>JARYHS010013631.1:25195185-25557780 GCA_031002005.1 Vandiemenella viatica
TGTAGCCATGTGGCGAATGGAGAGTACATTATAGTGTACTATTAATTTTCTAAGGTAAATAAATAAAAATTGAATAGATGATTTTGTTGATGGTACTGTTATAAGGTGGTGGCATCTGTTATCAATGTGAATTTGTTATGTGTTTAAACCTTGGCATGTGCACACCTTCTAAACCACATGATTCGTTCCCTACAACATGAAAAAGGCGTAAAACCGAAATATTGTGTATTTTAGTCTACGTCATGTATCTTACATGTTTTTCTCTCATCACAGCCTTCAACTTTGGTTAGCGACGAGTCACTTTCCCTTTCGATTTCTTGTCATTGACATTGGAATTTGGGATAGAGAGAGAAGCAACTATTAATAATTTTGAAAAATTCACATCTAAATTCTTAAAAATGCAAAGAAGTTGCCTTTTTGTTGGAAACTCATTTAGTCTGGTAATTTATATGCCTCGCAATATCATCAAATATATCAATATCCTATAGAGTCTATGTATTTATACATAATGTCATTTTTTATTGTAACAGCTTATTAATCTTATCAGTTAGGTAAAATGGAAATTTTGTAATTTTACTACTTTCTTTTCTTTAACCAATACTATATTATTATTACGATTACCAATAAACATTTACACTTTTTGTGGATTATTCAATACAGCCACTTTCTGAGGCTGTGGTTATTTGAAAGCAAGTCTCCATATACTACTGACTTTGCTAAATGTGCCATAGTTTTGCTGGGAGATTGAGTGTGTTGCCATCTGTCCAACTTAGAACTCGTGTTCTATGTGATAAGTGTATATTTTTGTTTGTGAAATACGTAGTTTATGAGGTGCAGGTTGGGGATGACAGCATTCTACTAGGTGACTGCTTAAATCTGCATAAAAACTGCTTTCAGGTGTGCCGGACCAAGGATTTGCACCCAGACCAATTCTATTTCCTTGATCCAGTTTAGTAGTGCTTTAACAGATGGAGCCATGCTGATGGGTTGAAAAACCCTATATATTAAATGTTACTGAGGAGTGTCATGTTAGAGAAAGATGTGTCTTGTTAAAACAATTTAGAAACTGCCTTCAGACATTTATGGGCTACTTCTGGTTTCATGAGGTGGGGTGAAACAAATCTACATAACCATAGATGACTTTACAAAATGGACAAAGTTATATCCGATCAAATGTGCAGCAGCTAGCGTTATTTACTCTGTGGTGATGAATGACTATATACCATGGACTGCATACCAAAGCAGATAATGCACCTTAATTCTCAGAGAAGATGTGGAACACGTGTTTCCAAACAGTGGGAATACAAAAAAACACTTAATATTTTCTATTACCACACCCAAAATGCAATGCTGCTGAAAAAGTGATGAAAGAATTGAGTAGGTTGTTCTGAACATACTGCATTGACATCCATAACCCAATATGAGGACGTAATCAATTCTTTGCCACATAGTTTGACTTACTTCATCCTTTATAACTGGTATTTGGCATTATATTACTCAGAATTGTTTTGGAATATGTAACATGCCCTTATGAGGTAATCAATGAATGAAAAGATGTAGTTAAAACAGTGTTAGAATAACTATAGAAGCATTCCTTTACAAGGAAACTTGAACATGATGAAGGAATCAAACTAGTAAAGTACAAGGTAGGTAATTTGATTCTTGTCACTCATGATCAAAGTGAGATAAAGAAGAGAGAGGATATTTTGTATAAGTAGGTGCTGCTAGACTTTGGTCCTGTTATTGGTTCGCTTAATTTAAACAGTAATGTAGCAATTTCAGTTTTTCTTCTTTCGATTTTTGGCCTAATTTGGGCCATGGGAAGCAACTCGTCTATTGGTTTGTCTTTTCTTCTCCTCCCAGAATTTTTTTGATTTTTTCACTGAGCATCAAATTCAAAATCTAATTAAGATCACTTTACTTGGCAGTTGAATCTGAAATCTATATAATTCTCATAAATATTACTTAAGCAACAATGTTCAAAGAAATATCTTATCCATTAACATAGATGTAGGTTTACTATTCAGTGAGTAGTTAAAATGGGTTTCTAAAAAAAATGAAATTTATGTAAGTAATGCATTTTTATTATATTTATATTATCCATATGGAAGAAAATAAAAACTACTATTAAGGTGTTCAATTTCATTTAATGAATGATTCTTGAAAAAATATTATAGATATTTGCTTTTATCATCTATTATCAGTTGTGAATTTAGATGAGAGCAGAGGTTTTACTGCTTTCCTTTTGTATTCCTGTTGACTGTCATTTCATTTTTTTCTTAAATCATCACATTTGTTTTAATATTTTAAGCCATTTAACTTCCTCTGATTCTGTTGTGCTTCTGACATTATTTTTATTTGATCCCTAAAGTTATTGAGCCTTGTGTCCTATAATTTTTATTGGAACTGAACCTCAATCTATTTCTTCAAATGAAAATGTCTGTACGCATATGATAAACAACTGATGGCCATCCATTTTGCTTTCCAGAAGAACTGGGTTGTTCATTGCTTTTTCTTTCTTCACAATTGCATTACTTTTACAATTACCCATCACAATTGATGCAATAATGCTGAAGATTTCTCCTGCCAGTTCCATTTACTTTATACCAAAATAATATGTTACAAAAAGCTTTTATTGCCGTCCCCCCACTTTTACCTGAATTCAGTGTGATTTGAAGTCAGTTGGCTAAGATAGACTGTGTTGTAATGTTCTGTAAAATTTCAAAAATAAGTTAATACTCTTTCTTATTTCTTTCTTCAATAAACTAATTCCCGATTTCATAGCTGCTTTGAACCAGCCCGTTTTTTAACATTGTATACGAGATCATCCACATAATGTAAGACAACAAGCTTGTGCTGGGGTTGGTACACAAACTGCATCTTAACTTTGATCGTGCAAACCTAATGAATTGCAGTACTAAGTTCTTCACACAGTCGCCACCATAGTTTTGACCAGAAACTAAGGAAAAGGTTCAAGTTCAATGATAAAAGTTCACTTCTGATATGATGAGTATATTCTTCAAAACATTACAAAGTTAAAGTACTGCATAGGCATTCAGACAACTTTTCCAAATTTAATTTTACAGATTCGACTGACCACTCGAGCACGACCGAAACCCCACGTTACTATTACTTCTCAATTACATGAATCTTCAGAATAAAACTTCCCTAAGCTGATAGAATTTCTACTTGATGTTGAACAAACTAAAAGTTTGCCGCGCCACGAGCCAAGAGCTAGCCACCCGACATAACGCGCCTACACTGAACAACTGCTGCTTCTAGAATGCGCTCTTCTCGAATGCGTCTTTACGAATGGGTCTTCACGAATGGGGCGAGCTTAGGCTAAGGGGGAGGTATATATAGAATCGGACCGTGAGAACTTCCTTGTCTTGACTTTCCCAGGGGTTTGATACGATAGCTGATCAGTTTCTGACAACGGTTGCGAAATCCAATTTGATCATGACAGTAAAATTAATCCTAGCTCTCTGAAATTTTGATAGTAGCAAGATATTATTACAAACGTCAAATTAAGTTATTATAAAAAATGTTGTTACTTTAATAGTTTAGCCAGAAAAGAGTCGTAAAGATGTGATTGCCATAACTACCGAAATATTGCTTCTATCGAGCTGAAACAAATTTAATTCTATTCTCCTATTGCTCATCTATTACCTGATTTCAAATAAAGAATTTTACCTATTTTTTAAAATGGTCTAAAACTCGAAAATAAAATTTAATGTCTTGAAATATTTCGAATATTGACTTGAAAATACCTCTAAACAAATTTCCCTAATGAAAAACTATTACTGTAAAAATTTGGAATCTCTAAGTTAATTCCCTGATTTATTACGAATTTTTGTAGATATCACCCTCGGCGAATGTCGAGCGATTGCATCATTGCTTACTCGCGCCAAAACCCATTTTATTTTATTACTATAAAATGCTTTAATATTTTGAAATGAATCTTTTACAGAAGTCTTTAATTTTAAATAAACTTTACTCTGAATATAATTTCTTTTCATGAATCACCAAAAAGACTGAAATATCGAACTTTTACCTAAATCACATATCTGGCTATATCAAATTATATTCAAAAACGATCTTTAGGTTACATGAATCTTTCTCAAACTTTAATATGTTATCTAAACCGAAATTACGATACTTTATCTCTATCACTTGACTTCTCAACTGTTTTCCTGATAGCTAAATGCTTCGTGTTTAGAGTGGAAAAATTACGTGATAAAATTCAAAACCGGCAAATCACTTTCAAACATATTCAGACTCTAAGTAAGATCTTTTAATAACAAAACTAATTATCTACTGGCTATATATCTACCTAAACATCTTTTAAACTAACGAAATATCTTGGTTTATTGAAACTAAATGAAAGTCAAACACTACCTATACAAATCTGAGGTTAAGTTTCTGATCAGCTGTTTAAATGAATTTAACTATTTAATTTACTGCTTATACTTGAACAAATACTTATTTAGGGACATATTACTGGGAAATATTATCAAAAATTAACTATAAAAATGTCTTTAAAAGGGTGGTCCCATATACTTCAACTGAACCTGCTATCTCAGCAACTAATTTCGTTATGCGAAATTCTAAGATGTGTTACATGCCCCCCGAAGATTGAAGTTATTTTCCAAAGAAAACTGACTGAAATCTTGAAAATCTTAGGTGGTGCAAGACTAAAATCCCCTTATTCTACCTACTTCGTGGGTTGGTCGGCCCAGTCATACTTCCTTTCATTCATTCTCACTCATACTTGTATCAAAATTATCATATTAATTTACCAAAATGTTATCAAAAATTCAAAATTACACAAAAATCATAAATATGAAATCATCAAAATCTTCAAAAATCTTAAATTCTACAACATTTGTTTACATTTGTGTACATAAAAATGAAATATTTTGTTTCATAAATGTTCAGTTTTTAACTGTTCTTTGTTTCCTTATTCTATTTTACAAAAATACTCAAAAAATTCACTTTGTTCACTGCACAATAAATGTGTCCATTTTAACTGTTTTGTTCTGTTTCATTAACAACTCCCTAAATGGGCTAAAAGCCATGTCTTGTCATGGGAGTAGACCATATGTGTGGGGCAAAAACGAATACAAAACAACGCCCCCAAGCTGTGTCTGCCGAGTGCACAAGTCCCTGGCGTCTGACGCAGCAGATGCACCAAAGGACCTCGGTCAGTCAGCTGGTCTGAAACATAAAAACCAAAAAAACAAGTGCATGAGTTACCTATCATGAAATATCTACATAATAACTTACAAGAAATAGTAAATAACATACAAATAATATAATACAAAGAGTATACATTATAGTAATACAAAATGATTACAAAAGAGTGATTAGAATAAAGTTTCAAAAGTTGAGAAAAATAATAATCATTGAAAAATGACAAGAATATGAATGGATTATTTACTCATTACAAAATCAAGAGTTAAATACAATATGCTAAGAGAAAAATATCTTTCAAAATAAAGTTGAGAAACATCAAAATTTCTAAATACAGCATGAAGTGCTTGAAAACGTATTAACTGGTTTATTAGTCATACATAATATTGGAAACATAGTAGAATATAATAGCATGAAAAAATCTTATAGGGGGTAATCCTAACTTAAATACTAGGCACAAAATAATGTGTGTACTAAAAGGTCATTTCTTAGAATGTCTCTGTCACTATTATCTGACATATGCATTTGAGAATACAAAAGTAAATCACTGTTTACAGAAAGGGTATCTTAAACTAAATTACATAAATAAGTAACAATAAAAGTAGAGAATCAATGTTAAGGAAACTCTGTTTCCAATCAGCAGTACACTGCTGCTTACAAAATGTCTATAACTGTTAAAAGTAACACAACACAGTTGTGTAGGTACCAGTACACTGGTACAGGTGTTTTATCAAAATAGGTCAATGTATAATAAAGTATTATAATGGGAAGGAAAGCCTAGTAGCTAACCTACTATACAAAGTATCAAAGGGAATATAAATACCGCATGTAAAATTTACATGGAAAAGTGTCAAGGGTCAACCTAAGTTGATTGTCATGGAATGTGTGTGTACTCACAAGGTTGTCAGCTGTTAGCTGAATAAAATGTTTTGAAAATCGTCTTATTGACATAAGCAAGTTGATTTGAAACAATTACAAGGAAAAAATGTTGAATATCAAATATAATTAAATGCTTTAGTACTTTAGTATCACTGTGACAGTATATTGAAATCCTTATCTTGTTACTAACATCCTTCAATTCTGTAAGTGTATAAGACAATAGTAATTGCCGTCACAAAACCTCTCTAAGGTACATAAAATAACACTTAGGGCAGTACATCAAAATAGTGTTCAAGTCTTTCTTCCTCAACAAGAATTTAACTCACTTCAGTGTCGAAATGATATCTACAAGACTCCATTATCTGTAACAAGCTTGGTTATTTCCGCTTTTGTCTCCATAAAAATGTAATCAAACTCTGTTTCCTATATTGTATGTTGTTGGTGTTGTGTAACTGATAAAAATGAATGGCGCCTTAATATTTTATATGTGTGGTCATCATCCCTAGATGCCAAATGAATTAAATATAATGTGACATGCCGCAATATCTGCTTTAGGCTATGCACGAAGTATGAGGTCGCCTTGTTACACTAATAATTATATGTATTTTGATAATAATAAGGTCATCCCATTTTCGGTGATGCCGAATACATAATAATAGAATAATAATAATGGGTGGAAATGCGAATAATAATAAAAATGAGGATCGCAGGCAAAGTCTGAGCTATATATTTCCTGGTCCTGATATAATAAAGCATTCCCCCAATATATTGTTACTACTTCTCTACCATCCACCCCCTCTCTTCTCTCTTCTACAAATATAGGTAAACATGAATGATCTTCACTTCTACTTCAACTAGAGCATCGACTCCCTCTATTGTCCAAACAACTTTATCCTGCTGAAAATCAGTCTTCACATCCATAAGCTCCACCCTTGGTGTCTCAGAAATCCTATCCCAACTAATCTGGTCAATGGCTTCCCAAGGTAGATGTTTAAGAATGGTTGGATCAAAGTACTCTTTAGAAATGTAAAGCTGTTGCAAAACTACTGGTCCTAAAACTACCTCAAAAATCAAAGTCAGCTGAGTAAAAGACTCAGATAAGCAAATACTACATGTCCAAAAGTTATCAAAATGAAAAATACTTAAACTAACATAGGTTATCAGAGAATTGGTGCAAATGTAGATTTCCAATGTGTGCACCTGAACAGGAGGATTAGTAGGTTTAAGTTTAAAAACATTCCTCCAATCAGCAAAGAGTATATGTCTGTTCAGTGGGAAAGTGTTCAAATAGTTTTTAAATTTAGGAGCCCTCCCAAAGCATTGATAGCTGAAAATATTTTTCTGTTTGTTTGTTTTTCTGTGTTGACATAGCATGGGGTACTGGGGGTTGTGAAAGATAAACATCAGTTTCTTCCATATGATAGGGTTGAAAGAGTTTCAGCACAATGTCAAAGGAAGTTGTACTGAGGTGTCTATAGTTTGAAAAATCTCTTAGAAAGTGATGTAGGCTATCCCCAATGTGAGAAGTGTTGAAAATCAAAGTCAGTACCTCATGTGAAATATTTTGAAAAAGAATAAAATGTGCTATCTGCTTTGCTAATCTGACAATCTCCCAAATGGGCACTGGTAGCAATGAAAAATTTCTATTGCTGTTCTCAGGGAACATTTTAGTTGTTAACTGTATATTCAACTTGTCAACAAACGTTAACTTTTTCAATTTCTTGTTGCATGGTTTGCTAGAAACTTGTTGTGTGCAAACTAATGGAATATGGGAATCAGCTGAGTGATGGATATTATGTTGATTGCACATATAACATTAGAATTATTTAGGGCATCACTATTTTCTAAAATTATTGGTATAGGTTCATTATTCCCACAAAGATCAGAAATAAGTTTCACTGCTGTATTAAAAGGTTTGTTAGTTGCTTCTTGTGTGCAAACTAATGCAGTAAGGGAATCAGCTGAGTGGTGCATACTGAGTTGATTGGTTATATCAACATTGCAATTAGTTAAGTCATTAGTACTTTCTAAAATTATTGGCATAGGTTTATCATCCCCGAAAGTATTAGAAATAAGCTGAGCTGCTTCAGGATGTACTAGCATGTTGTCAGCTGATGTTGATACAAAATGTTGTAGGTCCGCCGAAATTTTTGCAATTGTGGAATCTTGGGATCAATTCTGGGTACAATTTCCTTTTTAAAACTGTCTAATTTATTATTTAAAATAGTTGAATTTTGGTGGCAAGTTTCTCTGACTGAATGAAGTTGAATACCAAAATCCTCAAGTTGTGTGTCTACATTATTAGCATGTTGGTTATAGGTGCTTAACATTTCTATGCGGTGTTCTTGAAATTGTTTGTTCAATTCTTGCCTACTGGTTTCACATGTCTGTACAGATTTTTCTAATGTGTTTTCTAAATATGAGATCTTGCCCCCCCAATTCCAGATGGACATTATCTATCTTATGCTCTAGATCAGAAGTTTGTGTCAACTCATCCTTCAAAGCTTTGTAAGAGTTTGTAATAGTAGTTCTCAACCTTGACTCTAGCTTTGTGTTTTGGTGTTCAAGTTTGGAACTAAATTCTTCTTTGTGTTGATCTAGTTTACTATTGAATTGATCTAATTTTTTATTTTGCTGGGCAAATTGATTATTCTGTTGGTCAAACTTTTGGTTAAAGAGTGTAGCCATCCAACTGAACTCGTGTGGTATATTAGTTATGAGTGGAGTAGTCTCTCCTTCTGTTGTTTGAGTAACCATTGCAGTGGAGTGGGATGTAGATTGTATATTACCAATCATGGTCTCAGGTGGTGGTGGAGTACTATTCTGTGTTTCAGGTGTGTTGTTACCCCCATCTTTCCAACCCAGCAAATCGCTCTCAGAGGTAGTGTGTGAGCCATCACTGTGTAAGTTAGTATCAGAATTATGTAATAATTTATACTGTTGCAATTGTGAATTGTCTTCTACATCAGATTCATCTAAATGGAATATAGGAAGATCAGCACTAAGAGTAGGTGTCAAATTTGCCATTTGTTCTGCTAAATGTGCAGCTTGCAATGGATGAGGTTGTTGGTTAGTATGCATAATTTCCTCCTGAACTGGTATAGTATCAGTAGTAGACTGAAGGGAATTGTCCGAAATATTACTTGTCTCAGTAATATCAGGCTGAATTTGGTTACAAAAATTTTCTCCAGTCTGTGAAGTAGGCTGGGAAATGTTAACATCCTGAGGTTGTGGAATATCAGTTAAATTTTGAGACCTAGTCCTCATTGAGTGACTTCTAATATCACTAGTTGACTGCATAATGAATGTTGTAAAATAAGAAAAGGGAAATAAAAATAGTGAAAGAATATTAAAAATATCCTAGAAAAGTTACACCTATTATCAAAAGAACGCTCACAAAGAAAAAGATTTGTTATGAAACAAGTGGAAAGATCTAACCCCAAAATTCAGTCAGCTGTTCACCAAATATGCTGACGAACAATGTTGGAAATTTGAAAACACATAAATAGAAACACACAAAACATAGAAACACACAAATACAAAGCTTAATTATCCTACAGAAATACACAAAACGTCACACGCAATACAAAGCCTGTAAAATCGTCACACGCAGAATGTAAACAGAGTATGGTACTCTTTGGAAAAGATGCGCAATTTTTGTCAGTGAAAATAAAAACAGTAATGACAACCGCGAAATAGCTATTACATGTAGCATTAAAAAAGAATACGCCTAGTATAATCAGGCTTGTAGTGAATTGAATCACTAAAAAAGTTTATTACACCACTATGTGGGAGAGAAAAAGTAGTTACTGTGATTGTAACAAATGAAATGCTTAATAAGCTCGGTTCAACTATTTCCAAGAGGTGTGGTACTACTGCGTTATGAAAGTGTGAATGGAAGAAAACGCGGTAGTGATAGAAAAAGAAATGTTCTCGGCAAGGCTCAGATTTCGACGTCACCTGAGGTGAGAACGGCCCACGATGCAAGTTTATGAATTGTTGATTGCGAATGCGTGGAGCAAGAAGCAGAGCTATACTTATCTTGAAGGGTCGCTCAAGGCGAAAAATGATGCTCTGCGATGTGCAGCTGAAGTCGGCGAGAGGCGTCTGTACGCGTCGATCGCACAGCGCCGGCTGATCCGGACGTCGTAACAGGAACGTCAACAGCACGGGAAATGCTGAAGGACCCAGCTGGTAGACGGTAGGTGGCTGCTACCCGGGATGTCGTAGCATCAGCAGCGGCGGCAAAGGTGTTGTCCCCCAGGGTTGTCGTGTAGTCGTAGAAGCTGTAGGAAATCTCGATGATGGTTGTAGCTCGATCTTGAAGTGCGTCGGCGAAGTCGAATGGCCAGAAAATTTAGAACGAATTTTGCCCTACATTGTCGCCATGTAAGACAACATGGCTTGAACAACCGTAGATCAGAAAAATGTTGCCGCAGAAAAGTTTACAGTGAAGACAAAACCATTCGAACTGGACCCACAGGTCACGAGTCCCGCAATTTCTTGAGTTACTTGAAGTTTTTTTAAACATATTTCCATAATGATGGAAAAAATTCTACCGGCACGCCACGACTTAGTGGTTTCTGAAGTCGCGGCACGAGCCAAGAAAGGCGCCCGCCCGACATAACGCGCCTACACTGAACAACTGCTGCTTCTAGAATGCGCCTCTCTCGAATGCGTCTTTACGAATGGGTCTTCACGAATGGGCGAGCTTAGGCTAAGGGGGAGGTATATATAGAATCGGACCGTGAGAACTTCCTTGTCTTGACTTTCCCAGGGGTTTGATACGATAGCTGATCAGTTTCTGACAACGGTTGCGAAATCCAATTTGATCATGACAGTAAAATTAATCCTAGCTCTCTGAAATTTTGATAGTAGCAAGATATTATTACAAACGTCAAATTAAGTTATTATAAAAAATGTTGTTACTTTAATAGTTTAGCCAGAAAAGAGTCGTAAAGATGTGATTGCCATAACTACCGAAATATTGCTTCTATCGAGCTGAAACAAATTTAATTCTATTCTCCTATTGCTCATCTATTACCTGATTTCAAATAAAGAATTTTACCTATTTTTTAAAATGGTCTAAAACTCGAAAATAAAATTTAATGTCTTGAAAATACCTCTAAACAAATTTCCCTAATGAAAAACTATTACTGTAAAAATTTGGAATCTCTAAGTTAATTCCCTGATTTATTACGAATTTTTGTAGATATCACCCTCGGCGAATGTCGAGCGATTGCATCATTGCTTACTCGCGCCAAAACCCATTTTATTTTATTACTATAAAATGCTTTAATATTTTGAAATGAATCTTTTACAGAAGTCTTTAATTTTAAATAAACTTTACTCTGAATATAATTTCTTTTCATGAATCACCAAAAAGACTGAAATATCGAACTTTTACCTAAATCACATATCTGGCTATATCAAATTATATTCAAAAACGATCTTTAGGTTACATGAATCTTTCTCAAACTTTAATATGTTATCTAAACCGAAATTACGATACTTTATCTCTATCACTTGACTTCTCAACTGTTTTCCTGATAGCTAAATGCTTCGTGTTTAGAGTGGAAAAATTACGTGATAAAATTCAAACCGGCAAATCACTTTCAAACATATTCAGACTCTAAGTAAGATCTTTTAATAACAAAACTAATTATCTACTGGCTATATATCTACCTAAACATCTTTTAAACTAACGAAATATCTTGGTTTATTGAAACTAAATGAAAGTCAAACACTACCTATACAAATCTGAGGTTAAGTTTCTGATCAGCTGTTTAAATGAATTTAACTATTTAATTTACTGCTTATACTTGAACAAATACTTATTTAGGACATATTACTGGGAAATATTATCAAAAATTAACTATAAAAATGTCTTTAAAAGGGTGGTCCCATATACTTCAACTGAACCTGCTATCTCAGCAACTAATTTCGTTATGCGAAATTCTAAGATGTGTTACAATAAGTGTTATTTTTATTTTTCTGCTACAGTTTTCCCATCATTCTTGTAAATGTGTGCTACTTTTTTAATCTTCATTGTTCATTGAAACACTTCTGTTTCCTTTCTGACCTAACTCGTAACAAAATTTCCAGTTATGATTCTTCCCACATCCATTCTTTACCTCTGTACCTCATTTCATATGTTGTTTCAGCATGTAGAAAGGCTGTTTAATGTGCTTTTATCAAACCCATATAGATGTTTATGTAATATTAGGCATGATTTTTACTTATAAGATTATTTGTTATTGAAACTGATTAACAAGTAGAAAGGAAGCAGGTTTTTTCTCGATCCTTAATGGCAAGTGCAATCAATATATATTATGGGGGATTATCACTAGATATGAGGAAAATGTGGAAATTAAATAAAAAGGGAGAGTAAATATGTATAATATCCAGGAAACAGATAGAAACTCTCAAAGAATGTGCTGAAAGAGTAGGCTTACAAATATCGTTCCAAAAAACCAAATTCATCTGTTCAAAACTCCTCACTCAAAATCTGGTCGCAAAATATGGACAAATTGAGAGAGTCCCATATTTCAAGTATCTGGGAGAAATCATCGAACCCAAAGGAGGAGAGAAAATAGCACAGAAACTGTGCATGCAAAAACTTAGAAGAGCCTACGGTAGAACCTACAACACATATAATAAAAAATGTTTGTCCATATATACAAAAGTCAGACATTACAACACAGTTATCAAACCTGAAGCCCTGTACGCCAGCGAAACTTTAACACTACACAGGAAAGGTGACCTAGAAAGCATTTTGAAAGAAGAACGCAAAATTATAAGAAAGATTCTTGGCCCAGAAAAAACAGATGACGGATATAGACTTAAATCCCGAAAGACGACAGAAACACTGTCAAACCTCGCGGCAGACATTGGAAAATGAAGATTAAGATTTTATGGACATATCCACAGACTTCCAGCAACAAGACTGATTCATAAAATTGTGACGTATATAGAACAGCTAAAAACTATGCCCTGGGTCCAGGAGATCAAAAAAGACATGGAAAAAGCCCACATAAACTCATCAGAAATCGGAGATAGACAAACATACAGCGAAAAAATTAACAAGTGGGAAGTACCGCCAGAGAATGAAGTCATTAAGAGACCGGGGACGAAGTGGACTGAAGAAAGGAAGAGAATCCACAGAGAAAAAATGAAAGCTATATGGAAACTCAGAAAACTGAATCGTTAAGGCTTTGCATGATCCGACAGGGTCCAATTGCAGATAATAATAACCAGGAAACAACAGGAGCTAAGTAGTGAATGGATTTACAAAAAAAGGATAGCAAAATGAACCACCACTTACCATAAATGATGGTTTCATGGGGGGAACACACAAAAAAGCACATGAACTTTCCCCTTTGTCAACAGGAGAACATAATGGAGGAAGGGTGGTGTAGGAGACAGTCTCACAAAATTTTGTGAGACGGTCTCCTACACTATATATATATATAGAGAGAGAGAGAGAGAGAGAGAGAGAAAGACTTTTAGCAAACAAAGGTGCTAAAAGCGGATATATTGAACATTAGAATAGGATAAAAAACCACCGCTTGCCAAAGAAGGGGATTCCTGCAGCGTTGGTACACGAAACAAACGCTGCATGCAGCCTTCTCACTTCTACTGAGGAAGAGCCATGCTCGAAAATTCTGTTCTTTGTGTGATCATTTGTTTCGTGTACCAACGCCGCAGGAATCCCCTTCTTTGGTAAGTGATGGTTACAACAATGAGCAGGAAAATGCTTCAAGGCAATAAACAACCCAACACTTACCACAGATGAAGTCTGCTGGGAATGATGAATACAAAAAAGAACAAACACAAGAAAAGCGCAATATTTCGGCATTTAGCCTTATTCTTGCAAAAGTGAGACACCAGGTGGAGCCACAAGTGTACACGGCGACGGCTATAATAATTGAGTGATGATATACATATAAATCATATTTAAAAATAAAAAAAAATTAAGTTCGAAAAATAAAATATAATCAATATAAATGGTAGTGTTAATAACCGCTGTGTCAGGTATGAGAGATTTATTGGAGATTGAGGCTTGGAGAATGTCTGGTGTCCAAGATATTCTGATAGTCTGGTTCCAAACTACGTAGTTCATAGGAGGTTGTGTTATCAGGGAAAACTCGGATCGCCCTAACTGAGAAACAGTTGTTAAAATTATTTAGGTTGTTGAAACTGGCATGTTTTGCCACTGGATGGTCCTCATTGTTAGCATACACTGTCTGCCTGTGGCCATTAATTCTGATAGCAAGTGGGTTAGTAGTGAGGCCTGTATATGAGCTGGAGCAATGGAGTCATGTAAGTTGATATATGAGGTGTGTTGTAATGCAAGTAGCATGACCAATGATGGGGAATGTTTCACCTGTGGTAGGATTGGAGTAGGTGATAGTAACTGAATGCATTCTGCATGTTTTACAGTGGTGTCTGTTGCATGGGAATGATCCCTGTGGTAGTTTGGGGGAACTACTGGGCAAGTACTTTTGAACCAAGATATTATTTAGATTTGGTTGTCTGCTCAAACATGTGCATGGGTAAGTTGGTAGGATTGTATGGAGAATGGTGTGCATCCCGGGGAAGGAATGTAGGAAGTCATGCCCATGACGAAGGATTAGGTAATTTAACTCAAGATCAGGGAAGAACTGGTTGATGAAAGCGGGGCTGCAGTTAGTTTCAAGGGGTACAGCCTTATAGTGGCTGTGCACAGGAAGGGCTATAGCACGAGAGATTTGTTTGTGTACTAAGTCAGGGGGGGGGGGGGAGTAATTGATTCTTCATCGGAGCAGATGCGCCTTTCACGGATGGCTGTACGGAAGGGAACGTTTGGTGTAGGAGGAACGACAACTGTTACAGTTAGATACTGCTGTAGAATTGTAGGTTTGATATTAACAGAAGTATGCATGCACCCATTATGTAAGGAAATGTCAACATCAAGAAAGGTAACATGGCTCTCCTATGCCAGCTATGCCATTCACCAGAAGGCTGTCATTGTGTACACGTCTGGCTCTGCCTCATGTCTCACTTTTGCAAGAATAAGGCTAAATGCCCAAATATTACACTTTTCTTGTGTTTGTTCTTCTTCGTCTGTGGTAATTGTTGGTTCGTATTTCACTATCCATCTTAGTTTTATATATAAAAATAGATGTGTGTTTTCCTATAATTTACTTTTCATACACCACTGGCTCTGTATGTGGTAGTAGCATGGATGTTCCTGTCGTGCACAATAGTTGTGTGGATGTGGGAGATATGATGGTTAAAGATGGTTGGTGGAGGACATTTTCATATTTCAGCAATAGATGTGTGTCCCTACACTTCTCTTTCCTGCAACAACCACATAGGGCAGACCATTAGTGTTTGCATGTGGTAGTAGCATTAAGTTTTTTATTGTGAACTATGGTGGTTGCATGTTGGTAGCTATGGGGAATTGGAGATATGGTGATTGAAAGTGGTCGACCTGGTGCACTTTCACATTTCGACTTAAGACGTGTGTGCCTGTATTTCACTTTTCAGCCAAACCCATCTAGCATAGATCATTGGTGTTTATGTGTGGTAGTAGCACAGAGTCACCGATCATGCACAACGTTGGCCAAATTTGGTTTCTGTGGGGGTGTGGGAGATATCGTGGTTGATCTGGGACATTTTCGTATTTTCTCAAAAGATATGTTTGTCCGTATATTTCACTTTGCTGCTCATCTGCATAGTCCAGACCACTGGTGTTTGAGTGTGGCAGTGGCCTTGAGTCTCCCATTGTGCACTATGGTGATTAGTTGTCAGTATCTATGATGGAGTAGGAGATATGGTGGTTGAAAGTGGTCAACCAGAGACGTGTATGTCCCCCTATGTTTCAACTTGCAGCCAGAACTACCAACTGCAGACCACGGGCATTTTTGTGTGGTGGTAACACTGATTCTTTCATTGTGCAATATGCTGATTGCATGTTGGTAATGTGAGGATGTGGTAGATAAGGTGGTTGAAAGTGGTGGTACTGATATAAAAATATTTGTGTGTGTCCCTATATTTCACTCTCCAGCCAAAACTACCCAGTGCAGTCCACTGGTGATTGTGTATGACATTAACCTCAAGTTTTCCAACGTGCACCATGGTGGTGTCATGTCAGCAGCTATGGGGGTGTGGGAGATATGATGGTTGAAATTGGTCGACGAAGGGCGTTTCCATATTTCAACCAAAGACGTGTGTACCTATATTTCACTTTACAGCTATAAATAATCTGCACAGATCACGGATGTTTGTGTGTATTGGTATTAGCCTCGAGTCTCCCATCATGCACCATGGTAGTTACATGTCAGTAGCTGTTAATCAAAATTCTTTACAAACATGAACGAAGTCATGGGCACCAGCTAGTAAGTGTATAGAACTATTAAATATATCTGTAAGTAAATAATTAACAATAAGTGATGGATTTATTAGTTGAAGTGGATGCCTGGTGTCTATGATGTTGGTAAGCTGGTTGACAGCTGCATTGTCCAGAAGGGATTGTGGCTTCAGTGCAGACTCTTGACAGGCCTATATGTAAAACAAATGTTTAGGGTGTTTAAATTTTAGGAACTGGTATGGGCTGCCACTGTAAAGTCCAGGTTGCTAGTATAAACTGAGACTTCTATATGAAAGAGTACAGTGGAGGCAGGCATGTTATAGTACATTTTGGATATCCAGTGAGTAGAAAAATTTCCTGTGTGGTTCGTTTGGAGTAGGCAGGGATAGGTGGATGCATCATACAAGTTTTTCAAGGCCTGCTGCACTGGAAGAATCCATATGGCATTTTGAATTGCAGTTTGTGAGCCAAGATCTTCTAGAAATTGGGTGTTCTACTAAGCACGTGAGGTGGCATTGAGAAGGTTTTGTTTTAGAAGGATGCACATTTAACAGTAGTAAAATAAGAGTCATGCCCTTTATGAGTAATTAGTTAATGGACTTGAGACATTGAGAGACTTGGGTGATATATATGGGACTCTGCGTAATATTAAGAGGTGCAGGATTGGAATAGTTTTGTGGGTTTTAACTCAGTGGATATTTGTTTTTGTACCTCATGGGGGGAACAGTGGAAAATGAGAGAAGATGATAGATTTTGAGAGGATTTGGGAAATGATTTCTTACTGAAACAGATGCATCTGTCATAGATTATGAGACCGTAAAGAAGAGAGTATTTGTTGTGGGAGGGATGATGCTGACAAAGTGGAGGTTGTGTTGTAGATTTGTGGTTTTAGGGTGAACAGAGTACTGGAATCCAATTTTCTGCACTGAAATGTCTACATTGTGGAAGGCGTTGGTAGGAGATCTGGTAAACATTTTTGGACAATTATATGAGGTACCATGAAAATCAGTCTAACACTTCTTTTGTTTTTTTATTTTGTATGGCCTACCAACTAATGTCATCTTCAGATGTTTCATCTTCTGAGGTTGCTTTGTGTGACTGTGAGAGATATGGGATCTAGTTCAGTCGCCTATTGTGTAAATTATCAGCTGTCCTGCATCATCAGGTCTAGGGTACACCATGAGGAGGTTATCTACACATCGTACCCCACCTCTTTTATAATATCTAAGTACAAAAAAAAAAATTGATTGGTAATGGGGCATAGCTGATTTATTAACCTTGAAAAATTTTATTTTGTCTCAAATTTGTGTTTCATAAATATCGAAAAAATATATTTGAGGCATACTGAGCATCGCTCAGAAAATATTTACAGTGTCAATTTACTACTTCCTCATGTTCAGGTATAACATTCCCAGTCACCTGGCAGGTAAAACGTCCCACTGAAATGGCATGTATTTTCAAAAATATTTTTTTTCTAGGTGTAATGGTAAGTTATTGAGCACTCCCATTGGCTAGACTTCATATGCGGTTATCTATAGACCCTGCGCTGTATCATGCTAGTGACTTTTGTGGATTACATGTGTAGCATGCTATTTTAGAAGATCATGAATAATGGGCCTCTATGTTTCATTCAGAAAGAATCAATCATCCTTTATAATCAAATTCCAAACACAAAGTCTGAACCAAAACTTCAGTTTCATTGAAACTTATTCTGTTTTCCATAACATATTTGGCTAAAACAGACTTGTCAAGATTAAATGTGCAAATTATGAAGGAGCAAATCATGTTTCATTCTGATTGTTAGACAAATGTATATTTTACCATATTCATAAGGGTTTCAATATGCACATGGTATTCCTAAGCCAGGGTTGTCCTTCACCAAGTGCAGCATGTCTTATACCTTAGCTGCAGGTCAGAAATGCTTCTTATACTATGAAGTGTATGAATTCTTCCCATTTCATGGAAATATTCCCAATAGGTGATCTACTTTGGTTGTGGGCTTCACATGCATCCCTGGTCAACCGTTTGTATTTGAAGAAAGTATTGGCAGCATTTGAAACTTGGGATAAAGAGAGAACCTGAGTGGTCACCCATCTGAATTATGCAGAACCTAAACAACTGTTTTACAGTGATGGTTGTCAGTGTCTTCTCAGAAATTCTGCAGCTGGGAACTAGCTTTCCAGCATATACTGGACACCCGGCATCAGCCTGGCCTCAACATGTAGTATGATCCTACCAGTAGACCTTTCGCTTATTTTTTCACTTACATGGAAGTTAAATTTAATATTTTGATCTCTTAATTTTCTTTTGTTATATTTATTTTCATTTTATTTTTATTTCTTTTCCTGTGATCCTTGACTTCCAGAAAAGATATTTTTCCATAGTTACCGAGTGCCAATTCATTTCCATTCTCCCTCCTCCCCTCTCCTCCCACCACCACACCACCACCGCATTATTCAGTTCATATGGTGATTGTTTTCACCATGTCATGTGCTTGTCTGTTCACATTAATCAGGCTTACCACTGAAATATTGTGTGTTGATTGCTGCCTTCATCTTTGTTAATTCTTCCTTTCCTATTTTCACTGTCTACTAACATCTTCCTTCTCATTATTATATGTAACATAGCATGACCACGATAGGTGGTCAGATGGCATGTGCATCCTTCATTTTACTGAGCAGAATTTACAACATACAGTCAAGTCGTAGCCTACTGTAAGCATTAACATTATAGGGCGTTTTCTGGATTTCGAGATCTTCTGTGATTCGCTGTGGACACACTCTGATCTCTTGAGCTGTGATTCAGCTCTTGTCCAGTATTATTGTGTGCACACTGTCTGTTGAATGCTGAACAACATATGACTAAATACTGTTATTGCTTTTAAGAGGTCTGCCATGTTTGTTCAGTTTTCTGTTTATGACTCCTTTTTTTTTTTTTTCTTCGTTATATACCTGGCTGCAACTGCAGTGAGGAAGCACTTTAGACTGAAGTTGTCCACAACTCCATCCTGAATCATACATTATGATTTTGATACATGGATAATACTTTTGCCTTCTGGTATTGCAGACAGTAGTTGCTTCAGGATTTCTTTAACAATTTAATCAAAGCCATTGATAATATTGGTTTCAGTTAAGTGATAGAAGCAGGTAAACAGTTCCCTTTTCACGGACAGCATCATAAAAAGGAAGGATGATGGCTCCTTGGGCTATGGCGTATATTGAAATCCTGTCCATGTTACTATAATCTGACTGTAAAAATCAGAATTTTGGAAGAACTTTCTCTCTCCAAACATCCACACAAAAAGTTGTAATGTTACAGTTTCATTTGTAATCTAGAAATCACACTCTATTTCAATTTGACGAGACCATCATTATGGCCCAGGAAAGCTGATGATGGCCCAGGCAAGTCAGAGAAGGTTTGAAAATCCAGAAAAGACCCAATAACATTCATGCTGATAGTGGGCTTCATTTTGACTGTAAATAGTCATGTTTGATCAGAAAAATGAAGGCTGCAAGCCATCATCAGACTGCCAAGGATGGTCATGCTTTGTATTGCATTCTTTGTGGCGTTTTGTATGATAGCGACCATAAACACATCATTCCTCTGGTGAATATCACAAGGATATAGTTAAAACTTGAATTTTGCCTGATAACCAGGAGGCTGCAAGTAACAACTAAAGAAGCCCATGAAGTCATCCTGATTTTGGTTTTCCATGGTTCCAGGTCAATTTTTGGATGCCCATCTCTAGATTTTTTTGGATCCCTGTTCCAGTTGGGAATGAATACCTCATTGTTTACATTTGCCATTCTCTGTTTATCATTGAATTGGAATTAAAATAATTTTAAAATTGATGGGTAAATCCATTTTTATTCTCATTATTTCATGTTGTTTAATGTTTTTAACAGTTTTTCTATTCAATTTTTTAAGTTTTGATTGTTAACTTGTTGATAAGTATTATCATTACATGGAGAAACTTATCTAATAATTTCTTTCAGTGGGGTAATGTGTAGTTTATTTAACATGTAAAAATATTGTTAGTTACCATAAAAGTGTCATTTGTTATGCCAGTGGTTAAAAAGCAAAATTAGCTTTGTTGAAACTGTAGGAAACATGCCCATGGAATAAGTGATGACTCATCTGTATACCAAATCGGTAAGAAGCAGATTATTAATAATATAGATGAACATTAATTCCTAAAATAACCATCAGGAACCTAACAGAACACAAAAGCATCTATGCTGACATGGTATGGGTGTAAAAAATAAAAAAAAAAAAAAGGTAGAGTATTAAAATTGCTGTCACATGATTCATGAAAAGAAAAGGTTAAAAAAATCAAGTAGGAACATTATTGCTAATAGAAAAATATAATAGGATTTCAAAACAAATTAACTATCATTTCTTTAAAATGCAGCTTATAATATTTAGCGCCCTTTGTATCCCTTCTGTTTGGAAAGTTTTGTCCTTTTTTCTGTTTTCTTATCCTAATAGATTGTCAGTGTTTCTGACACATAATTAAGCTGTGTTGTTTGTAGGTGTCGCTCACTATGTGGAAAGTTCACGGGGTAAGAAGAAGCTGGTGTATGGTGGATATGTATATCACTTACACAGCGATTTTGGATCCAAAAAGTATTGGAGGTGCACAGAATATAGAAAAGGCTGTTTTGGACGTTGCACTATGCATAATGATAGAATAATTTCTAAGTATATAGCACACAATCATGGCTATCATTCTAACTTTTACTTGTGGGAACGTAAGTTACCTGCGTGCATGTAATTCCTTAAAATTACCGAAGTATGTCCTCATTTGAACAAATGCAACAAATTACGATGCAGGTATTTGTGAAAAATTTCTATCTTTTTTGGCATTTTGTTCAGCAGATTTAAATAATTTTCACGAAAACAGTCATTTATAAATGAATACTGACTCTTAAGTTTAAACCATTTCATATTATATACATTATGTATGATACTAGTTGTAATTAAAAAAAAAAGTGTGTTGCTGGGTTTGACAGTTGTTTAAAGCTACTGCCTTATATGTTATTTAATATCAACTCACTTTTATAGTGCAACATTTTATTTTTTTAAGAATGGTCATATTACGTTATGTTTCTAGCAGTGGTTTTACACTGTGGGAAGTGAGGGCACAAAAAAGTGTTAAATTAATTCTTTTCGTTATTCATCTGTGATATTTGTCAATATGTATTTTATAAGTTTGAATTATTGATTTCCAGCATTGTATTCAATGTGACAAATAGAATTTTAAATCATTATTTATTTTCGGTGGATTTATATCTGTGTATTCAGAGTCTTGTTTATACAACTAAGCATATTTTATGAATTGTGATCATTGTAATTTTTTCTCTTTACCCAAATAAGCAAACTAAATTAGAAATGAGAGTTGTACTAATGGTCTTAAACATTTAGAGCATAATGGAAATAATAAACATTGGGAAATTGTTCCCCCCCCTTTTTTTTAATGCTCCCAGTTGAAATGGGAAATATTATTAATGCAGATGTCATTTGAGGTACATTCAGATGCAGTAACAATCTGCCTGTCACTTAGTATAGCATGTATATTTTTCATACAGGAGAGGAAATGGATTTCACAAAAGCCCAATGTAAATAAGACGGGCAGTGTGATGAAGTGAATGACTTTTAAAAGTCCCCAATCTTATTTCTTACTTACCATTTGCAAGTATTGTTAAATAATGCATAATGGCCTACTAAAACAAACTGCAAATATTTTATTGGAAGTACATCATCCAAACTGTTACATTGAAAATGGAATTAAGTTTAAAAATTTTACAAGTGATTGCAGGGCTCGGTAATCATCAATTTTGATAATTCGTACATACGAGATTGGATTGATAAATCCATTACCTAGACAATAGATGACGTGTGAATCGCAGGTAGGTAGTTGCTCTGAAGTCTTGTAGCTATACTGTGTATTCTCGCTGGAATTTATTTGTTTATTACAACATTGTTGAGAATGTCCGACGGGCAGTAGGTGTGTTGCTTAGTGAAAATCCTGAAAAGTGAATTTCGAGTTCTGATAAAGCAATAATTTTTTTTGCATGGGAAAACAATTAAGGAAATGGAAGAATAGCTGAGAACTTATTATGGGGACTATGCTCCATTGCATGGCATGGTACATTCGTGGTTTACAGAATTTTGTGATGACGAGAGCTCAAATTGGCAGGTTGAGGTCAGAACTGAAGTAATGGTGAACAAAATTGACAATATTGTGCTGGGAGACCAACGGGTGAAAATCTGCAAAATAACAGAGATTGTAAATATCTCAAGTGAAAGGGTAACTAACATTTTGCAGGAACATTTGTGTATGAGAAAGCTCTCAACAGGATCGGTGCTGCAATTGGTGATAACAAGTGGAATTGTGTGACTATTTCTCAAGAGTGTTTGAACATGTTCGAGCGCAATTCAAATTAGTTTTTGTGGCATTATATCACAGTTTATGAAACGTGGATCCACTGCTTTCAACCCGAGATCAATCTCGAAGATGAGATGGCAGAAACAAAGACATATTTTGAGGATTTGGAAAAATTGTATTTTTGAAAAGTGTAAAAAAATTGGAGAAACGTTGTGCCAAATGTATTGAACTGAGAGGAGACTATGTTGATAAATGAAGGTGATTAAAAAAAATCCTTCATTAAAAAGTCACAGACTTATCAATCCACCCTCGTATGTGCAAGGTAATATTCCTCTCTGTTATAAGATCAAAGGATTTTTGGAAACATGGCATTCCAAAATTTATTTACTGTGTGAGTAATAGGCTATTTCAGTCAGCAAAACAGGTAGGCAAGGTTCCTGACTATGAGGATACTGACTTGAGTTCTTGCCTGTTCCCCATATCTTATACTATCATTTTATCATGTTGTTTATATTATTTCCACTGCTCCTGTAAATATAATTTTAATTTTAATAATGTAATATTTTCACCACTAAACTATTATCAAATGATTTTCATTGATTTTGATGATTCGCAAAAAGAAATGGAAAAAAAATAAATAATTTTGTGAAGTGTAAATTTTATGAAGTTTCTTGCTTCATGCAAACATTTTATTCAATTGTAATTTTATTCTTACACCTGTAATTGTTGTAAAAATCTCGAAGGATGAAGTAAAACTTTTTACCTGCTGTATCCCACGCTTGCGTGGAGTTTATGCAAAAGCAGCTTGTTGAACTGTAACCGTGTCTGGTGCCATAACAGGTTCTTCCTTCAAGTCTCCAATCAGTTGTACTAACCCCAAGAGATAAAGGTACGTTCAAATTAAAGAAAACACTGTCAACATCCAGATTGATTTGAAACTGATGTATTTAGAAAAGAACGGTTACATGTACGGTACTAGTAAATTAGACTGTTATGAAACTACTATCCGAAGTTAAATATGACTTCAGATTAGCCATTCAAACACACCGTAAGCAGCTTCCAATGAAACCCCAGAAGATAGAAAAGTTTACGAATTCATTGCAAGCTAAGCATCGGATTAACCAGTATCACGGTTAGGCAACCCCCATCTGTGCTACATTGCGATATGCCCGTGTTCACTCACTCATGTTTGCTCGAACAGTGGAGAGCGAAGGTGGTGCAGCCAGGTGTTATATAGAAAATCTGTCTTATAGTGCAATTTATTGAGGTCATGTGCAAAACTGAATCTTATTCTATTTCCAATTGTTCTCAACTATTTTCCTGTGGTAGAGCGTCTTTTAAATGTCATTTTGAGTTCTTTCAATTTTTCTTCTAAGTATCAAGATTTTTGAGGAAAAAATTCCTGAATTGCAAAATTCTTGTATTCATAATTTCTTCCTTAATTTTTGAGTCTGTGAGCTAATTGTACTAGCAAATAAATTCATCTAAAATTTCCAAACCTTTGGTGAATTATACTGCCTGATTCTACTAGTATTTCATAGGAAAATGACTTTTAAACTATGTTGTGCAATCAGGCAATCTTCAAAATTAATTATCTTGAAAGCTACTGGACGTATTAAGTTGAGACTTCTTTTCAACTTCAGCAAATTTAATTCCCTATCAAGTGGTGGCATTTTAAGGCATTTCCTGATCTTTTTAAGTGACCTCTTTTTTGTATGAAGCAACCATTTGATTGGTATTGATTCTCTGTTATGAATCTCATGAGGTCAGAGAGACGCTTCACCACCTTCTTTCTTTTTTTATTCTTTTTGCCTTTATATGCCTAAATTTTAATTTTATCAGAGAATAAGTGCTTTTACCTTGTTTAGAAAAATTTTACCTTTAAAATGATACTATTAAACATTTCCTAGTGTACGTAGTTTTAGTTGTTCCTGAAGTGACATCTTAGATCCAATTTTGTTTTCTTTATTCCCAAAATCATACTTTTTATTTAAGTTGTGGCTCTATTTTTCTATATAATGTGGGACTTTTTTTTTTTTAATCTAATAAAATATAAATTAGATAACTATGTACGTTCTCGCGGCGGCAATGCTTTATAAAAACTTCTCAGGTTTCAAGCCGCGTCAAAATTGAGCTGTCTGGCGACGTTTCGGAAGCTTGCACTGCTTCCATTGTCAAGCCCCCGCTAAACATTACTAATGTGAAGCATTACTAATGTTAAGCGGGGGCTTGACAATGGAAGCAGTGCAAGCTTCCGAAACGTCGCGAGACGGCTCAAGTTTGACATGGCTTGAAACCCGAGAAGTTTTTATAAAAATATATAAATTATTATTGTAGCCCAAAAATGGCCGCTTTTATTCCAAAAATATTTGATTTGGCATCATCTTTTCCGACTTTGTTTGCAAGTTGTGAAATTAGTTCTAACACTTTTCCTTAATTTTTTAGACCCCAAGTATTATATGTTATCATGTTCGTGATATAATTTTACACTTCTGTAAATGTAGGGAACAAAATCTATTAATAAATAAGAAAAATTCCATATATACTATGTGTTAACTTCTCGTTTCAATCGAAATATGCTTTCAAATGTGTCTTTTATGTCTGAAAACTGCTAGAAAATTACCTTTAAAATGGTTTGCTGTTAATTTCCTTTTATGCTCACAGTTCTTTTAGATAATTTTGAAGAGTATAAGAAAAATTAATGTTATATTACGTGTAACAACTGAGTGCTAGGTGCTATTTCAGTAATGCAATGTGATAGTGAGGGACCTTGCCTGCTTTGGTATGTCTCATTCGTAGGATGAATTGCTACATACATGGTATGTAAGCTACTCTGAAAATTTTGGACATAATATTTCCAAAAACTGTCACCTAAAAACCCTTGAACCTGCAACTAAAGGCATACTGCCTAACTCAACAGGTATAAGAATCACCAAAATCTATGAATGCCAAGTCTGGTGGTCTCCTTGTTAGACTGAAAAGTTTGCTTGAAAATCTCTAGGATGAAAGTAAAATATACCATTGCTCATTTTCTTACAGAAAAATATATTGTATTAAATTTACTGATAGAAAACTTTAACAAAAACTTACATACAGATTCATCAAATAAAAATTGCACCAAAAAAAAAAAAAAAATATTTCTTCAGCAACAAATCAGGCAACATTCTTAAGAAGTAAAGGTCTATCTGAAATAACACTTCAAGAGTATACAGGGTTACTACAAAAGAATCATTCACTTTCAAAAAAGGTTTATTCCAAAGTATTATACTTACAAATATGAATGATATATGAAAATAACAACAAAATATCCAAGTTTTATGTTCACTCTACAACTGTTCTATGTGTGCCCCCTTGGTGACACGACACACATCCTGGCGGTAGTTCAATCAACACATTTTTTAGTGTGATCATGTGCATCACTGATCTGTTTCTTCAGCTCTTCTATTGTTTTTGGTAGTGGGATTACATAAAAAATGTCCTTAATGCCTTAATGTATCCCCAAAGGAAGAAGTCACATGGCGTTAAATCCAGCAACCTGGGAGGCCAGGGTAAGGAAGTGAAGTCATATCACCCATGGTTCCAATGAGGGAATGCCGCTTCCTGGTGTACAGGCTCTGTGGGCCCCTAGGCTATACATGTGGTGCAGGCTCCCCTGTCGGCAGTGGCCCTGGCTGCCTCCGGCTTTGGAAATTCAGCCCAAAAATATTATGGGTGACCTATTTTTTTTTTTTTAGCTCTACTACTAGCCCAGGCAGGGGACCCAGGGTTGTGATGCGGGCCCCTAGGCTACAGCCCATGTAGCCTGTGCTTAAATGCGGCCCTGTTTGTTAGTTTAATACCTTTGAATAAATCGGATTTTGAAAGTGAATGATTCTTTTGTTGTAACCCTGTATGATAGTATGTTATCAAGTGATACAAAAATTGAAGAATGGTGCAGAGGCGTGGTTTAATAAAAATAAAACAAAATAGGCTGATGAAGAATTATTTTGTAATTTAAGGTTTATATTTTTGCCTTTTGTCTGTGTTGTGCACAACAGAGATGTTTTTGCTGTCATTTTGGCAACAAGTGTGTCTGTTGCCAGACTGTTTTCATATGACTAGAATTATTAATACCTTATTACGAATTAAAACAAAACTTTGTCAGTTCTGGTCATGTTTCTAATATGAGCAATGAATCTTTTCTTTAATAAATTATAAGATAAAAGATATCAGTATTTTCATTTCCCTTTCTTTTGAGTAAATGAATAATAAAGGGGAAAGCTGTCAGTTACCTTTAATTATTCTTTAACACTTCCTGTGTTTTGTAATCTACTCTGTGTCCAGTGGAAATTGATACTATCTAGTTTAGTTTTATAATTTGATTATTACTTATCATCTTTAAATAGAACCTCAAGTTTGTACACTGTTTAAACTTTTGCTTTGAGTTTGCATTTTGTATGCAGAGCTGTGACAGCAAAGTTTATTTTAAAATGTTTCATCTCTTTATACAAATAGAGCATCCAAATGGTCTTGAAGAGATTGATGATGAATGAATAAACGTATTAACTGTATAAAATGTTTTTGGGCCTCCCATCATGTCAAATTAAGTTAATGGGATTAAAAAAAAAAAGATTCATGTTACTTTTGATGGAATCTAAATACTTCATGCAAGGATAATTAAAACTGGATTATCTTTTCAGTTACAAACTTTTAATTGTTAATTAAATGCTATCATGTCATTTTCATTAACTCAGAGAACCAAGAACTCACCTTAAAATTCAGATGAGAATCTTTTTCATGACCTCCCTTCTTCTTTTTTTTTTTTTGCATGCATTGGCTTGAGAGTGATCATCAATGGTAATCTAAACATTTGGCTGCACAAACAGTTCTAGGTAACTGGTGTAAAGAAGTTATAGGAATACATTAGTTCTGGAATGTTTTTTTTTTTTTAGAATGCTATACAATTCTTTTAAAACTTTCTTGTTATATCATTTGAGATCATGATATGATAATTGTGTTCTTTGATGGGCTTTGCTTTCCACATCACGCAGAAATTCACAATGTTTTATTATAAGCCTTATTGTGTGTTATGTGTAGAGGGAAGCAGAAGGAATGATAGTGAGATAAGTGAAAGAGGGAGGCAGGCAGAGACATGCTGAAACTTGGACACTGAATAAGTGGGACATAAACAGGATACAAGCAGGCAAAATGTAATTTTAGGAGGCAGAATGCGTTTTACAAGAAAATACAGGATAAGGAATGAAACAATTATACATTTGGTAAAAGAGGAACCACTGCATGGTATGGTATGGTATAGAAGGCTAAACTGAAATTGTACAGGTGTGTTAAGAGATTGGAAGAACAGAGAAGCCCAAAGAAAATCCACAAATGAAGATTTATGGTAAACGACCCAGAAGAAGACCAAGGGATAGATGGTTTAGAGGAGTGGAGGAGAGTGTTTGCAAGAAAGGAGAGGACTAGACTGGCATGGAGACTGAACAGTGTGAAGAAGACAGAAAAAAGTGGAGAGGGTTGTGCACCAAACAGACCCAGCCAGTAGGTGTAAACTGTTTTGTGTTGTTGATGTGTTTTTTTTGGTTTTGATGCATTGTGATTGTAGATATCTAAAACAAGTACTTCATTTGTGTGGAATATTCATGAAGTATTAAGTAGAAGTAATTTAATCTGATCCATCTCACACTAAACTCTTATAATAAGTCTACTGTAATATCTGCTACAAATGTTCTGTGGTGTTTGTGTCATATTTCATTGTTCATATTAAATCAATTCTTTGCATCTGGCAATTCTGTCTGACCTCATCATTGCTTATATAAGTCTATGAGAGGACATGTGTCCAAGTAAGTGACACTGCCTGCTGTTCATCTTCTTTATCCACCAGATTTACTTCAGTAATATTTCTTTTTCCTATCCAAGCTAAAGTACATTTTAATACTTCGTATTTTTTAATTAATAATGTATTGAGGTAGTTTTCTTTTGTTTTTAAAATTATATTTTTCTTTTGAAATCTGTTATTTTAGGGCTGGTATGATCCATGCTGAAAAGAACACTATAACATCATTCTATTCAATAATGTCTCCAATAGTTTTAAGAGAAGATTCTAGTGTGGTGTAATCGGGGTCCCTCCTATCATGTATGAATGCAGACTATAGTACTCGGTGAACTGAAAAAGGCAGGCAGCACCATGTTAGGGGCAAGTGATTGTGGGATCTTTGAAATTTTCATATAGTCATATTACAAACCACCATAGAATGGAAATTTTTATACTGTTAAGCGGCTTCACTTTCCCAAAGAAGATTGAATGACATTAATCACAAGCTAATTGCAGAATCTCCACTGACTGTATTAACTTTTTGACTTTTTTCCACTCTGACCAATGTTAAGTTTTTTCTCCCTCTTCAAGCAGGCTAAAGCAACTGATCTGGAAAAATGTTAACATTTCATTAATACTATCCCATTTATACATATAATGATGGAAAACTGACAAAGCACTGGTACACAAATTTAAGAGGTCTTAGGCCAAACTAAATTTTCTTCTGAAGTTCAGCAATCATTTTCTGTTCAATTCAAAGACAGAATCTGACATTCATCACATTGAATTGAAGAATGTGATTGAGCAGTTCTTTCAGTCTGAAGGCAACCGAAGAAGGAAATGTTTGGCTTTTCAATTGTGGACATTTTTAGGTTATTCTGTTAATTGTTATACTAAGATCTTTCCCTTGTAAAGACTTATCAGTTCAGCATATGGCTCTAAGAAATGTAAGCTACGTTTCATTCTATTTTTTCCCCACTTTTTATATACACCAAAGACTACCACCACTTCAGTTGGCAAGATGCCAATGTCTGCATTCATTTTATATAATCATTAATATCAGAAAGGTAAAATTACAAAATTAATAACAATTGTATCATTCATACGAGAATATAATGAAAGTAAATAAAATAAATTATCTTTCTTACTTCTTTTATTGATTATAAAACAGTGCAGTTTTGTTTAATTTCTGTCTGATTGACACTTCCTGCTTTTCATTATTAATTTTTGCCAACGTGGTATGTTCTTAGCCTGACAAACATATCAATAATTTTGATTACGAAAACTTCTGCGCTCACTGTATGTATTATCTTGGTTCTCTGGGTGGACCCGCATCTATTAACTCTCCGCGCATCCGTGGTATGTGATAAAGCGAGTGTGGCCACTGAAAAGAGAAATTTAAAGGAGACATTTCTAGCCAATGGCTATAGTGTAGCAGCTTGTAATAAACTCTTGGCATGCCTTGACCACTCCACTTTGTCTTGCACTGCAGCATCATCAGCAGAGAACAACAAACCACCTGACAATGCAGTGGCCATCCTGCCATACATCCGAGGAGTGATGGATAAGATTGGTGTTAAAGATAAGAGAGAACATTTGAAAACACCAGGAGTTTATGAAATTCCTTATAGTTGTGGCAAGGTATGCATTGGGGAAACAGGATGCACCGTTAAGGAGATGCTCAATGAGCATGTCGGGCATAATGATGCAAGCAAGTCTGCTGTAGTTCTACATTCAGCCGATAGTTACCATTCAATTTTAGTTGATAAGACCATTGATTAGACAAACGACCCCATCCTACTGCCTACACTAGGTGCAGTGACATCACAGCAGACGGCTAGCGAGCGTGCTTGCTTCCTGCTACTATATAAGGCAATAGCAGCAACTGACAATGCAGTCCTCTGATGAAAGCCACAGCATGATGGCAGAAATGTTAGGTTTTAATAAATCAACGCGGTTCCACCTGGAGAACCAAGATATTTCATATCAATAATTTTCTTTGAAAGTAGGAGAACATGATTTTAAGTATAAACTTTTTCAAACATGCGATGCCTGAGCTCAGTAATCAATTATTTAAATTACATCACTGAAAAATAGCTATTTTTATTTAAATCACCTTTCATTATTTTCAAATCACAATGAATGAGTTCATTCCTTACAAATTTTTAAGCAATTCTGCATATACAGGTATGTTCAACAATTACTGAATGGTAATGGAGTAATAAACATAGAAGTAAAGAACAGAGAAGGTATACAAATATTGCAAGAGAAAAAGTCTTTGCAACTTTTTTGACAACAAATCCTGCAATATCAACAATTAGATTTTCAGTATAATTGGAAAGATTTTCTGAAATGGTATAATCTGAAAACAATTCCTGATCAGTCATGGGTGAGGACATTTTCAGGGATTCTTCTCCTAATAATTTGTTTCTAGAAAACAACACAGGATCAATTTCCAGTGAAGTTGTATCTTTGGGTGTACAATTACTATGATTGCTTGATTTAATGCAATTAAATACAGGGAACTGTTTGTATGCAGCTTTGAACTGCATCACATTTGGATTATTGTTCCAACCTAAATGTCCTCTGATATAAAAGGGTGGAGGGGGGGGGGGGGGGAAGAAGAAAAAGAAAAAAATTCCACATGGTTCTGACTTATTTTGTACATTAGAATATATAGCAGCTTCTTGCTCTGAAACAAATCTTGTAACAAGCTCCTAATTATATGAATCAGGCTTAGAAATCCTATAACAAAAATTGTCCTTATGGACTTTGTCAATCAACTGGAAACTGTTGAGGATGATGATGATGAACTCTACTTCCTTAAGGAATGCAGCAACAGTTTAGAAATTCTTTTCAGACAGGGCTGATTTAAATCCCTTAGCAAGGTAATTCATTGAAGTCAAAGAGCCTGTAAACATTTCATAATGTGTAGCAGGTGATGAATATTCTAAGAAATTAGGATGTTCTATCTCCTTTCCAAAAATTCCAGGGCTATGGCTACTGAAGTACTTCCTTATTATTGTTAAATTTACTTTAATATATTTTTTTTAATAACGTGGTTTCTTATTAACTTCTTTCCCCTGGGTAGAACTTAAATCTAAAATACATTGGCATTTTATTAATCTACCCTGTTGGTCTTTCAACACTTTCATGTCTCCCAGGACATTGCTTGCCAATTTCATCATATGATACGGATCCAACAAAATACAAATATTGTCTGCAGTTACACGATGTTTAAAGATGATCTGAACTTATTTGCATTAAAAATACCCCCTAACTGTTTGCTTCCCTTCCTTCTTCACTTGCAGCAAAGTGTACCTGACCCATATTCTCATAGCCCACAAATTCTTTTCTGATAACCATCTCATCCAATATATAAATCCATATATTTCATATTTATAAACAGATCAAAACTGTTCAATATAAGCTATTGATTCTGCAGTAAAGCCTGGTTTGCCATCAACTGCATTTTACCATCTACGAAGTGTAGATGGAAGAGGTAAACAATTGTCAAATGGTTTTCTTACATATTTATACCCTGCAGGTGAATGAAAATACAAAGTCATTGCAAATGTTTTTATGTTGTTGCTGCAACCTGCATTTCTACCAAATATTGAAAGAAAAACCAACTCTGGAAAAAAAAACCACACTAAATAAAGAAATCTCTAAAATATGGCTCACATCTACATTAATTTGGAACTTATCTTTTAACTCTTGCACAAGCTGCAACATAGATTCGATTTTCTTGCACTTTATGTCCTTGACAACTTCCTTTTCGTACTTGTTCTTGTACTTTGCAATTCTGTATTTTTTTTTCTGTCACTGACTGCTTCATACTTCACATATTTTACAGATTTTTCTATGTATGGTCATGCTGCACATAATCTTCTTGCTTTCTGACTTACTGATAAACATTTTCAGAAAGTACTGGCATATTTCTTTCCTTTGGAGGAGGTCGAGCAACAGTCTTAGGACCATTATTGTTTTCTGTCTTCCAGGTTTTACTAATTCCTTGACCGCAGAAAAAATTTTGTTTTGAGTATTTTCCCTATAACATCCTCCTTCAGTAATTTTTACCTTCATACAGTACTTCAGCTGCATTATCATATTTTATTTCAACTTGAAAGTACACTGACAGTAGACAAATTTTTAATAATTATCTTTATCTCACCAAGCATTTGAAAAAGTTAGCTTTAAAATGATGGTAGTAAGAATGAAAACCATTAGTGTGAATCAAGATGTTATTTGCAGGGTGGAGGAATTCTTGAGAAATATAAAGAAAATGATCAGAGTAGGGAACACTGTATAAGAAGAAATGATAACAGAAGTGATGCACATTATATATTAAAACCATCTTACTCTAATAAATCACTTGCAACTGTTGACAAACCTTTCTCCATGTAATCTTACCATACAACATTATGTCACCTGCAATCAATGTCATCCACCTCTGTATGTATTGTGACTAACTGCTTCTGCTGTGTAGCTCCTTCATATGGCTGTTCTTAATCATGTTTATCACTGCCTCTGATAATTCTTTCTAAGTGCAGATGACTTTGACTGCCTCCCTGTCTGCTTTATGAATCACCCTATCTCTTGTCTAAGCTAAACATCAGAAACATGGGTGATGAAGGAGAGGGACAAAAGGAGAGTATGTAAGAAGCAAAGCTTGCAGTGGGGTTCTGCATAAACCTTGAATCTTAACTCTGACCGTGTGTAGCCTTGGATGTAACAGTTTTGGCTTAAATAGAATAATACGGTCGCCACACAGATTTTAACCTAAAATCTATGCAAAGGTAAAGTTAAATAAATAGTTCAATGTCATTTAAATAACTATTTTCTTCAATTTCACAAAACCAAAAAGTATACAGGCAATCAGACTTTTCCAAAGAAATGTTTTACAAGTTCGATTAACCGGTCAAGCCAGACCACACCCCAATAGTTCAAAGAATTAAATCACTAGTTGAAGAAAGCTAGTAAAAGTTCGTCACACGCTCCCATTGTTCAAAAGTTTAGTTAATTTAGACAATCCCGAGGCCTCACATTGCAAAAATTACTTTAATGTGACATTATGCTCAACTTGACTAAAAGAAGGAGCATTACTCCCAAAATAAAACTTTCACTGATGTGCTAGGTATAAAACTTTCCATCCTACTGAGCTACATGTTACCGCGTTCGCGGATCATGGCAGACTGAGACCGAACAACTGCACGCATGCATCTATATCACATAGCACTTCCTGCTTATCGAATATTCCTAGCGACTGTTCTCACGCGAACCGTGAGAATGTATTCACTTCCTTATTCACAGGGGTGGCTGCTGGGAGGCTGATCAGATATGAAATCGCAAGTCATTACATTGGCTAATCTGACCTTGACAATAAAAATAATTCATTATTTCTGAAATTTTAAAACTCATTAGATCTTTAAGTAAATTTTAACTTTAGTTATTATACAAAATATCCTAACTTTAATCGTTTAGCCGAAAATAAATACTTTAGATATGAACTTTCACAATCCCACTCCAGGCGAATGCCGAAGAATGTTGAAATTAAAAATATGGAAAATACTATCTTGAAAACTGCAAAACTGCTTTCTAACTTGAATTAACATAAAAACTAACTATAAAAATGAAATGCAATAATATTCTATCCAATCTAACTTGTAGTTCTGAGAATAAAATTTCGCTATGCAGTTACAATATTTAACAGACATCTTACAAGTGCAAGTTATGAAAATGAAATTTTGGAGTAGAGTAAGAATAACAAGAAGAGGCGAAAGAAGAATGAAAAAATCGGGCAGATAGTCAAGGAGGAACCGTTACAACAAAGAATAGAGAAATCAAGGTTATGGTGGTATGGATACGTAAAGTGGATTGGAGGGGAGAAGGTACCAAGTAAGATGCTGTACATGAAACTGAAAGGGAAAGGCCCAGAGGAACAAATGGATGAAAAATGTTAACGTGTGGTAAAGAAAGAGGAAGAAATTGGCTGTGAATATAATAAAAAGAACTGGTGAATGGACTGGAAGTATTGGAAATATTTTTGTTCCAAGCAGACCTGCTCAGCAGTTGGAATCTGCTCAAGATGATGATGTCTGAAAATCTCCATTGACATTTTCATTGCAACTAAGACCGAGTGTCATACAAAATGGCATTTGACCAACATGTTCCTTTAAAATGAATGGAGACAGTCTCCAAGATTCCTTCTGGTGTGAGTATACATAGATGTTATTAAAAGAAATAACTAGCATTCAAAAACTGAGAGGAGAAGTTTGTGGTCCATTAGTTTGGTTACAACCAAAACATAAAAAGGTTTAACAATTATGCCTTATGTTTCTATCTTCACAAAATCATTGGCTGCAAAATGTGCTCTATTTTCCAAGTTACTGCCTTCAGGCAAAGTTACTCTGATACACTATGTACAGCACTAACACACACTTTATCTTTCTAAGAATGAATGTAAATATGTTTGTATGTCAAACATTCAGGAAACTGATACTCATAATATGGTCCTTCAGGATTGTATTCAATTAAATATCTTTTTAGGAGCTTTTTGTTGTTTTAAAAGGAACACACAGTAAATGTACTTAAACTCCATGTTCAATACAATATACCAGATTTCAGTAAGATCAGTAGATACACCTTCCATGTTAGTGTTCACTTTTTAAGTAACTATATATGATTTTGAAACAGTTATCTCTTTGGCAGAAAAAAATAAATAAATAAAATTAAAAAATAATTGCTTTTAAGCTGCAATTATCTTGCCAAGCCATTCTGCTGTTAGTATAAAAAATAAGTCTTAGTGTATCTACAATCTCACCAAAACTGTCTAGTAGGAGGCCTATCATATACCATTTGTATAGTAAATAACTTTTGTAAACATTTTCTTAATAATAAAGCACTTTTCAGCTTGATTTACAGCTACTTGTGTAAGATTTAAACAGTTAATTTCTCAAACTGAATGCCATTAGCTACATTCTTTTCCACTAATAAAGCTTAAAATTATGTTTGTTTTGATGTATAATATCTATGGCCTAAAAATTTTATTTAAAGAGATATTTCAATTTTGAGTTGTATTTAGATGTGCCTGGGGCAAACAAAGGGAAAAGACTTAAGAATAAAATCTTCAGTTAACGAAAAGAGATAACTTAAATTTTACTATGGCAGCATATTGTGGGCATTAAGACACCGATTATGACAAGAAAGTAGTCTGTAAATAAATTCTGAATATGATTTTTAGTAAAGAATTTGAAGTTTGTAAATAAAAGGGCTCTGAAGGTAAAATTAGGCTTTAAAGAGAGAGAAAAATTTATTCAATAATAATGACATTTTAACTGTAAAGGAGAAATGGAATTTTAGTATTGAAACTCAATGACATCTCCACGTGTGACTTTTAGAAATTTATAACTCTTAAACAAGAATAATTACATGAAAATTTGTTGTGAACAAAAAGGTTCAAAATAAATCTGACTATAACATATAAAAGTTTCATGAAAATTCTATTAAAAAAAAGTGTACTATGAGAAAAGGGATTTTTTTTACAAGTTTAATTCTCCCATTTTGGACTAACTTCACAGACTCTAATAATTGTTTCAAAAGGAGAACTTTATTTTAAATTCAGTGGTAGGAACTTTTCTTACAATGTGTTATGATGTTTACAAAAACAATTTGACAAGCTTCATATGTAATTTTGAATGTCAAATTCAGCCTTCATCAATCTTCCTAATGTGTGATCTGATATCAGTATTCAACAACCTTTCAAGAATATCGAATTGGTATCAAGCAATGACTTTTAGTTGAATGTGTAACCTCCCCACCGTTTTCTGTTGCAGTAATAATAGTAAAAAAAATTGGCGACGAAATTAAACTCAATGAACCAAGCAGCATCTTCAGGAAAAGGTATCAGGCAGTCACTTATAGGCATCACAATCAAGTTATGTGCAAATGTTGCATAACCGCAAGCAGTAATGTAGCATTACATTACCTCATTATTTAAAACTTTGAGTGATCACTGTAGCAGCTTCATTTTATATTTTCATCCATATCGTATCCTTCTCCACAATCTGCAAATATCAGCTGTCATGCAGTTTCCTGTAGGTTCTATACTTAAGGAATTTGAGACTGTGAATGACAGTCTAGCAATAACGGAGCAGGAGAGACAGTTTAAATTGGGATGAAAGAGGCAGTATTAGATATGATGTGAAGAAGTATGCTCTCCTTTGTTAGTACTTTTTACCTAGCTGTTATTTATAATAATGCAATTGAAGAGCTAAACTAATATTTCATAAGCAGATAAAAAAAACTGTAAGATAAACACCCATTTGAAATTATTTGTAATCAACGTTAGGGGTTTGAATAAAATAATGAAAACACCTGCAAACATACACTTTTTCCTTATTAATAAGGTACTGGACTATTGTTTGCCTTTGCAAAAGCTTGGCTTAATCTAGGAATGGATTGATATAAACCCTAAATGGATTGTGGTGATGTTTTGTAGCACTGTTTAATCACTTAGTTGCTGCAAAGATGATGGCAGAGTCTGTAGTCTCCAAACCAGACTACATTCGTTAAATAATTTGAAGTTGTAGGATTATGCTGGGTGAGTAAGTTGTTGAAGATCATCTCCATATTCTTTTAACAAAGACTGAACATCTCTAGCTGTGTGCACTATCATCATGCATCCTTTTTTGGGAAGATATTTCAAACTTCAAGGAAAATGAAATGACATATAAAAATACCCATTAAACACTATGTTACTTCTCCTCAAATCATAAGATATCCATGTTTCACAGTTGGAAGCAGACATTTGGGCTCTTAAGCTTCATTGGGCAACAATGAGAAAGGTCCTAATACACTTTTCCAGTGATAAATATAATGTTTTGTGATCATTTCACTATATCTTTGGTAAAACTGCATTTGCTTTGGTATTCAGAGGTTTTGAAATTGCAGTGCTACTGAGTTTATGAAACTGAGGAAAAGTTGTTTTTGCTTTTAAGCTGCAATTATCTCATTAAGCTCTGCTGTCACTTTTGGTTCTTATTTTTATGGTTCTTTGAGATAATTCTCTTCATTATTTGGCTATTCCTCTCCCTTAGTTATGGTTTTCATCCACTATACCCTGTAGATGATGTGTATGCTGGATTTGTGTAAGCTGTCATAACCTTATATATTATTACTCTTGATGCACCAAATAAAGTGGCAGTTATTGTTCCAGCTAATGTACTACAACAATGTGGCTTTTTTGAAACTCTGTTTCCCTATATTGAGCAGTGGTGACTGAACTGTCACATGCAAGAGTTAGAGATGTGCTGTCTCAGGTTATTGGGATTTGTAAAGATATCAGTAATGAAACCTAAACATAGTGGTTGTTGAGTCAGTGGTGCAACTTGTAAAGAATGTTTACAACATTATTATTATTAATTTTATTTGCGATGGAGCTAACACTCTGGTCGTAATTCCCCTAGTCATTTATTTTATTTTATAATTGGAATGTTAAGTTCCTTCCCCATTTACTTTTCCAATTTACAAATTTTATTTTAAATTCTTTAAGAGTTTGTGGTAAATTATTCATCACATCACTCAATAATTTGTTCCAGTCCCTGATACGCTTATCAACAAAAGAAAGTTTTTCCCACTTCCTTATACATGAAATTGAATGCCAGCTTGTAGTCATGGTCACCTTTCCCCTTCCATGCACTAGTCCTAATGCTTCGACTAATAACCCTACAAGCCACATCACCAACATATGTGCTGTACACTCTCAGCACCGTCTTCAACCTCCCCTTACCAAGCATGGTGGGTGAGTGGTTAACACACTAGCCTCACATTCGGAAGGATGGTGGTTCGAATTCCCATCTGGGCATCCAGATTCGGGTTTTCTAAGGTTTCCTCAAATCACTCCAGGCAAACGCCAGATTGCTTCCTTAAAAAGACCATGACCGAATTCCTTTTCGTTCCTTGGCCCCAGTCCCACTCCACCTCTGATGACTTCGGTATGACAAGGTGTAAAGCCATAAGTTAAAAAAACTTCCCTTCCGCCAATGACACTCAAATCAGCTCCTTTAACATATCAGTTGCTGCCTGTGTCCTGCGATAATTTGCACAAATAAATCCTGTTGCTCTTCCTTGCACACCCTCCAACTCCTGTATATGTTAACAGAAATGTATATCCCAAACCACATCACCATATTCAACCAATGGTCTGACCAAAGTTTTGTAACTTAATTCCACAATTTCTCTTGTACCTCCTCTAATCACCTCTCCAGTAAATGAAGGACTTTGTTACCCCCTGCCCAGTGTGCTCCACCCAGTTGAGTTTGCTATCAATCATTATGTCAAGTTACTCGTATTTCAACAAGCAATTCTGACCCTACCCTCCAATCACAATAAACTTGCAGTTTTTCATCTTTGCACCCAACAAGCTGACTCCTTTTGGAATTCATCCTCATTCCATGTTGACCCACCCATTTAGATATTATGTCCAAGGCACCCTGTAGATGTTCACAGTTTTCACTTGTTCTGCATCTGCAAAAAACCATAATTCTGACCGTAACCCATCAACGTTATATGGCAGTACCATATTCTCTTAAACCACTTCTGATAATGCACTTTCTGCTCTAACACTTTGCTTTCTGGTTCTTAAGAATTTCTCCACCCAGCAAGTAATTTTTTCATCCAATCCAATAGATTTCAATTCAATTAAAACAAGTTTTTGGCCAACTCTGTCAAATGCCTTAGAAAGATCTAGTGCCACAACGTCAAGTGTTACAATTATTTTGTCCAAGTAGTTATATTTCATCCTTATGCTTGATTTAGGTGTTATGAGAAGTTAAATTAAATGCAATGAATATTGTCAAAATTACATTTACTTGTTTTTCAACTTGAATTGTTTGGGAAGAATCTTGTCTGAAAATTGTGGCACTTCTTGTACATTAAGTATTGAATGAAGTTAACTGCTCTGTGGGTGAGAAGTTGGTCCAGTGACAGGAAAGTAATGTTGTGGGGAACTTTTCCCTGGTATTTTAGCATTGCTTTCATGATAGGGAAATTCTGGATCTGTATGAAGTGGCCAAAAAGGAGGAGGAAATGAACTTGGTCCTAAGGCTTGAGAAGAAAATAGGAAGTTGAGTGAGGAGACAGAAAAGGATAGTAGGGAGCTAGTATCAACTCTTAGAACAAATAAAATATGTATGTAAAAAATCGAAAGGTAACAATTCTGCTGGATGTTAGATACGAAAGAATTGTAGACCCATTACTGCGTGATCATTTAGACACAGGTTGCCAAGTCACAAGTGTTTTAAAATGAAGTTTAAGACTTCATCAGGTAATAGAGCATACTGGATCACTCTTTAGGGGGCAGTGATTATGGGGATTTCAGGAAATATTATTGATTCAAAGGCAAATTCTAAAGGGTGCTTCAGTAAGAGTTCAAGATTTGTGTTCGGCAGCATTTTGATTCAGTAGGTCTATAATTGTGACAGGTTGATAAGAGACAAGTAGAGATAGTAAACATTCAATGCTATGCAATACAAAAATGCTCTTTATAGCTAAAACTTACCATCAAATGGTTAAAACTGCTGTGGTTTGTAAAGCGCATTATGTTTTTACTAGAAATAATGTTCTGAGCTCGCCAACTGTGAAAAGAATATAGAAAAACTTATTGGATTTTAGTTGCATCAAATTAGAATTGTCTGGCGACGTTTCAAAAGCATCAAGCATGGTGGGTGAGTGGTTAGCATTCTAGCTTAGCATTGAGGAGAATGCCGGTTCAAATTCCCATCTGCGCATCTGGATTTTACCGAGCGTGGTGGTGTAACAGCTAGCGTTCTGGCCTCGCATTCGGGAGGACGGCGGTTCGATTCCCCATCCGGGCATCCAGATTTGGGTTTTCCATGGTTTCCCAAATCACTCCAGGCAAATGCTGGGATGCTTCCTTCAAAAGGCCATGGCTGAGTTCCTTCCCATTCCTTGCCCCCCATCCTTTCCCGTCTCTAAAGACCTCGCTGTTGAGAGACATTAAGCAGTTAAAAAAAAAAAAAATCTGGATTTTCCTTGGTTTCCCCAAATCATTTAAGGTGAATGCCAGGATGCTTCCTTCAAAAGGCCAAGGCCAAATTCCTTCACGTTCCTTGTCCAGAGTCCCATCCTCCCTCTAATAACCTCTATGTCAACGAGGCATAAAGCCAAAAGAAAAAAAAAAGTTTCAGAAGCTGGCACTGCTTCCATTGTCAAGCCACCACTCGACATCACTGAAGACGGCCACATGATAGTCTGTTATATAGAGCTGCCAGCCGGGAGTGGTGGGGAGGGTGTGTGAAGAAGGAGCCTAGCTGAGCACCACTCACCTCATGACACCATATTTGAATTGCTACAATGACCTAATATGGTGTGGTCCCCCAGAATTTTATTACTGGCTGCCATGTTTGGCTTAAGTTGAGACCATGATCCATATTAATAAAATTACTATTGAGCGTTATCTCCTGTCCTCTTCTTGTCATTGTGTGTAGGTGTAGGTGGAACGTATTTGTTATGGTTAACATACTACATTTTGTTGTTATTTATAGAACATAGTCATTACTTGCTAAGGGTAAATTTCTTGATCAGTATTAGTGCAAAGGTATTGAGTCTTTTCTGCTTACCAGGAAAAAAAAAATGAGAAAGTCGAACTTTATTGATTTTCATATTTCAGAGATGGCAATAGGTGGTAATTATTGTTTTGGATCTAAATATACCAGGTATCGAATAAAAAGAAAATTAGATTAATAATATAAGATGTAGAGGAAACCACAACAGGATAAATGCCATGTATTTAATATGATTTTCAGTCGACTGGAGTACAGAATCATCCTAAGTCTTGTGGCAAAAATTAATGTTCGAGCTTATTAACTTCTCGTATTTGAATAATAATAATCATCTTTCCTATGATTCATTTGAGATTTATTCTCGTTTTACTTCATTCATAAACATCCGAAGAATTACAGCGGTCCTTTGCTATCAGTAACTTGATATCATCACCTCAAAAACGCAAACTAAACTTTTTATATTGCTTGCCCGATTGTATTGTTCTCTTGTTACCATCTGGTCTCTATAGCTACCGATTTTTTTCTCAGAGTAATTATCATTTTCTGAGTAATCTGTTATGCTACAGCCCTCCCCAAGTTTACCATATATTTGTTAAAAAAATAATGCGGTAAACTTTACTGAAGGCCTTTGTATTTCTTCACCTTGTTAACAATTACAATATAGGCCTATATATAAGTTTTTCTAAGTAACAACAATGACATGAAACCAATAGAACACCATTTTTCTATCCTCTCACGGGAGTTAGTGCAGTGCCTTCACCAGTCCATTATGTCACACTAACACCACTCCATGTCAACGAAAAGTCTGTAACAATAACATTTTGTATCAACTATCTTATCAGCTACATCAAAGCTTATGAAAGCAAAACATGGTGCAACCAACATTAACAAAAACAACTCAACAATTTCTTCAAATTCCTGACTCATCAGAGTACATAGCCAAAAAATATTTACAATGGTTAACTTTATTGTCATTCAGTCTCGTAATTACTTTCTTGACCTATATATATTTATTTAATAATAAATAAAAGACTAATTCTTCAAATATAAAACCCATGTAAACAGCGACACGAGTTCTTGAATGAACGATTCATTCACAATAAAGAAGGTCCCTGGACCTTAAAAGTATATAATAGCATTATAAGCTTGAGGCAATATACAGCCATATTTTACAAAAAGAAGTAACAAATTTACACTGCTTGTGCGGTCTCTGCTTCAAAACACTTTCACAACAGTTTTTCATAACAGCGGTCAACATAAAACATGTCCATTAATCTCTCCTAAAGCATCAAGCTGAGGGTCATCCCAGAATCAGTTTAAATATTTTTTTTTTTTTTTGGTTGCTATATTCAAAAACACCAATGGAACTCTCATAACTAGCATCACAGATCTAACAAGATTTCATATCTGTGATTTTACAGTTGGCTGCTCTTCAAATCCTTATTAGTAGTCTTCCAAGAAGATGAGTCTTCAATTTTAATCCCCTTCATGGTAAATCACTACTATTCTGAACAAGTGATAATTTTCAGTAACATCCTTACTTTCTTTGGTATCTGTCTCTTCAAAGTTCTAGCAGTGTGCTCCTATGATTTAACACAATCATTTCCATTATTTCCATTTTGTTTCACCTTTAATTCATCTTCATTCTTTTTCCACTTTCAATTCCCAAACACTCATTTCCATTGCTTGACAAAATTATACTTGCTACATTGCCTTGTTTTCTATGATCCATATTTGTTTCATTAATAATCTCTTCTGTTTTGCCAGAAAATTATAAATTTCTTATTCCCTTTTTACTATCATCATTCCAAACTCAGTGCAAAATATCTGCATCAAAACTTACCACAGCTTTTCTGATATGGATTCATGCCCACAGGATGAAGGGATGAAAATGTTTGCTAGTGGAGCGATTTTTAATTAATTAATTTAATTTTTAATTGCAATGGAGCACAGACTCCGGTGGCAATTTTCCTACACCCCCATCTTGCCCCTATCCTGCACCCACCTACATTTGCCCTTTACAAATTTTATCTTTAAATTCTTTCATCGTTTTCGGTAAATTATTCATCATTTCTATTGGTAACCCATTCCAATCCCTGACATCCTTACCTGAAATCGACTGCCAGCTTGTGGTCATGGTCATCTTTTCCCTTCCATGCACTACTTTTCATACATACTCCAATATCTTTCCATGCCTCATCGCCAGTATACGCCCTGTACACTCCCATAACCCTCCTCATCCTCCTCCTGTCTTGCAATGAATCCCATTCCAGCTCCTTTATCATATCCGTCACTGATTGTATTCTGCGATAATTTCCAGAAACAAAACTAGCAGCCCTTTTTTATACCCTAAACCAGCTCCTGTATTTGATACTCAAAATGTGGGTCCCATACTACACTACCATATTCGAGAAATGGTCTGACCAAAGTTTAGTAACCCAATTCCTTTACTTCTCTCGTACATCCCCTCATCGCTCTCTCCAACAAGTGCAGTATTTTGAAGCCTTTTCCTACCACCTGTCCAATGTGTCCTGCCCAATTAAGTTTGTTATCAAATGTAATGCCAAGATATTTACATTTCAAGTCTTCAGCAAGCAATTCTTTCCCCATCTTATATTGATAATTAACCTTTTGTTTTTATTTGTTTATCTAATAAGCTGACTCTTCTTTGCATTTATCTTCATCCCATGTTTACCAACCCAACTAGATATCCTGTCCAGATCACCCTGCAACTGTTTACAATCCTCAGCCATTTTGATCCTTTTATATAGATTTATGCCATCTGCAAACAATCTGATTTCTGATAGTAAACAATCAACAGAGTTATTCATTAGAAGAATAAAATAGCAATAGTCGCAATATGCTACCCTGTCACACTTCAATTTTTACTTCCACTTGTTTTAAAACCGTATTTCCTACCCTAACTTTCTGTTTTCTACCTTTCAAAAATTCTTGTATCCAGCAAATCACTTTCTGATCCACTCCAATAGATTTTACCTTATTTACTACCATTTTATGGCTCACTCTGTCAAAAGCCTTTGAAGATCTAGTGCTACACTATCAATTTGACCTCCCTTGTCCATTTTGTCCGAAATCTCTTGCATATATCCTACCACATGAGATTCACATGAATATCCTTGCCTGAACCCATGTTGCCTGCTTGAAAACCACTTACGTTTCTGATAAATATTTCTGATGTGGTTGCATATCAATCTTTCCATTAATTTACTTACCACTGATGTCAAACTGATTGACCTGTGATTCTCAACTCTATTTCTCACCCCTCCTTTATGTACCGGTACTACTATTGCACTTTTCCAGTACTGTGGTAAGCAGCAAGTATCCAGACTCAATGTAATTAATATTTGAAGATAAGGTACAATGTCATATCGGGCTAAACTTTAAGATATCTGTAGTAATATTATCTACACCAGCCCCTTTATGTTTTTTCAGCTTTCTTCTCTCCTTCATGATTTCCTCAGACTGAATTTCAGTTTTTTACTATCTTCATTTCTAATTGTGTTGTTAAGCTCGTTCTCCGAATTAGACCCTCCTTTTTCTGATTCATTGTTCCTAATGCTCTCACTAAACCAGTTACTTAAAATCTCTGTTTTTTTTTTAAAATCATCAGTAACTTCTTCTCCATCCTTATCTATAAGCAACTCTACTCTCTCCCCTCCCCTCAGTTTCCTGATATAGCCATAGAAATTTCTAGATGCATCAGTCAATGGTCCTCCTGCACTGACAATACTCTTCATAAATTCATCTTTAACCACTTTGCTGTTATCAAGTCCTTGTTTAGTTGTTTTAAATATTCCCTACTACCCTGCTTCCCCTTAACTCTGTTATATTCTCTTCTTACCAACCTCTTTAACCTCCTCACTTCCCTATTATAGTACATATGTTCTCTACTTCTCTTTATTTTCTGGGTTGGAACAAATTTTTCTTCCCCCTTTTGTTATTACTCTTGGAACTCTTCCCACCTTGACTCTACTGTACTTGTGCCTTTCTTCCATTTGCTGAATTGTTCTCTGAAATATCTCTTCAAACTTGAGATCTGTGCATTTTTATAATTGTACCTATTTCTAAAACTATTGTTCTCCACAGTCTGTTTCGCTACTCTTCTCCTTTTTAACTTAACATTTTTCTTCTTGAGGTGATGGTTTCTGGAAGAATTCTTTCATTTCTTCTTAACTTTCTTCTTCATCCAATAGTGTTTTCTTGGGAAATTCTTTCCTCTCCTTTTTACTTTTTTCTTGATTCTGTAGGTTTGTGGATAGACTATCCTGTTGTTCTTCACATACTGTAAGTGTAATAGTTTATCGTGCCCCACAACAAAATCATTTCCTCTTGCATAGTTCATTCCCCCCCACTGAAGTGCTTCTCCTGGGACCAAAAATGATTCAAAAAATTGTTTTTTAATTCATCATATTTTGCATTTTTGAATTTGTCGCTCTCCCAATACCTGAGCTCAACCTCCGAGATGCGGGTAAAAAGTTAATTTTTTTTTCTGTGTCATTATAATTTTCAAAAGCTTTTTAAGCTTCAAAACTCTTTATGAAGGTCACAGGGTGGATGTTCCCAGTATCCCAGAATTTAATAATTTCGACTTTGTCACTGGAAGTAATGGTTATTTTATTCAAGTTTCCACAAGGATTTAATGTGTGTGCCTCTTTACATTTTTCATGTATCTCTGATAGTTTCATGTCATTTAATTGTAGTGTTTGTTGGATGGTATTCACTTCAGTTTCCACAAGTGCTGGGTCATACAGATGGTAGTTGTTTTTTGTCTTGTAACTGCTTTACAAGTTTCGTGATGTTGTGTGCTTAATGTGTGAAGGTCTGTTACTATTTTCTACACCTGATCTCCCATGTTTGTGTAACTCTGTTCAACTGTGCAGATTTTTTCCTCTGAACTTTTCATCTTTAATGTTAAGTCCTTGATGGCTTGTTCAGTGGTGTCAGTGTGTGCTTTTATAATGTCAAATTGTTTTTGTTAAGTCATGTGTATTTTTTTCACAAATCATTTTGCTTGATTCAACTTCCTTTCTAATGTTGTCTATTTGAGTATAACATTCTGAAACTTCAAACTGAACTGATTTTGTAAGGTCTCAAGCTGTTCAGACATTTGTTCATACATACCTTTTAAGTCTGATTGTGTTTGTTCAAAGAGACTTAACATTAATTGTTTTTGTTCAGAATGTGAAAACAAACTGAACATAACTTGTTTCAAGTCTGAAATATTATCTGAAAATAACTCAGTTTTCATTAATGATTCTGGTCCATTATTAGTACTCAGTACCTGTGTTTCAATATAAGTAATTGGTGATAATGCATTTTCAGGGAATCCATAGAAATCCTCTGACACATAGTTATTGTTTGTATGTCTGCTATCAGAAGGGCTCGATGGCCCCACTTCTCCAGAATCGTTAGGTTCCTTCGTGATAAATATTTAAAGAGGTTACAGAAATATCTTAAATCCACAGTAAGGAAGGAAAGTTGAAAAAAAGTAGTAAACTAACCTACTAATAGGTACTTTACTTACAGTTGGGATATTAACCTCAAATTCAGAATCAACATTAAATCAAAACCGACCACTTTCTAGTTCATATAAAATTATTCATTATGGTGAATCTCTTATTAATTCAGTAAGGATAGATCGAGTGAAAGCATGTGTAATTATTTTTTCTTTAGCCAAAATTCAACGTCTATTAATTTATAATAGGAAGGATAGGTTAGGTCAAGAAAATAATTAAATTCTTAAGAATTACGAGCAATAAATTCTCATACAATCCAAGTTTAGTACTGTATGCTGTACTGAAAGAATTTAGTGCATTATAGAAAATTTACTAATCTCTATAAGTGATGCCGTTTCCCGAGTAAGCCATGCACAGCAATCAGTAAAGTTAATACATCTGAGAGCAGCTGTTCACCATGGAGGAAGGAATATATTCCTTCCTTCATGCTGTTCACAGTCTGCGAGGGTGTATTCCAAATAGTTACGGCTTTTCCACTGGCGGTGCTGCCAAAAACTTGTTGTTTTAGTTGAATGTTCTTCCTTATCGATGAGCCTTGATTATTCGTTAGTTGTGATGATTTGTATATTATTTGCTACTGCAGATCTTCTGTGCAGTCGCAATATCGTATTTTAATAAATGCCATGTTGTATTTGATATGATTTTCAGTTGACAGGAGTACAGAATCGTCTTTAATTCTTGTGGTGAAACTTTAATGTTCGAACATATTAATTTCTAATATTTGCATCTGTATATATTAATATGCTAAGCAAAAATTTTGGATCCCTTTTTAAGATTATTGTGTGCCCGGGGAAGTGTGAGATTTGGCAACGTTAAAGTTAATATGGAGAAGAAGTGCAGAAAGCTAAAGTCTATATACAGTATGTGTTACAAATACATTAAATTAAATTAAATAAAACACTCGCTCTGCTACACAGTTCGCTCAGGTGCAGCCAGAGCACTCTACCTATTGTTCAGTTCTGGCACTGGTTGAGCCGACAAACGATAGACTGCTCAGCTAGCTGTCAGAATATTGCACAAACGGAGGAACTTAAAATTTATATATATATATATATATATATATTAAACATTAGGATAGGATAAAAACCACCGCTTACGATAGAAGAGGATTCCTGTGGCGTTGGTACACAAAAAAAAAAAAAAAAAAAAAACACGAACACACATAGAATATAATTTTCGAGCCAATGGCTCTTCATCAGTAGGAGTGAGAAGGCTGCACACTGGCGGCTGACAGCCAACCGCGTAAGCTACAATGCCAAAAGCTAATGTTGGGGGGAGGGGGGGTGGGGGTAGAAAAGCATAGGCTGGAAAATTATAATAAATAGAAAGTAGAACTGTACATAGGGACCCGTTGCGGAAGTGCAGTGGACCTCAGTTAATGGTCCTAAATTCCTATTAAGTAATGGACATATGTGCAAACAGCCGAAAAACAAAATAATCGGAAATTTGAAATTAAAATTAAGCAAAATTCGAAGTTACAATCTACAAAGATAGGCTCTGGTGAGCGGTGGTTCTATGGGGGAAGGTGTAGGTGAGGGGGACGGGTAGGAGGAAATTTCCTGCTATCTTAAATTCATCAGAAGAGGTTCTTTTTGACTGGTGTCTGCCTAGTGTCCATATCGTTTTTGCAATTGCTGATTCTTGCAAACAGTGCATGGCAGTGAAGTATTGCTTCTGATGCAGCAAAAACTGTCACAGAAACTCTTGAAATGTTAAAAACGGTATACAAGAATGATGCTATGTGAAAAAGCCAAGTGTTTGTATGGTTTACCTGTTTCCAAAAAGTTGAGTGTCAATTGATGACCAAACTCATTCTGTATGCCCTCCAACAGTGCAAACCAAGGGAAATGTCCCAAAAATTCATGAAATCATCGTAAATGATTGTTGACATACAATGAAAAAAGTTGTGGACTTGTCTGTAGTGACATGGAGCTCAGTTCAGCACATTTTAAGTAAAGATTTGGGCTCGAGGAGGGTAGCTGCCAAATTCGTGACTCGACTGCTGATTGAATATGGGTAAGGGGGGGGGGGGGACCAAGATCTCTTGGAAGCTTCCTGTGCTTTGAAGGAATAGCTCCGAAATGATCCAAATATTCTCTTCAAGATCTTCACAGTGCATCCTGGTGCTACAGTATGATGCTGAAATGAAGGAACAATCAATCACAGACTTCAAACACGTCTCATGCCAAAAAAGCAAGACAAGTGACATCAAACATCAGGACAATGTTGATTTGTTTCTTTGATGTGTGAGGAATTATCTATTTAGAGATTCTTCCACAGGGTTGGATAATTAACCAATTACCTATGTGTTTTGAAAAGATTGCACAACACTGTGGGTTGGAAGAGGGTTGATCTGTGGCAGTGTGGTGACTGGTTCTCCCATCATGACGTTGCCTCTGCTCATTGTCAAAAAACACCATGACCCCTGGGCTCCACCCCTTCTATTCACCAGACCTTGCCCCCTGTCGAATAAAAAGAGACTGGAAAGGATAACGTTTTTCCAGCATAGATGAGGTGAAAAAAACATTGGAGATACGGTCAGGCGTCTCTTAAGAGGAGTATAAAAAAAATAAAAGTAAATAAAAAAATTAAATACATGAATTAGTAAGGGAAGGCCTTCTTGTTTTAATTATATTCCACCATCAAATTTTTCTGTTAGCGTATATATATATATATATATATATATATATATATATAATGGAAAAAAGTAGATGATTAGACAAACACACAAAAAAACATAATTGATGGTTTAGTCCCCTTATCCTAATTTTGTGTATGTATGTATGTTGATTTAGGCCATCTATGGACATGTCAAGCCTTCGTTTGTCTTGAATTTCCTTTGAATGTCCACATGTCCTTGCAACAACTAGGGTTGTTTGACCTAGGGGGGGACCTGCAGTTTAATGTTGAATCTGAATTATGGAAGTGTTCTGGCATACTTCACATTACGCAGCAAGCTGTGCCAGAGTTGAAGGTTGGCCTTATGAAAATCCTCTTGTGACAGATATACAAACTGGGAGCCTTTACCCAGGTCACTCCTATCCTATATTTTTTATATATATATGTATAAAGGCAGGCTAGGCAAAGTAAACCCATCACTCACCACAGATGAATGTGGGAAAGCGACAATGAGCACATATCCACTAACACATTGTGCCATATTTTAATATACACCTGTGTCCCAAAAGGAAACAGTCTGGTTTGATAAAAATCAATTAATTGAACATTTTTGTAAATGCACTTAATTGCCTTCAAAATAGACCCCTTGAGCATCGGTACACCACTTCCAATGGTTCTGCAACTGTTCAAAGCATTTTTTTTTTTAAAAGTCATTCTCTGCCATATCCTTTGGGACTCATATTACAGTACTTTGGATCACACACAAAACATGGACCTTTCAGAACCCTCTTGATCTTTGGAAACAAAAAGAAGTCCAATGGTGACAGATCTGGGCCGTATAGGGCTAGCAGCAGTATTGCCATATTTTTCTTCACCGGGAAATCCATCCTTCGCCAACAAAACCATGTGAGCTAGAGCATTAACTTGATGAAGCCACTAGCAATTGACAATGTCTGTATATCCTTTCACTGACAAGGATCACCTTTGACCTCGGACGCTTGGAACTGCACCAAAACATGTTTAGAATAACAAGTGATCATAAACAAAAGTGGTGTAAGGTTTCATTCTACCAGAAGGAACAAACTGATTTTGTAAGACTACAATGTGCCAAACCAAAAGTGAAGATACATGATTGTTATTTCATCATGAAACTTCAATTGATTTACAGTCAATTTGCTGCACCTTCATATAAGCCTATGTTTGCAATATGCTTGACGAAAGCCAGGTTATGAAATTGACATAACAACATAATCATTTGAAAAAGTAATTAGTGTGGCCTCTGGTATTGGACTGCGTGAATGTGAAAGTGATTTGGAATGTGATAACATGGCTTTAATGAGCTGTGTACATTTTTCTCCTCCACTTTGTTTTAACCACTTCATCGAAATCCCGCATCTGCACTTCGAGGACTAATATAAGCACTATTAGGTGTGTGGTACTGTTGCATGTGCATGTCTTGCACTATATTAAATACTTTAAGCAGAGAGTTTTTGGTACTGTTTGAAAATGTAATGATACACGGACCTCATTCAACTACGTATAATTTCCTTCATATATTATTCATATCTTGTTACTTTGTTTGTCTCTATTAAAATGTTACTTGAGGGAGAATCCATTGTTTTGCATGGAAGTGACACACACCATCATTTTTTATGATCACTTGTTATTCTAAGTATGTTTTCTTGTGGTTCTGAGTGTTCAAGATCAAAGGTTTCCCTTGTGAGTACACAACACTTTTGAGATTCCTACCTCATCAGCAATTAATCTCACATTTATCCTTCTGTCAGAGTCCAGAACTGTATTCACACGCATCACATTTTCATCAGTTTTTGATGTTGTCTGCCTCCTGGAGCATTCCTCATATTCTGCGTGATCCCAAACATCTTTTAACACCTTGTGCCAACTGAAAACATGAGCAAGGGAAAGAGCATCATTTGTTGAATTTGATGCAAAATTTGACGGCTTGATGCTCCAAACTTCCCAACCTCTTGAACTGAGACACAATATGAAAACAGCATTTGGCTTGCTAGTGATCTTTATGCTTATGCTCCCAGAGCTCAGAGATGACAGAGCCAGGTCTCATTTTATTCCTAAGAATATCTCACACCATTCCGACCTGGTTAGCGTGCATTTCGGTGCATTGATGTGCCTACAGAAAATAAATCTCATTACTTTTGGGATAGGGTTATTTGAATTATTTGCTTAAAATGGTCAGTGTGTTTTCTGTGAAGTTACCAATTGGCCAACCAAACTGTTATCTTGGATCATATCTCATAAAGTTAGTTCTCCAACAGACTCGTACTTTAATATTGTTGTCATGTGAATTGTTCAGCTATCAGCCATGAAGTGAAGTTGCACATCAACTATCCCAATGCATCCAAGTAGCAAAGGAATCATAGGTTGATCGACCTACTAGCTGCAATATGCTGCAATGAAGTCCTTGTGTTCATTTTTCACTTAAATTATGTCTATTTATTTATTTCTCATGTCCAGAACATAACATTACAAATTGAAACAAAACAAATAAAATTAATTAATTAATATCAAGCTTATGGACTATAATACACAATTAAATGGAATTTGACCAGAATTCCGCATACTTGATGGCCTTCTCATTTGCCCTAAAAAGGCCATTGATAGTGCAGGTTTCAGGTAGATTCCTGCATACCCGAAGATTTTGTGGGTCCTGCAGCTCACCACATTCACATAATTCGTTTTCAGTTGTGTACCCCCATTTTTTGATGTTGGATCTGCATCAGGACACTTCAGTTCTTAATCTGTTTAAAGCCTTCCATATGGCTGATTATACCCCGTGGCCAGTGCCTCTTTGATATTCCTCCAGTGCCCTTCAGGCAACAAATTTCACGATAGTTCTAGACGGCATGCTCGAGATTTAATGGCTGTAGTTGACTATACGAAGCTCTTTCTTGACTTCAGCCTTGTGGGTGATGTTCGTGTCCAAACAAAGGGGGTCTGTTTCCTGTTTTCTCTTCTCCATCTCTGTAGCTATTTTCCTTCGAATGTCGGGTGGTGATATATCCATGATTTGGTATATTTTGCTGACAGGAGTTGGTTTCAGTCAACCTGTTACAATGCGACCAGTATCATTCTATGCTATATCAACCTGCCTAGCATGCGCCAAACTGGTGCTGAGTATTCTGCTGCAGAGAAACTGAGCACCAGGGCAGATGTACGAAGCACATTTGGCTGTGCTCCCCAGGAGGTACTTGTAAGTTTTTGGGTGATGTTGTTCCGGGCGGATACTTTGAGTTTCAGATCCTCACGGTTGGCTTGGGCTTTGAATGTAAGAGAGCGGTAAAGCTTTACTCCCAGATATTGTGGAGTATCACAATGTAATAGTTGATGTTCAAATTCCTTCTGGCTTCTCTGTTTCTCAGGCAGAATGCACAGACCTGCGTTTTTCCTAGGTTGGGCTTCAAGTGATTAGCATCATAATACTTGGCCATATCCTCTAGAGATTTTGTCAGCTTCACCTCCACCGCCTCAAAGTTTGTGCTTTGTGTTGCAATTGCTGTGTCATCAGCATAATTGAATGATCTTGTTCCAGGAATGGTTGGTTGGTCATTTTTATATATGTTGTACAAGAGTGGGGCCAACACTCTACCCTGAGAAAGGCCGTTCTTCTGAGTTCTCCAGCAACTCTTCTTATTGTGGAGGGTTACGTAAAACCTTCTGTTTTGTAATAAACACTGGACAACTTGTGTTAGATGGTAGTTCTTTGTGGTGGAGTATACCTTTCTTATCAACATTTTGTGGTTGGCTGTTTCATACACTGCTGTGAGATCGATGAATGCCACACATGTAACTTTGCTCTTTCATACATGTCATCTGTACTGTGTCAGGTTAAGTATTTGGCCGCAGCATGACTGACCAGGTCTAAAACCAGCCTGCTCCTTTATGAGCATTTTGTCAATGCACTGTGAGATACAGTTGAGGATCAATCTTTCCAAGATTTTGCATAAATGACAAAGGAGTACAACTGGTTGGAAATTTATTGGATCTGTAGGTTCCTTTCCAGGCTTTAACAGTGCCAGAACATTAGCTTTCCGCCAGATCTTGGGGATCTGTAAGTTGGAGGTGCAGGCATTCATTAAATTCAAGATCTACTGCTTTCTAGCTGGGACAAACATTCTCAGGTCATATAAGCCTGCAGCTTTGTTAATCTTCAAAGACTGCAAGATTGCTTCCAGTTCTACCAATGTTAATGGAGTCCCAAGATGGCCCTGCTCATCATAGTGTCTTTGGACCTTCCTGTTTTCAGGTCTTCTTCTAGTCTCCCCATTCAGCAGCAGTTGGTGTGCTATTTGATCTGGACTAAATTTAAGGAGGCTAGGCGAAGTGCTATTTGAGTCACCATTGGGGTTCTTCAGTAATTTCCAACCCTTACAACTGTTCTGTTTCATGTCTAACTCCAACATTAAATTACACCATTTATCTCTTCTAGCAGTAGATAGAGCATTAAGGAAATCTTCCCCTGTCTGTGTGGTTTCTTCAAAAAATTATCTTCTTCATATAGATGCTCATATCTCTCAAGAAGAAACTTAGTCATTATCCAGTCCAGCGATATAAATTGTTCTGCAGCCTCGAGGAATATATTTGCATGAGATGACTTTAACTAGTTCAATAAATTTATTGTATGTATTTGGAGATGGCTCAAGGTGTAGTACTTCCTCATCTAGTTCTTGAGAGAACTTTCCCCACTGCGCTCGTTTGAAATTAAATCATCTTTTAAACTGAACAGAATCTGGCTTCACTACTGCTTCATTAGTGCAGATAATTGGTCTGTGTTGCGTATGTGGGATTGGCTCCATAACATTCTTCTTTGCCTGTTGAGCAATGTGTTCAGTGACAAAGATGTCGTCCGGGTTATATCTAGCTTGCCATCTTCCACTACTGAAACATGGTGGCATCTTTGGGTCATATATTAGCATTAGGCCCATACGTTCAACCCATTGTTCAAGGTCCTCTCCATTTATATCAGTCTCCCTGTAGCCCCAGGATGTGATGTGGCAATTGAAGTAATCAATTACAACCTTTGTTTGTTGGGAGTGGAAGTTAGGTGGTCCTGTGAAGCTAATTTCGACATTTGGTAGCTTTTACACTGATGTCACGGTGCATGATTTGATTTCAGTGGTCAGTATCTCTCTTTAGCCGTCTGAGGTTACCCCTGTTGAAAGAATCTTTAGATATGGTGTGGCGAAAACTGCACTGTCATATTTTTCACTTAGTCTCTCATTAATAAGGTCCATTCCATTGATTTTTGGCTTCTGTGTGTATCTTGAACCAACAAAACACCACATTTTGAGTGTTTACAGATATTAGATAATAAAATATCTTTTTCTCGTGATATACCTTCGATGTTTATTGATATAATCGAAAGAGCTGGCTTTGAAATAAATAAATAAATAAAAGAAATAAACAGTTTAGTTTGAAATTTGTCTTGTTGGTGGGAGAATTTGCCATTAGGATTATTCTTAATGTTGCCCAGGGTACGCTCGATCGTATTAGCTTTCATATTTCACTATTATGTATGATCTTTGAGGAGGCATTGTCTCAACTGCCTTCTTGATGGTCTGCTTGACAAACACTGCTAAATCATTAATCATGCACAGTGATGAGGCAAATGGCAAGTGGCTGAGACATTCACCATTACACACCTCATTTCCCAACTTCCTTACCTTCATTGCACAAATTTTTATATAGGCATTACCACTAACCAACTGTCCATTGAAATGAAATACTAAAGGCCAATAGTTAACACTGGTCATCAAAACCATCCTATGCCTGCCCTTGTCAATTCCCATAATTCTTACAACCTCAACAACTGTTTTTAGAGTCGGCTGCCAGAGACCTCCCTACCACTGCCCCACCTTAACACTGCAAACAGGAATTAGCTTATCAACATAACCTTGACACTAGGCTTGTTCATGGCCTTAACCTATGGTAAGACCCTGCCCAGAGCATGATTAAATTATTTTCTGTTCTTTGCCCCAATCCTCTCCTGCCTTGACATGAATGAGGTGTACAGCCTTGGGGGAGGGGGGGGGGGTGGGGGAATTCACCAATAAACCTATCACATATTTTTTAGCTATTAATTTATTTTTCATAAATAAGTATACTCTTCTTTTTTTCCCCCTTTACTGCATTTTTGCTTTGTAGTCTGTTATACTATACTTATTCTTACCTGCAATTTATTCTAGATGTACACAACTTTTGCATGCTAAGCATTACTCATCAATAATTTAACTTCAATCTTTTTTCCACTGTCTACCTTTGTGTTATGCATTTGAATTCTATCAGCCTTCAACAGATGTCATACATTTGAAATATTTCACTCACAGGGACAATGGAATAGGAAAAATGTCATGAGGTGATATTTATATCAAATCGAAGGGTAAAATATACCCACCACTCACCAAAATTTAAGGGAGGTGGGTAAAACCAACAAAAAAAAAAAACAATCCACAAAAAAACAAGTTGTTTGGGCTATGCCCAAGAGAATAGAAACATATTACTGAACTCACGCGGGTGAATATCAGTGGTCATTACAGTCACTTAAATTTTCTTGAATCATGGTGTTGCCTCAAAATATTGTGTTTTTTGTGTTTATGGAGTGTTTTTTGTTACTGCTGCCCTCCTCCCTTCAACTTTGGTGAGTTTACATATTATTTTTTTTCATTTATATATTTAACTCATATATATATATATATATATATATATATATATATATAATAACAATGAAAAAAAGACGCTAAGTAGCAGAAAGTAATCAAATTAGGATAGGGAAATGAGCCACCACTTACCTTTAGATGATGGATGTGGGGCGCGAACACACAGAAAAGACACAAATAATAAAGAAATTTTCGGGAAAAAACCCTTCTTCAACAAGAGAACATTATTAGAGGTGGGTGCAGTCTCCGGGTGCACCCACCTCTAATAATGTTCTCTTGTTGAAGAAGGGTTTTTTCCCGAAAATTTCTTTATTATTTGTGTCTTTTCTGTGTGTTCGCACCCCACATCCATCATCTAAAGGTAAGTGGTGGCTCATTTCCCTATCCTAATTTGATTCCTATATATATATATATATATATATATATATATATATATATTAATAAAAAAAAAAACAAATTAAGGTTACAATCTCTGCTCTGCATTGCTCAAAAATAGGCACATATATAACTTCCACTAAAATATTAAAACATTAAAATGACAGAACTTATATCTTTCCTCAAATCGGTTTAATGTATTCACTATGAAACAGCACATTTTTAAAGCTTCAAGCAAAATATTTAATCTTTTTTCCTCTTTTATCTTTCTATCTCCTTTCTCTTTTCTAAAAATATATACATAAAAGACTAGTCAGACATCAAATTCAGATAAATTGCAATGTAAACAAGTTGTTTTATGAAAGCTGAATTCATAATTTACAACTTTTCACAAGGCAAATGACTTTGACATTGTTAGCATTAAGCAATTGTTTGTTGGTTTATATGTTCTCTATAATTAAAATATGGACACAGTAATTTGAAAGGGGCATCATTGCTGTATAATTTCAGTTAATATGAGTTATTACAATACACTTTAAAAACATTTTATTAATAACATAATTTGCTAAATATCATTGTTTTAGAACTGATAAAAAGTTTTGCTTGTTTTTGTAATTATCTCTGTTTGTTAGAGTCATTATTGATTTTATTTGGCACATATGTGTAGATTATTACATTATCTTACTTCTATGTTGACTGTCTAATTTTAACAATATCCCGATTGAGGAATCTGTACTTGTTCAGTGATCCTGGTACTCTATGTTGGTAGTACAGACATAAAAATCAATTTGTTGCAGAACAACATTGTAGCAACTTTGATTGTTTCATTTCGATCTTTATGCATTTATATCCACACTGAGAAAAGAGTCTTTTCTTTCTGGGTAGAAGCATTATGCCGTGTTCTAACCAATAGGTCTTGACTTTTCAATGTTGTTTATAGGTGACTTTAGCTATGTGGAAAGTCCTCGAGGGGCGAAACAACTGCTGTATCATGGATATTTGCATCACTTGCAGAGAACTGTTGGAGCAAGAAAGTATTGGAGATGTATTGATTATATTGAGAAAATCTGTCCAGGTAGATGTGTTATGGAGAATGATAAGAGAATCAGCAAAAAAATTGATCACAATCATGAAAATCACCTAGAAAAGTTAAAAGAAAGGGAAACGTATGTCAGAATGAAGCATATGTGGGAAACAAAATTTTTTCCGGTGCATCAGCCCCTTCAAAATAGGGATACATTTGTCACCCATAAATAATTTTACCAAAAAAAAAAAAGTAAAATTTCATTCAAAATATCTAAGATTATGATTGGATCTGTTGTTTACAGAGTAAGTGAGACTCTTTGAAGAAATGTGCAGCCACATTTTTAAAGATCTTGAAGTATCTTGGAAGTAAAACTATGCATATGTAATTTTAGATGTCCACAAATAGCTCAAACTTACTGGATCACAATACACCCAAGATTGAGTTAATTAATAAATAAAGCTTTTGTACATTGCTGTACTTATTATTATTATTATTATTATTAGTTGCTTATGTTACTAGATGGCATAATCACAATTTTTGTGCTTCCTCAATAAATAATACAACAGAAGAATTATAGTGGTAGCACAAAATTTTGTTTTCAAAATTTCAACAGATTTTCATGGGGGTTCAAAAAAGCAATTAAGTGTTTTAAAACTTTATAAGTTGGTTAATTTATGTGATGGTGTTCCAGTTTAAATGATTCTTCATTTTTATCAGATGAGTGGGATGATCTTCAGTTAGTTTTATTACAATGCTCCGATATATTATTTTTTTTGCAATCTTGGTATAATTAATATTAGTTTTTTTTTTAAATATTGTATCACTTAGATGTGGATGACTCACTTGCTAGTGAATAGTACTTTTCCGGAAGTTACTGTGGCTTTGCTTTTTTATGTTACTGTAGTAGTTGATTGTAACATGTTTTGGACACAGTACATAGTAGAATAAAATTAACATTTTAGTTTAAAATGCTCAAGCAGGACTACTTCTTGTGTGTACAAATCTATTTAAAATCACAAGTACTTTAATAAATGATTAATTTAGTTATTAACAGTTTCCATTCTTTTGTCGGAGTACTAATGTTTCTTGTCTAAGGAGAAAACCATAGTTATTTGAGTGTTTTTGCGATTTGCTCAGAGGCGTGCTATGAAGCTGAATGATAAATTGAGATAAGACATAGATGTCAATTTATAAATTGATTCTGATTCCTTACAGAATGATTTTTATTTATCTGCACACAGTTTCTTGTCTTGTGTTGCATAAATTATTTTTTGGTTGTTGTAAATAAGTGGTACTACTGTTAAAGATATTCAGTAGTATTTCCTGTTATATGAGTGAGGGTGGAAAAAAAAATTAACTGTAGTTTCATTGGTTGAAGATTTGTGTATGTCTTTCATTGGGGAGAAGAATTTGTGATTTAGTGTTCCTCTAATTTCTTGCAACAGATCACATCATATGATCTAAAGAGTAAAATTAAAAGTTATGACTGCTAGTGTCATTTTCTGTATACCATAATGCAGTGACCATATAAAGGAACTACTTCATTGCATTTTGAATATGTTAAAGTTCATTCACTTGCTTTAAAATTGCACACAGATGCACTTGTTACCATCTTTAAAGTTTTCATTTCCTCAGTGCCAGTAGCTTTTTGTGCTAATGGAATTCAGTGGTCATTATTGGGGCCAGTATTTTTGGCAAACAACACACTATTACTGTTTGTTTTTCTCATTAAATATGGTGCATAATCACTATAATGAAAATCAGTTTATGAAGAAAGATGAGGCAGTGCCTAAGTTTCTGAGCAATGTACATCTATAACTGAATGATTATTACTTCAACAATATTTTGGAATATAAAGAGATTTATGTCATTCATAATTTAGTACAGAATAATTTTACAGATAATATCAAAAAACAGAAGTAAATCTTTTTTAAAAATATTAACATTTTATTATTCGTGAAGTTAATTGTAGGTACATGCTGTTTCTTCTTGAAGATTCATTTTTATTACCCCTGGTACCCATCTAGAAAACTAAGTGCCTGCCTCAATCGAATAGTCATTGCCCAGAAAGGTTTAATGTTCCTGTATGTATATATATTCTGTTCATTCTAAAGCCATCATGGTTATAGGTAGCAGTCATTGTGGTATAGCTGCAGCATGATTTAGATAGTTGTACAAAATGCTTGCCATAATAGGAGTAAGTGCCTTGTACATAATATAAAAAGTCTAATTCATGTCCAGAATACACATGCATTGATCTCCAGATGATAATGATCAAATTTTTCTTTGAATCTCGAGCTCTAATTTGTCTGATACGTTGAACCCAAATATCTCTGTACCATAACATACATGCTTTCTTCAGTCAATATAGTAGAAGACTGGAATTTAGTGGGCAGTATGTCACAGTTACAAGGAATCAATTGAAAAATAAACAGCAATCTCAATGTTAAATAACTTGTGCATTGCTTGTAAAATACTTTTTAGACGCCAGTGTTTTTAATTTTATATTTATTGTATGCAGCTTGACTCATATAGAGAGAATAAGATATTTTGTGGAAATTATTTATCATTAATATAATAAATAGGTAACAGTAGGCTGTCTTTTATTATCAGAACAAAGTTGTTTCATAGCATCTGTAAATATGAATGTTCAAACCAGGCAAAATTCAAATTTTGTATGTTTCATACTGTTTGCAGGATTATTTTAAATGATTTCAATGATTTATTCATTCTGGTACACTAATACTTGTAAAAATGTGTAAAATATGTAAGAAGTAAGAAACATATAAAAACACTGAGGTGTTTGTTTTAATTTATTTTTTCCCTTGATGTCTGTATACCTTTATTTGTGCAGAGGTTGAAGTTTTATTTTGACAAGTAAGAAAGTAAGATACAAGAAGGTTGATACTATTGGTTGAGAAATCAGCTGTATTTGACACAGCAGAATGTAACTACTTGAAAATAGAATTTTGTTTATGAAAATGAGAAATTCTCTTCCCTTTTTTGCACTCAGTTGTTTGAGAACTTTGGTACAGGTTTCATGGTTTTATTTTATTCATTTATTACCCTTAATCCATAGATCCATTATGAGTATCTAAGTGCACTGTAGATATATTTAAAATATTTAATTCTCAAAACGTAATTCCTCTTAATATCTTCATTTATGTGTATTTTTACTGCTGAAGTATCATTAAAATTGAAAATAAATAAATAAATCTATGATAATGTTTTATCTTCACACTACATTATAAAATTATGAGAATGGGCTTTCAGGAATGCCATTTTAATCATAGCATCTTTTCTGGTTTTACCGGCTTCTTAAAAAACATTGTAGTAAAGATGTGAAGGTGATTCAAAAAATAAGGTCTCCTATTTTTTTTTATGAAAAATTACATTTATTCACAACTTGATACATCATTGGAAAGTTTGAAGTTTTAGCTATTTTTCTATGAAATCGCCTTCACGTTCATTGACCTCCCACATCTGCGCCAAGAACTTTTTGATCCCATTGTCAAACCAGTCTCCCGCCACTTTGGGATCGATTCACTGTGACGTCTGACTGGAACCTCTGGCTTCCTAGGTGTTTTTAAATCACGGGAAATGTGGTACCATTCAGTGGTGGGAGAACCAACGAACACAGCACTGTTGTCAGATTTCGCCTAGCACTGTTCATTTTTATGCAGTGCCGTTGGGCACTTATTATTTGAATCGCCCTCGTATATCACTGTTGGAAAGTTACTAAGCTAAAATCTATGTAACTAATTACATTTTTTGTAATGAAACTAGGAAAAGAGAAGTGACTTTAGACAATATAAATGACAAGGAAAGTGAAAATGATTCATCATTCGCCAGAGTTGAAGGCTGCTATGAGAGTAAAATACACAATATTTCAGTTTCCATATATTCCAATATTTCGTTGGGCACTTATTTTTTGAATCGCCCTCGTATATTACTGTTGGAAAGTTACTAAGCTAAAAGCTATGTAACTATTTACATTTTTTGTAATGAAACTAGGAAAAGAGAAGTTACTTTAGACAATTTAAATGACAAGGAAAGTGAAAATGATTCATCATTCACCAAAGTTGAAGGCTGTGATGAGAGAAAAACATTTATTATGTACATTAAAATACACAATATTTCGGTTTTACACCTTATTCATGTTGTAGGGAACGAGTCATATGGTTAGGGAGGTGCGCACATGCCGAAGTTTAGCACATGACTGAGTAATGTGTTAATCTTTGGCGTGTGCACACCTCCCGAACCACATGACTCATACTCTACAACATGAATAAGGTGTAAAACCAAAATATTGTGTATTTTAGTGTATGTCGTATATCTCTTATGTTTTTCTCTTGTGGCATCCTTCAACTTTGGTGAGTGATTAGTCATTTTCCCTTTCCTTGTCATTTTTAATCACATTATTTGGAGTGATATAATGACAAAATAACTATAGTCCTACATTTTGTTCTTATTATAATTGTAACTGTCAGGTGAGCTTAAATTTCATCATAACAGTGAAACATAAATATTCCCATCACTCACGGTTTCATACACTGTTGTGATGTTTTTGCAGGACTAATGTTTTGTAAATTAGGCTCAGTAAAATTGTGTCTTTTGTAGGATGTTGGCAAAAGCTATTATATATTGTCAGATGCATAACATTCATATCATAATTTCTGGTAATTTTAGCTTGTGGAGCTGCTGCAATTTTATACTCCTTTCTAGGCACACTTGTTACATGATACCAAAAATAATACAGCCAGAAGGAAAAAAGAAAAAGATGACTATTTCCCATACAATTATGTTAGATATAATGTGAAGTATTGTATTTTATGGTTATTTATTTAGTTTAATTAATAATCCCAGATGTTAAATAGGCTGCTGATGACAGTTTACCAAATGTATGCTTTCCTTTTTATTATGTATTTTCTTGTTAATATTATCAGATCCCTCTCATTTACATCTATATCATATATTAATTTCTTCTAAATAAATTGATCTAAAATAATAAGAACCTATCCTCCTCCCTTCTTTGTAGGTTACTTATTTCTTTAGATTTGTATTCAGTTAATCCACTATAGTTAGCAATACGTTTATGTACTCAGTTCCTATTAACTTTATTTGGAACTAGTTGATACCCGCTACTTCATACTCGTGGATTAAGAATTTCTTTGCCAGTATTGAATATAGAAAGTTGTTGGTAGCGAAGGATTCCTCCCAAACAACACCGAGTCGGCATAATATGACCGGAAAGCCATTACTATATCATTCTACCATTGAACCTATCTCTTGAAGAGTATCAATTTCCAACATATTTAAAAACAGAAAAACAAACGAAGGTGAGAGAATGTGGGGAAGGGGGAGGTGTTAACTAAGGGCAGCTTTATTTCAGCTTGGTTTTTTCTTCTTTCTTCAGTATGAGCGTCCAATTATTGGGTTCTAATAACTTTAGCTGCTCGTGCTCTGCTAGAGCTACAACTAAGGCCTGTTTACGCCTGCAAGGCATGTAAAAAAAGCAGGCAAAATAAACTGGTGCCAGAAACATTTAAGCAGAGACAAAGTAATAGGACAGAGAAAATCAACATTTATTCTAAATAATACGTTTTTTCTCTAAACGAAATTTATTAAAAATTATACACTAACATAATGTGCGAGAAGCATAGGTTGAGCAATCGACGTAACATCACAAATTAACACACACATCCGTCTCTCTGTCGTCATTCGATAAGTTCTCAAAATTTCGAGACTACAACTGTTAATCATACTGAAAAAAATTGTCCGGTGCCCTCCGTACAGATTTTCTTGTTAAATTCCATCAATATCAGTATAACCATTTATTCGTCAAAACACAACAAAAGACAGACTTCTTTGCGCATTTATGGTATTACAAGCTGGTACCCATGACTTTGTTCGCGTTTGTAAAGAATTTGGATTGAAAAATACAGGTCGACCACTTTCAACCAATATATGTCCCACACCCCTATAGCTACCGACGTCTAACAACCATAGTGCACGATGGGAGACTCGATGCTATTACCACACACAAATGCCAGTCATCAGCGCTATGTAGTTCAGGCAGCAAAGTAAAATTTATGGACACACATGTCTTTGAAGGAAATACGAAAATATTCTTGATCGACCACTTTCAACCACCATATCTCCCACACTCCCAAAGTTACCGAAATTCGGCCAATGTTTTGATCGATGGGTGACTCTGTGTAGTAACACACACAAAGACCAGTGATCCGCATTTCATAGTTTTGGCTGAAAAGTGATACACAGGGACACATACTTTTTGGTAAAAATTTGAAAGTGTCGCAGGTCGATCTATTTCAACCCCCATATCTCCCACACCCCCCACAGCTACCGACATCTAACAACCATAGTACATGCCAGTGGACACGATACTACTACCACACACAAACACCAATGGTCTGTGTTATGTAGTTGTGGCAGAAAAGTGACACATGCTGAGACACATGTCTTTCGTCGAAATACGAAAATATCCTTGATCGGCCACTTTCAACCACCGTATCTCCCACAATACCACAGTTACTGAAATTCGGCCAAAGTTGTGATCGAAAGGTGACTCTGTGTTACTACCACACATAAACGCCAGTGATGTGCGATAGATAGTTTTAACTGAAAAGTGATACACCAAGACACATGCATCTTTAGCATAAATATGGAATTGACGCAGATCGACCACTTTCAACCCCCATAGCTACCAACATCTAACAACCATAGCGCATGACAGGAGACTCGGTTCTACTGCCACACACAAACACCAATGATCTATGCTATGTAGTTGTGGCAGGAAAGTGACATATGCGGAGACACATGTCTTTCGTCGAAATACGAAAGTATTTTTGATCAGCCACATTCAACACCATATCTCCTACAATATCACAGTTACTGAAATTCGCCCAATGTTGTTAGTGAAATGTGACTCTGTGGTACTTCCACACACAAACGCCAATGATGTGCAATAGATAGTTTTCGCTGAAAAGTGATACACCTTCACACATGCGTATTTGGCAGGAATATGAAATTGCTGCAGGTCAACCACTTTCAATCCCAATATCTCCCACACCTCCATAGCTACCGACATCTGACAACCATAGTGCATGGCAGGAGACTCGATTGTACTACCACACACAAACACCAATGATCTTTGCTATGTAGTTGTGGCAGAAAAATGACATATGCGTAGACACATGTCTTTCGTCGAAATACGAAAATATCCTTGATCGGCCACTTTCAACCACCATATCTCCTACAACAGCACAGTTACTGAAATTCGGCCGACATTGTTAGTGAAATGTGACTCTGTGGTACTACCACACACAAACGGCAGTGATGTGCGATAGATAGTTTTCGCTGAAAAATGATACACCACGACACATGCGTCTTTGGCAGAAATATGAAATTGCTGCAGGTCGACCACTTTCAATCGCCATATCTCCCACAACCCCATAGCTACTGACATCTAACAAGCATAGTGCACGACGGGGGACACGATTCTACTACCACACACAAAAACCAATGGTCTATGCTATGTAGTTTTGGCAAGAAAGTGAGGTATAAGGAGACACGAATTTTTGGTTGAAATATGAAAACGTTCTGCATTGACCAACTTTAATCATCATATGTCCCACATCCCCACAGCTATCGGCATTTTGCCAATGTTGTGCATGACAGGAAACTCCGTGCTACTTCCACACACAAACACCAGTGATCTGTACTTAGGTAGTGGTGGCTGAAAAATATGAAAACACACGTCTATATATATATTTATATATAAGATTACTGCAGATCACACGCACACTGACTACAAATCAAGCCTGTGGGATCAATATAACAAAAAAGTGTATATCTACAGCATTGAAAGACTACCTACGATTTGCCTCATATTGCACCCCTAACTTTGTGATATCTACAGTTTAACATTCAATCCGAATAACCGACGGCCAAGGCGTGACTCTTATGATCAAAAACAATTTTTAAAAATCTTAGCCTCCATGGAGATTTAAACTGGAGACCACGACCCAAACATTAGTAAGCAAGCACTTTAACCACTGAGCTACATGACCACTACACGGAAATTCATTACAGAGACCTCCATATCCAACGAGTCTGTCTATCGCTGTTCAGTAATTTTTCAAAATTATAAGAAAACATGTATTATTTATACAGATAATTTTTCAACCATATGTAGACAGTATTTTTCTCCTTGTTTCATAGGATAAGTATGCAAAGTTTCATCGAGATGGAATGGAAACTGTGGATTTATATGAAGAACAAACAAACCAACAAACAAACAATCATACACACATACACACATACATGCATACATACATACATACATACATACATTCATTCATCTTTATATATATATATAGATAGTCCTGATGTCAGGAAAGAGGAACTGTGAATTTTCTTCCATGCTGTTTCTATTGAAATGAGTAAATGTCTGTTTTAAAATCCTTTTCTTTATTAAACTTCTCATATGTCTTATATTTTTAAAATTGGTACACATGTTTGTGCAAGTTCAGTGTACTTTATGATATAGAAGCCCTCATTACTACAAATATTATATTGTAAATCTAATGCATATTGTAACATTAAACCTCATATTATATAAGCAAATATTTTTGATTGTTATAACATAAAAATGTAAAATCACGGTCCTGATTTGGCAACTAATGGAAAAAAAATTAAGGCAGAAAGGGGAATAATTACTTATCACATTTGATTGCAGGACAGTGCAGAAATCCTAAAACATTGATGAACACAGATACGTGAATGAACTCATCATCAATGTAGCAACATAGACTTGACATAACTATCCTTCACACTGATAGCAAACTACTGTTGATTGGAGGGCAGGGGGGGAGAGAAGTGGTTGATGTAGGCAGTTCAAATCTTGGAATATAATAGCAAAGATGTTTTTCTTTTAAGAAAAGTAAATAAAGTGTATGAAACTAGCTGTTTCCTGCATCTGTATTTGCATGGATTGTAAATTCATTCCTCCAAAACTTATGATGCAGCTTGTACAGTAAAATCATGATAAATATTTTGACACACTTATCTTAATTTCGCAGTTCTTTGATGTTGCTTCTAAAGAAAACATACCTTACTCGTTGCAACCAAAAATTATACATTAATCAAATCCCTATAAAAATCCTTCGATGAAAATTTGTTCAACAAAACATTATATTAAATTTAGCACCTTATGATGCAATATCAAATTAAAACATACCCTGTTTTGCTTGTAGCACCCAAGAGATATATATCAATTGAAACCCCATCATATATTGATCTTTAGTATTAGCCCCCATCTCAACACATTATTGTATTTAGTTTATATTTTTTAATTGACATCACATCAAAATGTAACAATTCCATTTTACCCAAAGAATCATAGATTTTACATTAATCAAAACACCGTCAAAATCCAATCCAACCATTAGTTTTTGGGCAAACTGCATTCAACCATACAATATATTTGTTTTCCATATGTTGCAGTATAAGAGACTGGCTCTGGGGGGTGTGGAAAGTTGTCATTTTACATACATATAACAAAATAGATGTTTGTACACCAGCAGAAGCACTGTCACAATAATATGTACATTAATTATATCAACTACATTTACACAAATCTTAGCAGTTTTTGTGTAGATATTTTAGAAATAAACTCTTCTGTGGGGTTATGCAGTTGGAAATTAAAAATTATTGTAACTTTATTGATTTCAATCCTATCGCATGCCAGAAATTCAAGATGTGTTGGAGCTTACTGGAGATGTGTATCCCTGAATATCTGAATCCTTTTTGAACAAATGTATTCCTTGTAAAGATCATATTTGCTTTTAATGCCATAATTGCATATATTTATATTTGTTTCAAATAGAGTATAATTGGTGACTAAAAAGGACATTAATGTGTATATATACCTGGCCACCAATGTTAAAATTCTTAACTTATTGAACAGTTCTCTGCATGAAGTTCTACTGCTACCCCAAAGATAATTCTTGTTATTCACCTCTGGGTACTGAAAACTTGGTCTCTATGAGTTGAATTGCCTGAGAATATTATTGAATATGACATAAAGGGTGAAAATAAGCAAAATAAACTAGTTTCTTCATACTAAGATCACCTATTACTGAAATTATATTAATTCCAACTGTGGCTGTACTCGATTCCTTAGTAAGTCAGAGACATACATCATCCAATTTAAGTTATGATCAATATGCAAATATAGAAATTTCACACCTCTTGAATGGACTGGCCTCCAAAGCTTGTTTGTATGTCTGGTGTTAATCATTGAGATGTACTGAATTGCATATATTGAGCTTTATCAAAGAAAAGACATGTCATTAGCTGTGAACCATTTATCAATACAGTCAAAGATGTAATTTAAAATATGTTCAGTAGAAAAATCTGGAGGGTTTATTCTTTCCTTTAACTCCTATAACGTTTTCATCTGCAAAAAGACAAATTTTGAGAGATCATTAGATATGAAATGAGACTTCCGTCTTAGGCAAGGCTAATTCTAAATTGCGATTCATAGGTCATATTTTGAGGAACTGTAATGCTCATACAAAGGAGATAGTGTATAAAACACTCGATACGTCCGCATCTGGATTACTGTTGTAGAGTTTGGGATCCGTATCGCAAGGGCCTGATCCACTCAGTGGAGAGGGTGCAGAGGAGGGTCGCTCGATTCGTGACTGGTTGCTACAGCCCTTATGAAAGCATCACAGAATTTATACAAAGATTGGGCTGGAATAGTTTGGAAGATAGGCAACGTAGTTTGCATCTGAATTTATTGGAGAATATGCGAAAATCTTTAAATTACGAGTAAAATGAAATACATCTTCCGCCAACCTATTTAGGTTGCAATTACTGGAGGGATAAGATTCGAGAAATAAGATGCTGTACTGATGCTTTTATGTATTCCTTCTTTCCTCGTGTTATTCCGGATTGGAATGCACGGATTTAGGATTTGGTGCTTAGCATCCTCTGCCACCCACAATGTTTGTGATTTGCAGAGTATGGATGTAGATGTAAATGTAGATGTGTAAAAAAACAGCTGTGTTCCCAAAACAGAATGCTTAGGAACTCCACAGATGATTTACTCCTTTTCTGAAGACGGCCAATCACATGATACAGCATTAAAATGTTACAGTGGTATTTTCTGTTCAACAAACAAATATACTAAATTTCTCATTTTTCTGACCTCGCATCAAAATGAATCATATATAAGAACGAAGTCTTTCTCGGCGCCGAAATATCGTGTGACAACGCGCTCTTGACTCGGCTAGTCACCCGAGAGCAGTTTATACAAAATGAATCATATTTTACCTGCACTATCACAGGCTATGCAGTAATCCCAAACCCTATCAAAATGTGGTTTGTGATTTTTGAGCCAGTGATATTGGATTGTTGTGCCGACTGACACACAATTTCATAAACTGCTAATGAGGTTAATACTACTGCAGGGTGATCAGTGTGACCACAAATTTGATTTATAACTTCTTTAAGGAAAATACTAACTCATGCTTGGATAGTAAATCTGAAGGATGTTGTTAGCTCTTTATTTGAGGAGTAAAACGCCTTGTGATATAAGATCTGTGTTATTTAAAGACAAAAATTTTCTTCCACTATGATATTACTGTTAAAACTTTATGATGTAGAAAAAAGAAATATCTGCATAATTTTCCATGCATTGCAAGAAACTGTAAGGTGTGACATCCTTTACTGAGACAAGCAGGGAATCAATTATTTTTAGTTGTGCATGTTGAACTGTAATTGGCATTTTTACGTAGTCCCCAAAAATTACTCGAGTTGAATACCAAGTGTAAGCACCTTAGAATTTTGGCAAATTCTAGTTTTGCTTAGGCGGGACTTAGAAATTTCGAGAAGTGTAGTTTTCAACTTTAAGGAATTTTCCTGTAATCTTCCCCATAGTTACGATCCACCATAAAAAATCATTTTAAAGTGTATTTATCATATCTGGAAACGTTTTGTTTAAGAGATATTCCCGTTTGTTCAAGTTTTGAAACACGCGATCATAAAAGTAAGAATTCTAAGATTTGTAATATCTTTAAATCGCGTAAAGCTACAACCAAACTTTTACCACCAGTTGTAGTCAGCACTGTCCCCGATATTTTGGCAGTAAAATTAAATAATTTGGTAAAGTCTAATTAGTAGTTTTAATTAAGAGAAAAAAATAAGCTTTTTTTATTAAAAGAGACATTAATTTAAAAATTACATCAGTAGATAGCACTAATTAAGACGATTTCGTACATATAATGGTTTCCATAAAAAGTTTTAGCATTTGTCCGGTAATTAAGTTTTTGAAAAATAGATTGTCGCGGATTGTTGTTGACGCACGTAAAATTCCAGAATACTTAGGGATTTTCCCCAAATTAGAATGTATCACTACGCAGAGTTTTAAACAGCTAAAACTTTAAAACTAATACTCTAAATTTCTCACGGGACTGCCGCTGGACTTCTAGTAGATAAGTCCAGATACTGACAAAGTTCAAACATTTTTAATAGTCTGGATCGTCAAATAAATTACACACACTTTTAGCTACGTGGAAGCAAAAAGATGTGATACAGTTGCTGACGTCACTGGTTCTAGTGGTTTCTTTAAAACGACCCCGCCGCCATTATGGTCTGTCTGTTCCTGCCTGGCGTCTGTTCCTGTCCGTCGTCTCGCTTAGTTTTTCTTGTTGGTCACGGGTTGGCTAGTTCGACCATGTTGGATGTTGCCGAGTTAACTAGTAACATGAACTTTTAAATTTACTTAAGGGGTTCGGTCGGTCAAAATTTCTCTCCATAACCTGCAAACTTTTGGTAAAGTGTGTTCGATTTGCCTGCTCAACTGTAAAATGCATATTTAAAATTGTGACTTTGAAAAATAAAACTTTGGATTTTCTAGAAGTGAACTGTGTGCTTCAGTAGTTTGCTTACTACCTTTTCTCTATTTGTGGGTTAACAAATATTGTGGCGACCTAAAGCATTTAAGTTGAGTTATCCGGCTACATGGTCAAGTCTAAATTATTTCGTAAATTTTCCATAGAACTTTGAGTCAACATCAAGAGTAAGTTGAGGCACTAAGGCTATACTTCAGCCCCAGTATCAGCCTTTGTCCTTACACAAGATGTTTTATTTTTCTAAAGGTCATGGCAGATTTTCTTGTCCACAACCTTTCCCAGCTGTAATGATGACTATGTTTATGGGCTGACCCAAACTCCAATTTTTTAAAATACATTGAAGAGCCACATAAACTGGTACACCTGCCTAATATCATGAAAGGCCCCTATGAGAACACACAGAAATGCCGCAACACAACGTGCATGGACTGGAGTAATGCTGGAGGGAATTGACACCATGCACCATACAGGGCTGTCCACAAATCCGTAAGAGTATGAGGGGGTGGAGATCTCTTCTGAACGACATGGTACTAGGCATCCCAGATACACTAATTAATGTTCATGTCTGGTGAATTTGGTGGCCAGCATAGGTATTCAAACTCTGAAGAGTGTTCCTGGAGCCACTCTGTAGCAATTCTGGATGTGTGGGCGGTTCGCTTTGTCCTGCTGGAATTGCCAAGTCCGTCAGAATGCACAATGGACATGAATGGATGCAGGTAATCATCCAGGATGTGTACATACATGTCACCTGTCAGTCATATCTAGACATATCAAGAATCCCAAGTCACTTGAACTGCACAAGCCCCATACCATTACAGAGCCTCCACCAGCTTGAACAGTACCCTGCTGACATGCAGGGTTCATGAATTCATGAGGTTATCTCTATACCTGTACATGTCCATCCACTCGATACAATTGGAAACGAGGCTCGTCAGGCCGGGCAACATGTTTCCAATCATCAACAGTCCAATGTCGGTGTTGACGGGCCCAGGCGAGGCATAAAGCTTTGTGTCGTGCACTCAGCAAGGTGAACCTTAGACTCTGAAAGCCCATATGAATGATGTTTCATTGAATGGTTCACACACTGACACTTGTTGATGGCCCAGCATTGAAGTCCGCTGCAATTTGCGGAAAGGTTGCACTTCTGTCACATTGAATGATTCTCTACAGCCGTAGTTGGTGCCGTGCTTGCAGGATCTTTTTCCAGCCGCAGCAATGTTGGAGATTTGATGTTTTCCTGGATTCCCGATATTCACAGTGCACTTGTGAAATAGTTGCACGGGAAAATCCCCACCTCATCGCTACCTCGGAGATGCTGGGTCCCATCTCTCGTGCGCCGACTGTAACACCACATTCAAACTCACTTAAATCATGATAACCTGCCATTGTAGCAGCAGTAATCAATCAAAAGCCTATGCCAGACACCTGTTGTCTTATATAGGCAGTGCTGACCGCAGTGCTGTACTCTGAGTATTTGCATATCTCTGTCTTTGCATACGCATGCCTATTCCAGTTTCTTTGGCTCTTCAGCGTATTTGATGAGGTGCACTTAAACTGTCATGTGTCAAAAAAAATTTCTTCCAAATTGAAGTGTGCCTCATCAAAACTCAGATATTTTTCTTATTGATTTATTATTCTCAACTTAATGACAAAAATAAATCTACATTTTTGCATTCAAATGTGACTTTATTCATAAAAACCATTTTTTCAAGAATACAACACAAAATAACTTTTAATCCATAGCTAAATTATTAAACTGTGGATAGATATTGGAGGTGATATAAAATGTTGTTTTCAAAGGTTCTCGCAGTTGTATGGAATGTGCAACAGCTCTAATAGAATGATGAAAATTAGCAACAGTTTTGTTATTAGTTTTCACAAAAGGCCCTTTCTTTTGGAATTTTTTACCAATTTCTGAGTGTATTTATCGGCTATGTACTGTATTAATACTGTCAGGATTTATTAATATATGTTTATAAAGTTAACAAAATGAGAAATAATAAGGAAACCAAACCCATCTCTCACAGCAGACGAAGGTAGGAAATGGATATGATGGGTGAATGGCAACACTCTGGCCTCACATTCAGAAGGAGGCAGGTTAGATTTGTAATGTACATCGATATATACTCTGCAGTTCACAAAATTGTGGGTGGCAGAGAGTGCTCAGCACCAAAGCTAATCTCTTTGCTGTGCATTCCAATCCTGAATGGTACGAGGGAAAAAATTATTCATATAAGAATCAGTGCGGCACCTTATTTCTCTAATCTTATCTTTTCTGTCATTCCGGCTCAAATAGGCTGGTGGACGAAGTATTTTACTACACTCTTAAGTGAAAGTGGGAGTTCACATGTTTACCAATAAGATTAAACGAAGCGTGCGTCATCTATCTTCCAGAGACTCCTAGCCTAGTCTACTAATCAGTTCTGTGACACTTTCATAAGAACTACAGCAAGCGGTATCGAATCTAGCGGCTCTTCTCTGTACTTTCTCTATTCTGTCAATTAACCCCTTACGAAACGGATCCAAAACCATTCAGCAGTAGTCCAAATGTGGACTCACAAGAGATTTGTTTGCTATCTCCTTTGTTTGTTCATTACGATTTTTTCAAGACCCGACCTAGGAATCGCAGCCTAGAATTAGCTCTACCTACTAACAAATTAATGTGTAAGTCCCATTTCATGTTTCTTTGTACTGTTACTCCAAATATTTCACAGAATCGACCATATCAATAACTGAACTGTTGACCTCATGTTTCTGAACAATCGGATTTTTTTTTTTGTTAGTTATGCTCATTGTCTTGTTCTTATACAATTTAGTGTAACTTGTCATTCAGCCCACCATGCCTTAATAACATCCACATCATACTGAATTTCTAAGCAATCGGCCGAATTCCTTACTGCCCTATAAATAACTGCATCATCAGCAAACAATCTAGAAATGCTTTGTCTCCAAGATCGCTTATAAAAATTAAGAAAAGAAGTGGTCCTATTACACTTCCTTGAGGTACACTTTATGTAACATCTAGATTAGAAGAACTTTCTCCTTCAACGACGAAATACTGTGACCGACTAGTTAGAAAATCCTTTATCCATTCACAAAGCTGATCTGATGTACTGTACACTCGAAGCTTCGCTAAAAGGCGGTTGAGTGGCACAGAGTCAAAGGGTTTCTGAAAATCTAAAAAAAATGCATATACTTGTGAACCTGCATCAATAACATTCATTATGTCGTGTGTAAATAGGGCCAGCTGTGTTTCACATGATCTATTCTTCCAAAATCCTTGTTGATTTGTTGTAAGAAAATTATTTTCATCTAGAAAATTCATGATGTTCGAGCATATAATATGCTCCATAACTCTACTACAAACAGATGTTATAGATATGGGACGATAGTTTCCAGTACCACTTCGATCACCTTTCTTGAAAATCGGAGTTACTTGCACGATTTTCCAGTCTGAAGGTACTTTTCACACTTCTAATGATTTACTGAATATATCAGACAGAAATGGTCTGATTTCCACCGCGTACTCTGAAAATGCCATTACTGGAATTCCATCCGGGCCCGCTGCTTTCCTCCACTTCAGGAGCTCGAATGAATCCTCCGGTATCTATTTGTAATGATTCCATCACCAACTCAACAAGACATGGGAAAGGGGAATGCTATCCTCATTTTCACCAGTAAATGAATTTTTGAATGCAGTATTTAGTAGGTTAGCTTTATTGCAGCTTTCATTAACCTCGGAACCTTCACGAATCAGTGCTGGAATATTGTTGTTGGTACAACTGACTTTTTATACGTACGACCAAAATTTCTATGGGTTTTATGTGAGACTCTTAGAGAGAGAGTTGGAATGAATGACACTGAAGGCCTCACGCATCACATTCTTGACACATTATCTTAACTCAGCTATGATTTCTAAATCTCTATGACGCCCCTTTCTCCTTGAGCATGCGTGTATCCTCCTTTGTTTTATGAGTTATCTTTTGACTTCGCGTGTGTACCATGGTGGATCCATTCTCCCCCTTTATTGTCCACTTCAGTATGTGTATTTCCATACCTGCCCTGACTACACGTATAAATCGATGCCACATTTCTTCAACGGTTTCCCTTGTTAACTTCAAGTTATGGTAATTATTTTCAGGTAGGTTCTAAAACACTCCTTTCAGGCATTAATGAATCTGTATACAATCCGTTCTTTTCCCCTTTTTCGCTTGGACATTAAATTGATAGTAGCAATTACCGCTTATTCTTGTGGTTTTTGAAATGTTGGTGAATAATTCTGGCCTGTTGGTAACAAGCAGATCTAAAATGTTTTCGCTACCGTTATGACACTGCATAGGTTCATTACTAGCTGCTCGAGATGATTATCAGAAAACAGATCAAGAATTACTTCAGAAGCTGCCTTATTTCTGTTACCAGTAATGTGAATGTAATTACGCCAGTCGATAGAAGGCAGGTTGAAGTCACCGCCTAGAATCATGACATGATCCTGAAAATGACTAGCTATGCTATTTACATTATTTCTTAACTCCTCAGTGATAGCTATGTCAGAATCGGGTGGACGGTAGAAGGCGCCTATGATAAGTTTTGACCCAGCAACATTGAGTTTAATCCATATGATTTCACAGATCGTATTGACATCTATTTCATTACATTGGATTATTTACTCACAGCTATAAATATCCCACCTCCATGAGAATATAATCTATCTTTACGGAAATTGATGAAACTTGTCTTTGGAATAGGACTGGTTCTTGATCATTAACTATAGCCGTTGATATTTGTATAATGTGATACCCATTCAAGTCTCTGATGGTAAATAATCTTGATTTGGCCATCAATCTTCTTTTTTTTTTTTTTCCACACCACAAGAGATAACAGTAGAAAGGAGAATCATAGAAGTGAAAGTCCCTGATGAAATCACTCGGTACATTCTTCAGATTTATTGAACTTTTTGCTGGTATTGGACTGTAGAATATTAAATCAGATTTCAAAACTTAAAGAATATTGCAGATTATTATACAAAAAAATGCACATAAGACATAAAGAATTCACTCTTGCAATATAAATCTAAATTACGAGCGATCGTGAAAGAACTGTTCGACACACTGAGAGTTTTCTTAAGTTTCATTGGGTCACTAAAAGTTTATATCACTGGACATCTTGACTTTACAAAAATAGTCTAATTCCTACAAGTTATATGATGGGGAAAAAAAATCAAGGTTTTTGCTGCTTCCACATCAGTGAAATGACTTCCATAAACTGTTCCTGATGATAACCTGCTGGTTATTAAGAAAAAATGCTGCCCTTCTATATTCTCGCAGTGGGGAAGTATTTCATTTTATTTCCCACAGTGGCTTATTTTAATCTCTTTCTTCTGAAACTAGACTGTAATATACAACTGATTATTCTAAATACTTCTGTCTATTACAAATTCTCTCCAAACCTCTTTGTTCAACAGTTATTAATTTCAGAAAGTTGAGGATTTGTCATTTTAACTATTTGTATATAAATTTAAAAGATTTTACTACCTAGAAATGATACTTACGTCACAAGATTACTTTTTAATTTGTCTTTAATTCGACATATGACTCAGATCTGTGGCTGTTTTTATTCGCTGCAATCTTTCATTTCATAGGATTTAATATTAACTTTGTTCCAGTTTCTCCTTGAAGTGAAAGCTATGATATTTCAGAACATCATATCTCTATTATTTATTTATGGTTTCATATTGTGATTTCACTGTTTTCCTCAGAATTTCATGTTTTAATTAATTATTCATGTCCCGCTTTTAACAGATTCTTATTATACGAGGTATGTCCACAAAGTAAGTTCTGTTTGGTTATATAAAACAAATGTATACAGATACAGAAAAAATATTTATTGTACAAAAATCTACAACTATTAAACTACTTTTCTACATATCTTCCGAAATTTTGTAGGCACTTGTCATAGCGTGGCACAAGTTTTTGTATGCCTTCTTCATAGAAGGTTGCCACCTGTGTATTCAACCATGTGGTAACATGTTCTTTTAGCTCGTCATCATCGTTGAAGTGTTGACCACCAAGGACAGATTTTAGGTGTAAGAAGAGATGAAAATCGCTAGGAGCGAGGTCCGGGCTGTACGGAGGATGATCAAACACGTCCAAGTGAAATTCCTGTAAGATTTGTTTGGTCACATTTGCCATGTGGGGTCGGGCATTATTGTGGAAAAAAACAACACCTTTTGACAGTAATCCTTGGCGCTTGTTCTGTATTGCGCAGCGCAATTTCAATGGTCTCACAGTAACCATGTGCATTGATTGTTTGACGCCGTGGTAAGAAATCAATTGGCAAAATGCCTTTTCTGTCCCAAAAAATGGTTCACATGACTTTTCGAGGTGTCAAGATTTGCTTAGGCTTGACCTTTGTTGGGGATGAAGTATGCCTCCATTCCATTGATTGCCGTTTTGTTTCAGGTGTGTCGTACGATACCCAAATTTCATCCCCCGTGACTATCCGAGAAAGAATACCATTGCCTTTTTCATTGTAACGTATCAAAAACTGAAGTGCACTGCCCATCCGTTGTTTTTTGTATTGTTCAGTAAGAATTTTGGGTACCTAATGTGAGCAAAGTTTTAGAAATTTCAGTTTTTCAGTAACAATTTCATGAATTAGTGACCATGAGATTTGCGGTACTTCCATAGCAAGGGAACTAAGTGTAAACTTACAGTTGTGCTTAATCTTCTCTTCAATTGTATGAACCAGTTCATCAGTAACCACAGACGGGTGTCCACTTCGTGCACTTGATCACGTCTTTCATTGAACAGTCTGGCCCATCTTCTAACCATTGAATCACTCATAACATTTTGTCCGTAAACCTCGCAGATTTGCCAATGAATTTCCTTTGGTTTAACTTTCTTTGCATTTAGAAAACAAATCACAGATCAGATTTCACATGCGGCAGCATTTTCAATTACAGCTGACATTATATTGAAGCAGTACAAAGCACACGTCGGCAGCAGTGATCTGAAAATGGCGCACATGTCTTCTCCTGGAGTCAGAGTAACTGCCGCGCTTGCTCGGAACTGTGATCGTAGCACTGCTGCGGATAGAAATAGAAACGGAACATACTTGGAGGACGACCCTCGTATTTAACACATTTCAAGGACTTCAATATTAAACATCAGCATCCCATTTTTCACTCTTTAAGCTTAAATTATCACTTTTATCACTTTAATTTTAGCTTTCTTTTAATCATATTTTTAACCTTCTGTTTTATTTAAAGAATGAATATACTTGGTCTTTTCCTTTGAGCTCTAATTTTTTTTATGTGGATCTTTTATATGCTGACAATGTATTGCCATGGTTAAATTTATTGTATCTGTTTAAACAAATGTCATTTCTTCATTCTCCCAAAATTTTGCTTCTTTCACTCATGTGACCTTGTTATTGATTACGTCACTATTTCCTTGTAGGCATATGCTGAATAAACTTTCAAATTTGTTTATCTTCTTAAATAAAATTTTCAAACCATACAATTACAACCTTAAAATACTTGATTTTAGTCATACTACCTGTAAGAATGTTTGTGAAGCTTTCTGTTTGGTTTCGCTTTAAATTTTCAGTCTTAACTTACTCACACCATACCGGTCCAATTTTGACTTCAATTGTTCTTTAGTATTAAGTTTATACTTCTATAATTTATCTTGGAACATTTTAGTTATCTCTTCCTATGGGATCATGAGCTTATTCCTCTATTACAGATTACCTGATCGGCCTTCCAGATGCTGTATATTGTTCAGCAGTTATTTGCTTATTGTTGGACCCATGATCCCATTGCAATTTTGCAAATAAACAAAATAATAATAATTTTTCCCATCATGTCCAAAATACAGAGTCTTGAATAAAGTGCCTAAATTTATACATTCAGTGTGATTTTATAAATATCAAATTAAGGAACTTATTGCTTATGAAACATATCATTAGTAAATCAAAACAGTGCAGGGGGAAATAAACTCATTACTCATAATAGTTGGAGGTGAGAATGCTGCAAAGATTCAAGAAAAATATTTCAGGTGACCTCTTAATCATGTGACAAACAGTGCAACAGATGTATATGCATCAAATGTTCCCTTGTGACCATTGGAGACATATTGGCAGTAACAGAGAAAAATAATCAAACAATAAAATAATTGCTATTGAACCAGAATATCAGTTGAAATACAAATAAAAAGTAATATATGTCTTTCACCCCAAGTCTGTATGCATGATGTGCTTCTGCAGTTCAAGGGATCCAACCCAAAAATTACAGTGCTGTGTGTGTGTGTGTGTGTGTATACAAATATGCATATCTATACCATCTTACTATCAACTGTGGTTTCCTCTTATATGTGTATGCTTTTGTCTGTATATGGGGTAAGCTAAGCAGTGAAAAGAACCCTTAACTTTTGTAGCCAGTGTATAAACACCAACTTAACCACAAAGCCTAATCATGCTACTTGGTCCAGTCAGTTGTCAGATAGATTACTAATTGTTACAAATTTATAATGGCTAACTCATTTTACAAAGGGCTTTTTAAAGCTTGTGTTTGGAATGTATTTACAAGATGTAATTTCACTGGGATCTGTTTTATATATATATATGAGAGAGAGAGAATTACGAAACAAAGGCGCTAAAAAGTGGAGAAATCACCACTTTATATATAGTACCTGGGTGACCGATCATTACTCGCATCTTTCCATTTCTGTTCAGTATGCAAGATGTCATCAAAATCCATAGAGATGTTTGTCAGAAATTAATTTTATCTGGGACTGTACCACCTTTGGAACCAACGTGAAATTGGTAGTAACCTGTTGAAATTTGGTTTAATTGCTTCATCATTATTTCCTCTTTACATTTGCGCTCTTGCTTTGCAGAAAACTTGTCAGGAATTTAATTAAAATGCCAAAATATGACAGCGACGCACAGCCGTCAGATGCTGTCGACGTTGAAAAATCATTGATGGTGTCTTAAAATGTTGATTTAATCCTTTGTTGTAATGTTTTCTTGCCATTTCAGCTTTTCTCCATTCGAAAAAGTCGCATATAATTCACAAATAAACAATATTTATCTGAGTTGTAATATGGTGATGCCCGCCATATAGAAACAAGCAGTCAGAGAGAATAGATTGTGTCCATTATAAACAAATACGCAATTTCTGATCGATGGCGTAGAACACAAAATTGCATAAAACGTTTCTCTTGGTCCAGGCTAACCACAAAATCTATGATGAAACAAAACTGTTTAGGTTGATATGATCCCTGTTTTTTGTTATTTTTGCAGTGCTGATAGCATTTCTCAGTTGCTCAGCTTGATATTTCGGCATTTTTAATTAAATTTCTAGCGACTTTTCCGTAAAGCAAGAGCGCAAAATTTAAAGAGGACATGTTGACTAAGCAATTAAACCAAATTTCAACAGGTTACTTTTAATATTGCCGAGGTTCCGAAAGTGGTGCAGCCCCTATTTTATCTATTTTCAAGAGTTGCTCATATAATAGTATTACATTGGATAGAATGAAGCATATTAAGCAATTCTATCAGAGGTAGGATGGCCAGTTCCTTTTCTCTGGGACCTACAATTTAACGTAGAATCCCAACCACAGAACACCCCACAGTAGTTCATATGGTTAGATACATATCTTAAAAATTCTTGCTCCCACCGGAATTTGAATCCGGGATGGTGCCAAGAATTTTTTAAGAGCTAGTGCAGTAACCACCTTTTCCCCACTAATTACATTTGAGCTGCCAGACCGCTCCATATTTGTTATACATTTAATGTATTTCCTTCCTACTTACATGAGATCTGCAGTCGGTTAAATAAATATTGTGAATAACCGTCAGGATTTTCTTCAATTGAGTCTTCACTGTGCGAAGTTCGAGTAACTTGGTTGAGACAATTTTCTTTTAGGTTTTCTTGAGATGATTACATCATAACTTCTGATATTATTTTCAAAGAAGCTTTTGTCAAGCAAAGTATCACTTCTGACAAAACCAAATTTAACATATCTTCTTTTTAGATGTTTTATAATTAAATATACAATGCTAATATTACCGCGGGTCAGCTAGTAGAGTATACAATTCTTCCTAATTTCTATGCATTGTTTACTACAACCAAAGATAGAACAGTAGACTCAAAGGTTGCGTGACATTGGATTTTTTTTTTTTAAGTCTGAAAAATTCGTATTTGACAAAGCCAGTATCTATTTTTTAAATATCTAATTTTTGAATGTTTCACAATTAAATTGGTAGTATTTAATGATAACCACTTTTTCAATATTGTTTTCAAAGAAGTTATGTAAATATAAGTATCACTTCTGACAAAGCCATTTTTAAATATCTTTTTTTAAAAATGTTTTACAGTTAAACATGCAGCGCTAGTATTCCCTCGAGTCAGCTAGCATACAAGAAATGTTCGTTTAAATATATGAGTTCCTTGAAACCAAAGAGAAAAATATTAGTAGGCTTCCTAGTACCTGAATCATCTATGAGATGGCGTTAGAGCTGTTTTCAAGATACCAAGAGCAAAAATTGTTCGCATTTTGTAAAATTGGTTTTTTGCAGGGAGGAACACTATTTAGATAATCTTAAAAATCAAAACGTCATCTAAATATGAAATTTCATCCACTTCGTTATCGCAGTTCTTGAGAGCCAAGATATATATATATATATACACACAAAATAGCTCATTTAAAGATGTAAGATATATGTAGTGAAATGAACTAACACTTACCTTAGATGATGGTTTCATTTGGTGAACACATAAAAATGCACAAGAACAGGAAAAACAATGAATATTTCGGGACATGGCCCTTCGTCAACAGGAGAACATTTTGGAGGGAGGGTGGTGTGGGAGACCATGACGGTCCTGGTTACAATATATATATATATATAAAAAGAAGGGTAGGGAAGTATGACCCAACACTTACAACAGATGAACGTGGCTAGCAATGACAAACACAAAAAAGAATAAACACAACAATCTCGCGAAATTTCAGCGTATCACCTCATTCTTGCAAAAGTGAGACACCAGGCGGAGCTAGGTGAGTACATGATGATGACCGTCTGGTAAATGGCATGGCCGTATGTTGCCGTGTATACATGTGGCTCCGCCTGGTGTCTCACTTTTCAAGAATAAGGCTATTGGTGAAAATATTGCACATTTCTTGTATTTGTTCTTGTTTGTGTTTGTCGTTCAGTCAACTTCATCTGTGGGAAGGGTTGGGTCATATATATATGAAGGAGCCTGGAAATTATGAACATAAAACATACAAACCCAAGAAAAACAATATTTCGGTGGTTAACCTTATTCTTGCCAGGAGTGAGGCACCAGGCAGTGCATGATGTCCACGTTCCGAAGGCTGTGTTGTGAATGGAGGTTTCATGGCAAGACCAGCAATGATTGTATTATAGAAAAGGGGCTGGCAGGGCAAGTCTAGATTGATAAAGCTAAAGGTCTGTTATCTTTGCAGGTGGGGGAACATGAACATAATTACTGGGTGAGGATATAAATATTCTGAAAAATATTTTGAGAAACTTTAAGCAGGAAAATAAAAAATGTAAGCAACAAGAAATAATAAGTACTGGGCCTTGTGGGAGGGACTAATTGAAGATCGAGGCCTGGAGGTTGTCAGGTGTCTAGGATATTCTGGTAGTCTAGTTACCATCTAGTCAGTTCAGCGGAGGTTACAAGGTTGCAGTGTCAGGAAAAACTCTGATCGCCCTAACTGAGAAACAGTTGTTGTGATTTTGGGAACTGCCATGTTTTTCCACTGGATGGGCTACATTGTTAGTGTAAACTTTTTCCTGTGTCCATTCACCCTGATGGCAATTCAGTTCGTAGTGAGGCTTATATGCAAGCTGGTTTAGTGGAGGCAAGTGAGTTGATATATGAGGTGTGTTGTGATGCAAGTAGCATGGCCAATGTTGCGGAATGTTTCACCTGTGGTTGGATTTGAGTAGGTGGTGGTAGCTGGGTGCATGCTGCATGTTTTACAGCAGGGTCTGTTTCATGGGAATGATCCCTGTGGTAGTTTGGGCGAATTACAGGGTAAGTATTTATAAACCAATGGATTTTTGAGATTGGGTGGTCTGCTAAAACATGTGCTTGAGGCAGTGGATAGGATCTTATGGACAATGATGTGCATCCCCAGGAAGGATCATAGGAAGTCATGCCCACAAAGAAGGATTAGGTTAATTGACTCGAGACCAGGGAAGAACTGAGTGATGAAAGCGGCTCTTCGGATAGTATCAAGGGGTACTTCATTGGGCTGGTTGTGCAGAGAATGGGCTGTATAGAGAGAGAGAGAGAGAGAGAGGAAGTGAAGCACCCAGAAGGGGAGGAGGAAATCAAATGAAACTTCATGAGTTGAAAGGGTATGTGGTATCATTTTAATGATTACACAGTTGAGTCAAACTTTCAAAGAATGTGGCAGTATGAACCCACTCATTAGTATGACCTTGCACAACCTCTGGCTTGGAGGCATGCACTGATTTCGTTGGCAAAGGTGTCATACAGCTGTTGTGCCCACAACTATTGTAACTGGAGATCTAGCTGGCACTGTGAATGCATGACATTAGAAGAATGAAACTGCTCTGTTGTTCGCCACAATACTCATGGACGATGGTCATCCGAGATAGTGCAGAACCATGATTCAGAGATGAACAGAATGTTGCATGGAATTCATTAGTAGTTCTCGGATGGCAGGTGCAAATATGAAGGAGTTATGATGTACTTGGTGCACAATATAGCAATCCACCTTTATGGTGGTTAGATATGGTAGACCGTTACCTTGATGAAGAGTATTCTGCTTTCACATTATCATGCAATCCAGGATTGGGCCGCTGTCGCATATAAATGCCCCAAAAATCTGGATAGTGCATGATTTGACCAAATGGCTCCATTCAAACTTTGTCAGGTGCTGATAATACTGTCTCACATCAGGCGGCTTCTGTGTGTCCTTCACATTGATCACTCATTATCTTATGCTCCTCACACTCCATAGCACTAGTAGTGGGCTTTCTACCTAGCCAAGAGAATTAAAACTCTAACCATTCACATACCCCTGAAGCTGCATATGTATACAAAGTTACATTGATATCTGACCATGTTTTCTGAATGCTTAAATTTTTTGTCGGCGAATGTATATATATGGTTCTCTGACTGCTTAAACTTAATCCAGAAGAATACCAGGATAGTTCCTTTCAAAGGCCATGCCCTAATTCATTCCAGGGATTTCACACCTTTTAACTCCCACCCATTTTTATTGTCCTATTAATTTTCTCCAACCATAATCTGCTGGCAAACATTATGTGACTCTAGTCAGCTATCGGCCTCACTCACACAGCTACCTCACTCTATTATTGAAGAAGGGATATAATTGCAAAAATTTTAATGCTCTGTGTGCATGTATATTTCTGTGTTTCTATGCCACAGCAATCTTCAACTTTGGTAACTGGTTGTTGTTCTCCACACACACATATATATATATATATATATATATATACACACGAGGCATATTCCAAAACTAAGGTATGGTGAACAGAATGTCATAGATGATAGTCTTGAATGACATTTCGCACCTGCAGCACTGTCTACCAACTCCTGGGGAACATAAAGCAGTGTTGGTGTGCCTCAGCAGGCACATGCCAGTCGATGAGAGCAAATCGAAATGGCCGCAACAATCGTAGCTGCCACCAGTTGTTAAGTGCGCGTTGTGATTAGATTTTTGCTGAGAAAAGGACTGTCAGCTGTGGACATCCATCGTGAGTTGTGTCTAGTGTGTGGACCAGACATAATGAGTGACAAACAAGTTCGAGAATTTCGAAATGGCTGCACAAATGTGCACGATGAACAGCAGAGTGGCAGGCTCAGTATTAGGACCGACAACATCGTTGATCAAGTTAACCAAAAACATCAAAGTGATCGGCATTTGACAATTAGTGGTCTGGCTAGGGAATTCCAAAATGTTGCTCGAACTTCACTTTACAGGAACTAAAGAGCTTGGATATCAGAAGCTTTGTGCAAGGTGGGTGCCAAAACTGTTCACCGGTCATCACAAAGAGCAACAAATGCATAGTGCACGACAATTTTTAAAGCACTGTAGACAAGATGGAGACAGTTTGTTTTCCCACAGTGTTATGGCAGACGAGACATTGATAGCATACACCAATGCAGAATCAAAACAACAGTCAATGCAGTGGCACTATTCCGGTTCACCCAAACCAAAAAAGTGTAAAAAATGACCATTCAAAAATCACAAAATGATGGCTTCTGTGTTTTGGGACAAAAAGTATGTCCTTTTGATTGAATTCATGGACTGTGTGGCAACCAATACAGCTGACATGTACTGTGCAATGCTCACCAAACTGAGACGTGTGATCCAAAATCAACCCCGTGGGAAACTGTCATCTGGCATTATCGTCCTGCACGACAACGCATGCCCGCATACCGCTGCCAAAACCAAAGAGAAGATTCAAGAGTTTCATTGGGAACTCCTTGACCACCCTCCATACAGTCATATCTTGCACCAAGCAATTATTTCCTCTTGCTGCATTTGAAATGGTGGCTTGGTGGACAACGATTTCAAACCGATGATGAACTCAAGTCGAGTATTACCAACTGGTTCGTGTCCAAGGCGGCAGACTTTTCTGCCGAGGGTCTAAGAAAGCTGGTGCAGCATTACAGAATGTGAATAGATGTGAATGGCAATTATGTGTAACAGTAAATTAGATATGTAGTTATATATTACTGTCGATAAAAACCTTGTCACATGAGCAATGTTTTAATTATGACCAAATTGACCTTAGTTTTGGAATACGCCTCTTATAATAGATGCTAAATTTAGATGATGGTTGCATGACATGTACACACACACACACAAAAAAAGAACACAAATAACATTGTATATTTTGGGTTTTGGCCCTTTATCAACAGAATATCATTATAGTGGGTGGGTGCTGTAGGAGACCATCTCACAGAATGACTGTTAGTTAGGAACATAGTGGTGGTAAATTCAATCAGTGGTCTTGAAGCCTTCGTTTCCATTCTGTTATGCTGTTATATTGGGACATACCTTCTGATTTCTTACTGTTATTACTTTAATATGCATGCATTTTGCTACCTAAAGATTAAATTTAATGAAAAGTTTTAGAGTGCGAGCAGAGCTAATATACACAGTGAGTATATTCCAGTTGTGTGATTCATTTTACTGAACATGGTGGGTGAATGGTTGACATTCTGGCCTCGCATTCAGGAGGACGAGGGTTCGAATCTCTGTCTGGTCATCCAGATTTGGGTTTTCCACTGTATCCCCGAATCATTCCAGGTGAATTCTATGAATCTTCCTTCCAAAATACCATGACTGAATTTCTTCCCATTCCATGTCCCCAATCATATCCTGCCTCTAATGACCTAGACATCGATGAGGCATAAAGCCATATGCAAGAAAAGAAAAGAAAGTGATTCGTTTAGTTACAATTCTATTAACAACAAAATTTGACTGCTTTAAATATTCTATGTAAAACTGTTGGATATTGTACATTATTATGATTGGATGATAGCTTTGTGAGATATTGTATTCAATAAAAATTTAGTAAATAATGCCAAATCAAATCCTTTATTTAGCTAACTGTGAAGAAACTTAACATTTTTATACTCGTTTCAAGTAAGTACACAATTGTTAAAAATAAATAAAAAAATCGAAACACAAATCTTAAAACATATTCACACAAAAACCATGCTAATGAACAGTAAATGCGAAATTCCTTGTTATTCTGATTGTTAATACTTCAGTACTCTATGTGTTTCTGAAAAAGTTGAAATAACCTCAGAGGGTCTCAAAATTGTGACAGTATTTGTGTGTACTTTTACAGATGCTGAAGTTAAATTTTTAAAACTGAATAGAGTTACATTTAGTTTTGAAAATTATTAGTCAAGGGTTTAATCAAATTTACTAAATTTCTAATAATGCTTACATTTTGGTCATTACAAACTGTGGGGAATTGTTATAACAGCACTAAATACTCGGGATAAATTTTTTTTTTAAACAGAAAAATTGCATTTGAACCTGCACTTATGATTTGAATCTAGCCTAAAATAATTTATAGATAAATAATTAACATTAAATTTATCCATAGGTCAAAACATTTGTTTCCATGAATAAAAACAGTAGTTGCAACTGTGTTACTGTGCGAGTGAGACAGCTGTTCTGTCCAAATATATCAAAGTTTACAGCTACAAATTGGATCTTGGACCTACTTTTCGATATGTACCAACAGTAACACTTTGTATTGTTTATAGGTCTCCTGCAATTCATCGCAAGTTCTCAGGGTAGGGCACAACTGGTCTACAATGGATACATTTATAATGCAGACCGCAAGAATGACGATAAAGTGTTTTGGAGATGTGCAAAATATCAGAGGGGTTGTCGTTGCCGTTGTATTACAGTTAATAATGAAGTGATATCAGTTCAGTCGGAACACAATCATAATGCATGTCATGATCAGATAGTGAGGAAGACATTTTATCAGGTTTATTGCCAAAATGACAGTAAAATTAGTCAACAAAATAGAAATTTTCAATTTAATTCCTCTACTTAAGTCCATTTATTGGTATATTCATATAAGACAAGCTACATACAATAGTCACACCACCAGCATGTGTTCTATTAGACCTTGATGTGTGTGGCAATTATTTGTCATAATGGTTATAAATTATGAGAATTTTCTGTATGTGAGATTAAAGAGTTTTAGAAACTATCTCATCTGTAAAATATTTGAATAATAAAGTGTATTGTATAAAGATATTGCTGTTTTATCATTCTCATCATTTAAAAACATTCATTTCTCCTTATTTGAACAGAGTTTTTTGGAGCAGAAGATATTAAAATAAAAAAGTATCTAGATTACCCTTTGTATATATTCAAACACACAAAGACAATTGTCATATGTTGCTACAATTTATGCTTTTCTTTTGATGAATTACTAAAAGACCTGAATTTTCTGGATGTCTGAATTTGACATTGTTTTTGTAAATTAAAGCAGACTTTATTTCAGGTAAATGAAATCGGATCTTAACTTGGAAATTAGTAAAGAAACCAAATTAAAAAAAGGTGTTAAATTGATATGCTAACACACACTTCATGAAATTGTCTTCTGTTTGTGCAAATAAGAAGGGCTGTTGTTTCCAACAATATCATCATTTAGTTTGTGCTAGATATTAAACAATTATTGCCTTGTAAGTATTAACTGTTCCTAAAGGCAAATTACTATTTATGGAATCTTTTATATTAAAATTTAATTTAGTTCCAATGGAGTACATGCTCTGGTGGCAATTGGCCTACAAACTCATTTTCCCTTTTTATTAATTTTTTATTAAATTCTTTTCCTGCTTAATTACTTTTGACCTTTGCAAATTTTGTTTGTAAAATATTTCAGTGTTTCTGAAAAACTACTTAATGTTTCCCTTGGTAATACACTCCGGTCCCTCTATCTTTTTACCTACAAATGAAAATTTTCCTATTCCCTTATACACTCAGCATTTATTCACAGGGGATATGTTCCATTCCATAAATGTGCTGAGAATAGAGAAACCATGGATACAGAATGGTGATTTGTATAGGATTATAGGGGATACGAACCAAGTTTATAAAACAATGGAATGGTTTGTCACTCTTTGAACTAATTAAATCAGCCTTCCGATGGCCTCACTTTAGAGAACTCTATTCTGATTGCTGTTTTCATTCTTTCTGGTTAATACAGCTTCCATTTTTTCAATCAGTGTATCATGAACCATTTTTACAGATAGTGAAGTTGAAGCCATAGAATTAATTATTTTTAATAAAACACGTTAAAGGTGTGCATTCTCGACATGCATAAAACTTCTTTTGTTTGATTTGACAGTCTATGGAACGGTTTCACTAAATGGTGGCAGTAATATTAAAAGTAAAACTTATTTTTATATTATCTCTGCTCTAACCCTACCACCTTCATTTTATCATTTTTAGGCTGAACGTAAAGGAGCCTAATTGTTTCGCTCATCACCCTGATCATTTCACCTATCTCCAAGACTCTTCCATACAACTTCCTGATCTTTTATTCCTGATCTGAAAGTTTCCTATCCCTAAAATGAAGTTAACCATGGAAGAGAGTCATTTAGTTTTCTAGGATTTATTTTAATTTTTTTTTAGTCTGCTCATTTCTAGTTACATGGAATGCATCCTCGTTAGTATTGATGGCCTAGATTGAATCATGCACCAAGCAGCTTCAACTTGCCTGTCAGTCACAGGCATCAATACTCATTTTGTCCTGTGTTTCAAAGTGTAGCTGTTGTGTTCGAAGTGCAGTTGTTTTAATCTTTAACTGACTTCAAAAAAAGGAGGTGGTTCTCAATTTGTCTGATTTTTTTTTTTTTTTTTTTTTTTTTTTTTTTGTGTATGTTCAGCGATATCTTCACCAATTTTGAACCGATTTAAATGAAATTTGTTTAGTGGATAGGGTATTGCCCCAAAGTGCTGCCATATGAATTTCATTAAGAAACCACCCCTTAATTTTTATACAAACCCACATTTTTTTCCAATTTTGATGGCACTTTGGACATGTATAGTCAAAAATAAAGAGAATAATACTGTCATCTTTTGGTTTGACCTTTCTCCCTCCCCCTATCCACTCCCTTAAGTTTTGTCAAGGTTCTTTACACAAAGCTACAGTTGACACCATTTAACTGATCTCAATTGAAGTTGACAATTACATGTTTTTTTTCAAGCAGAAGGTTTCTGACCAAATGAAATAAGAACCCCATAAGAAACCCCCCCCCCCCCCCACACACACAATCTTTCCATTTAAACCCCTTAATTTTATACAAACCTACATTTCTTATCTGATTTTGATTGAACTTTGCACTTGTATACTTTAAAATAAAGAGAAAAATCCTGTCAACATTTCGTCTGCCTAAGCTCAAACCCTCTCCCTCCTTCCACCCCCTTAATTTTTGTCAATGTACTTTACAAAAAGCTACAGTTTACACCGTTTGACCGATTACCATGAAAGTTGGCAGTTATATGTATTTTTTAACAAAGAAGGTTTCTGTCCAAAACATCAAAAAACCATCCCCTCTCCCCACTAAACCAATTAATTTTTATACAAACCCACAGTTTTTATCTGGTTTAGATAGAACTTAGCACACTTTTACTATAAAACAAAGAGAAAAATAATGTCAACTTTTGGTTCGTAAAAACTGAACCCTCCTCCCATTTCCACCTCCTTGATTATTATCAATTTTCTTTTTAAAAAGCTACAGTCAACACCATTTGACTGATATTTATGAAAGTTGGCATATATATATAAAAGATTTCTGACCAAAAAATTAAAAAACTACCCTAGCTACCGTTTTACACCCCTATATTTATGTACAAACCTACATTTTAATCTGATTTCGGTGGAACTTCACATGCTGTACATTAAAACAAAGAGAAAATGAAAAATACTGACCACATTACTTTCACAAAAATGCAAACCCTATCCACCTTTCTACCCCTTTAATTACTGTCAATGTTCTTAATATAAAGCTACAGTTTCTATCTGATTTTGAAGGAAGTATGCACAAGTATACTTAAAAAAACAGGAATATCCTGTCTACATTTGGTTTACAGAAGCTAAACCCCTCTCACCCCTTTCAATCCCCTTAATCTATACAAAGCTACAGTTTCTATCCAATTCTGGAAATTTGCACAATCATACTTGATTATGATATATAGAACTGATGTGTTTAAATTTGGTTGCAAAAGACCAACCCCTCTTCCATACTACTCCCACCCCTCCTAATTTCCAATTTTCTTTATAGATACCCACAGGCTTTTATCAGATTTCGATGGAAAACTGCACATGTATACTTATAAACAAAGAGAAACTTAGTATCTACATTCTGTTTACAAAATCCAACCACTCACTCCCTTACCCCATTTAATTTTGCAAATGTTCTTTACACAAAGCTACAGTTTTTATCTGGTTTCGATGGAACTTTGCACATATATACTTTAAAACAAAGTGAAAAATATTGTCCACACTAGGTTTACAAAAACCAAACTCCTCTTCACATCTACACCCCTTAATTTTTTATTTTGTTTAATACATACCTACAGTTTTTACCTGATATCGATAGAAATTTACACATGTACACTTTAAGTCAATCAGAAAAGACCGTCTACATTTGCTATACGAAAGCCCAATCTCTCTCCCCTTTTAATTTCCTACGTTCTTTAATAAAATCCACAGTTTTAAATCTCGTCAAAATCAACTAAGCAGTTTTTAAGTCATTGCAGAATATTGATAAAATAAATGTGTCCTAATGTCTCAACATGTACCTCGGATTTCATCTTGGACCCCAAGCTATCTTGTTGTGAAAACCAATTAAAAATCTATATTTTCCGTGTGATTCTGAAACAAACAAGTATATTCCAGAGACAGATTTGTGTTTGCGGTATATATTATTCCCCAGGTTTTACATTTCGATTATCGAGCGGCAGCTTAAACTGATTTCAAATTAGGTCAAAGGACAGTCTGGACCAAAATTTAACCTGAGATTCCTTAACACAACATCCAATACATCTCGTTCTGGGAGTGGTTGGGGTATATAAAGACAGATTTTTGTTTCGAGTAAGAGCTTCAAGCCTTGAGCTACCAGGAAGTTCGCAAAATGAGAATTGCTGCGGCATATTTAAATACAAAACAAACTATAACACCACTAAATATTTAAAAATAAAATAATTGTTTAAAAAAGAAAAAACCGCCTCCAAGAAATCACACTAAAATTTTAAAATAATTTTATACCTTCCTTAGAAGAAACTAAATCTAAATGCACAATATTTTACATTACTGTTATTAAAATGTTTACATTAATTAATTATTTTTGGAGTCGGTGGCAGCCAAAGCAATAAAAACATAAAGGTAATAAAATAATTGTTTAAAAAACATAAAAAATGCCTTGAAACCATACACACTAAAAATTTTAAAATAATTTTATACCTTGCTTAGAAGAAAGTAAATCTAAATGGACAACAGTTTACATTAACAGGAAACAGGCAGTCGAAATTCGATGCGAGATGGCGCGAATCCTCATGCAAGCCAAACTCCCTCACAGAAATCTACCATGAGAGGAAAAACTAGCATTAAACAGATTACACCAGTGCAACAACATTGTGATACTTCCTGAATATCAGTGAAACACAACAGTACTGATGAAAGTGGAAGACTACCACACTGAGTGTCGTGGTGTAACGGCTAGCGTTTGGCCTCGCATTCGGAGGACGGCGGTTCGAATCCCCATTTCGGGCATCCAGATTTGGGTTTTCCGTGGTTTCCCAAATCACTCCAGGCAAATGCCAGGATGCTTCCTTCAAAAGTCCATGGCCGAATTCCTTCCCATTCCTTGTCCCCCATCCTTTCCCGTCTCTAAAGACCTCGCTGTTAGAGAGACATTAAGCAGATAAAAAAAAAAGACTACCACAATAAGGTGGAGACACTTTTAGAAGACAAGAGATATATGCCTCGCTAGATAGGAGCCCCCTACGTAAACTGAGGTCAGAAGTGGCATCTCCTGACAATAACTCTTTAGAAATCGAACAAGAAATCAAGGCTAGACTAAAGAGAAACAACACCTCTACTCTTCGGTTCTATGGCTTGCCAAAAATGCATAAGCCAGAAGTTCCTTTATGGCCGATCATCAGAGCAATTAACTCTCCAACTCATCCACTAGCCCACTATGTCGCTTCGACTATCAGAAATAGCTCACACTTCGTAGAAATCATATCTTCACTCAAAATCGAAGAAACTGACATTCTAGTGAGATTTGATGTTGTGTTGCTCTACACCAACATACCTGTGGAAGAAGCAGTGACAATAATACACACCAAGCTATCGGTTCTTAACATCTCAGAAGAATGAGAGGACCTGGCCGAGTTTTGTCTCAAATCAATGTTCTTCCAGTACGACAGGAAATTTTACGCCCAAGTGGAAGGAGCAGACATCTTTATAGAGGCGCTGGAGGTGGAAATGTTGGATAACATACCCCTCAAACCATGTCTGTGGTTACGCTATTTTGACAACACATTTGTTGTGTGGCCTGGATGAAGTGCCCTTGACAAATTCATGGATTATATAAATAAAGCACATCTTAAATTAAATTCACCATGGAAATGGAGGAACGAGGACAGCTGCCATTCCTAGACATGCTATTAACCAAACGTGATGACAGGAACCTTGGACATTCAGTGTTTCGGAAGCCGACGCACACAGATATCTACATGCCACATCCCACCACCATCCAGTGAAAAAAAGAATCGTCCTCACAACCTTGTGTACAAGAGCCACGAAAGTGTGAGACGCAAATAGTTTGATGACAGAGTTGGAGGAGCTGCAACACACATTCAAGTCCAATGGCTTGTATTAGACGTGCATTGCATGCAGCCACGACAGATAAAGACGCCAATTCAACATCTTATCAAGCCACCTTTCAGGAACGCCAAGTAGTGGTTTTACCCTACATAAGTGGTGTTACTGACAGAATCAGGAATCTATTCAAAAAAGTTGACATAAAACCTGTCTACAAAGTGGACAACAAAGTTAGTAACCAGCTCATCAAGGTTAAGGACAGGCTGCCTCCACTACAGGTTGCTGGGGTCTATGAGATTCCATGCACTGGCGATCGGGGGTACATAGGAGAGACGAGGGGCACTATAAGGGACAGGCCGTGCGAGCACATCCGCAACTATAAATCTAATAACATTGATAAATCTGCCATTGCACGGCATGCAGCCAAAATGAATCACACCATAGATTTCGACAACTCCACCCTTATAGTGCGCGAGGATAAATGGTGGCCAAGGAGGGTAAAGGAGGCGTTAGAAATTGCTAAACGCCCAAACAATATTAACGAATTCAACAGGCTTAAATTACACTACACCTGGCTCTCGCTGGTGCGGACAGATCATGTCACGTGTCACCTCCCACCAGACCGCGCCATGCCCCATCAGCCCAACGAAACACCTGACAGCTCGGACCTTTCATTGGCCAGAAAATCGAACCCTCTGGACAGACACGGGCCTCGGCTATAAAACAGGACCACTTACTGATCGAAGGTGCAGTTCTGCCCTGGAAGAAGACCCCAGAATGAGGGTTGTAACGTCGGTTTCAAGAAACATGACGCGGCTTCACCCGGACAGCCAAGAATCAACATTTTACATTACTGTTGTTGAAATTTTTACATTAATTAGTTATTTTTGGAATTTGTACCAGTTGTCACATCGCGAAGATCGAAGTACTGAACTTCATTTGGTATTAGAGGCGAAAAGGGGGGTATGAACAAAAATTCCAAAAATTTTACAGCATGTAGTGAGGCAGATATTATTATTGCACGAGACAGTATTTTAATCTGTGGCTTGGCCTCGCTGGTCGTCCAGGCATATCTCTGGCGCTAGTGTCAGTTGGTAAGCTACATCATGCAGTAAACGCTTTACAGTTAGTCTAATATCGGCATATCATCTGTAGGTTTCAGTTTTGTTGAAACATGTTTCTAGCATTAATGATAGGTAAGTAGTAACATGATTTTTATGTATTATTGTTTTTATCTTTTTGTTTTTCTTGCTTTGGCTGTCACTGACTCAATAAATAATTAATGTAAAATTTCAATAACAGTAATGTAAAATATTGCCCATTTAGATTTACTTTCTTCTAAGCAAGGTATAAAATTATTTTTAAATTTTTGTTGTTTTGAAGGTGGTTTTTATGTTTTTTAAACAATTATTTTATTCTAGTGAAATCAAGTTTATACTGCTTTAAAACATTTTAAATTTTTTTTGTACTCCAGTGGCTATTTTGTTTTTTATTAAAGTAATATTTTGATTTAGCATGGCACAGTTTGGGGTAATCATGATATAAGTAATCAATACTAGTACACATTTACTTTCAACAACTGTATCAAGAATGTAAAGGGGGATGGTCGAATCGGTGCTTCATCATGATATCTAGTAGTAATGTTAACAGTCATCCTCATAGATGTTTAGTACTTTCCATTAATTGTGCCTGTCAATATTCATCAATCAAAATTTCCATCAGTCTCCTTCTATTATTGACAGTACACATCAATCATCTCCTAAACGATCAATACTCACTTCAGTCAGCCTCTGTAAAAATCACGTATGTTCAGTTCTCTGCTCTTTTCAATACAGTCACCTGTGTCCTTTTGTATTCATTGGCTTTTTATGCATAACATTTAATAACAAGCTCCACTGGACAAATCAAGCTGGACAGATAGTAGGAAAAGGTTGCAAAATCTGTCACTTTTTGGAGAGAGGGACGAGGGGATGTACGAGAGACGTATAGAAATTGGGTTTAAAAACTTTGGTCAGACCATTCCTTGAATGTGGTATTGTGGTACGGGACCCACATTTTGCAGGAATTGGGTGGGTTGACACAGGACTGCTAGATATGTCTCTGGAAATTACCGTAGAACACTGTAACAAAAATGTTAAAAGAGCTGGAATGTGATTCATTGGAAGACAGGAAGAGTGTGAAGAGAGTCATAGGAATGTACAAGGTGTATATTGGTGATGAGGCATGGAAAGATATTGGTGTGAGAATGAACATGGAGGGTAAAAGATGACCATGACCACAAGGTGGCATTTGACTTCAGACACAAGGGTGTAGGAAGATTTTCTTTCATAGGTAAGTAGGTTGGGGAGAATAAGTTACCAAGAGAATTGATGAATAATTTACCAAAAATGTTGAAATATTTTAAAGTTGAAATTTGTAGAGGGCAAAAGTAGGTGGGTACAGGAAAAAGGTGGGAGGAGGAGAATAGGTATATAAGGAAATTTGCCCCAGAGCATGCACTCCATCCTGCAAGTTTTCTACCTTTTCTGTTTCCCTAATCTTTTATATTCTGTCAATGTTCACTATTCCAGTGCCGGTTCTTGGGAATTTCTTTCCATTTGCCTGTACTTGGTTCCCATTTGTTTTGAGCATTGTACATGTTGCTGGAGCATATGTATGGATAGGAAAATAATACACCTGGTGCATTATTCCTTGCTCTACCATGGAAAATCTTTTTTTTGTCCATATCAGGTTTCTAAGTGTTTTCTTTCACTCATATTTGCATCATCCCTTCTTTTCCCCCCACTATATTTACCAGTAATTTGAAACTATTCACTTTCTACCTTTTTTCCTACCATTTTAATTCCATTGGTTGGTCTGTCCTTTCTGGTGATGGTAGGGTACTAGACTAATGTTGGGAAAGTATTCAGTCTTGAAACTGTGCATCTACTATATATATTACTTATGGGGAAAAGGGGAGGGGTGTACAAATGGAAAAATGTTTTTTTTTTTTCATTTTTATATGTTGATTTGAATATTGGCACCAAAACAGCTCCTAGCTGTTATTTTGTCTCATGTGCTATCACGTCTTAGTACATGTCATAATCAAAGCAGCATATAGGCAGCATTTTACTTATTTTGTTGATAAAATTAGTTCCATCATCTACAAGTGGTTTGTAGTGCCTCAGTGTGAAAACAATCCAAACCAATTGTTTTTATTTACCTTCTGAAATAGGAAATCGTGGAAGAAAGAGGCTAAAACTTGCATGACAGAAATCATCAAATATTTTTATCATTATCATCATCATCATTATTATTATTAATTCTGTGGAGCTATTGGTGGCAATTTCTGTCTTCAATTAATCACAGAACTTTTTTTTTAATACATATTTTCATCGTAAAATTCTTTCAATCTGAGTTAGTTCCTTAAGTAATTTTTTCCACGCACTACCTTCAAATGAAATCTCTCCCAAGTCATTATGTCTTAAATCTATCGATAATTTATTGTCATGATCCTCTCTTCCATTCCACATACTTTTTCTAAATCTTCCACAAATATTTGTCTAAGTTCATCACCAGTAATGTGCATTGTACATGCCTACAATTCTCTTCACTCACCTTTTATCTTTCAATGAATTTCAACCCAATTAATTTATCATTTCATTTACTGAGTGCATCCTTTTGTAATTTCCACAGACAAATCTAGTTGCCCTCCTTTTTAACCTCTTCAACTCCAGTATTTGATATTCATGTGGGTCCCATATCATCCCACAGTACTCCAGCAAGGGTCTGATCAAAGTTTTGTATCCTATCTCTCTTACTTCCCTGGTACATCTTCTCATTATCCTCTCCAACAAATGTAGTGCTCTGAACCTTTTGCCTTCAACATCCCCAGTGTACCCTTCCCAGTTAATCTTACTGTCAGCTAATATTCCCAGATATTTACATTTTATCCCCTCTACGACCAATTCTCCCATCACTGAATAATCTTACAAATCTTATTTTCCTATTTGTGTATGTAGTAAGTTAGTTAACCCAATTAAAAATACTGTCAAGATCCATTTAAATTTGCTCACAATCCTATCTTGATGTAATCCTACTGTACAGCCTAACCCACAGAGCAACAACAGAATCTTTTGTTATAATAATGAACATTAATGGTCTCAACACCTTGCCATGGGGCACACTTGTTCCCACATCCATCTCCTTTAACATTGCATCATCAATTTTGACTGCTTCCTGCTTCTTTAGAATTATTCAACAAACATGGTACATCTTGGCTTAAGCCAATGATATTTACCTTATTCATGACCATCCTTTGGCTAACTCCGTTGAATGCCTTATAAAGATCCAGTGCCATACTATCTACTTGGCCTTCATTGTCCATTTCTTCTGAAATATCTTGTAAATTGCATCCTAAATGAAATTTTCATGCATAACAATCTCCAAATTTATGCTTCTAACTTACTAACTACTTCTTTTTCTCACAGATTTTCAAGATGTAGCTGCCTGCATGAACTTGCCAACTACTGAAATCAAAGTAATGAGTTGTAGTTTTCAACCCCACTTGTGTTCCACCTTTATAAAATTATTCATCTATGGCACATTTCCAATCCTATAGAGTAAAACAAGTCTCCAGACTTGAACCAAATAATACTTCCAGCTTTGGTACAATGTCTTTGCTTCTGTATGTGGATGTGTTGACTGCAAGGCTTGCTTGAGTTCAGCCACTTGTTTCTTTCAACTTTGCAAAGGGTTAACCCCGAAATATAGTTTTTTGTGTGTAATTTTGTGTTTCTGCTGCCGAGTGCTGACTGTTGGGTGTAATTTATCTTTCATTTCCACATAAACATTGCCTCACAGCAGTTCTTTCATTCCATTGTTACCAAAATCTTTAGTATTATTAGCTATATCAGGTGTTTTGCATATTATTAAACTATGCAGCTTTCTTGCAAAACTCTGTGTCTCTTTTCTAATTTCCCAGTACCCTTGTATTCACTAACAAGAGAGTGATCTTCCTCAGTAAATTCTCACATCTATAAAATCTTCTCTGTATTTTTGTGAAGACCTCTTTGATATAAGTTTTTTATTAATATTTTTAATGTGAATTAAGTTGCCTCACTTAGTTTTTTTCCTACATTAGTCTTAAAAGACTTTTTTTTACTTATTAGATATATATTGTAAACTATGGCATCTCAACATCTTCATAACATGTCAATATCTTTACATTTTTGTCACTGATTTAAATGTACAAAAGTACACAACTCAATAAATTGGTAATGTTTGAAAAAATAAAACAGTTATACGTTGCTTCCTGCTGTTAAGAGTTTTCTGTGTATCAATAATAATGTCTGTAATTGTTGCCATGAATACTTGGCACTAGCTCATTTTTTTTATTTATGTGCTTAATAAAGAAGCAGCGTTTTCAACTTAACTACTGTCTCTTTTAAAAGAGCTACATCTACATCTACATCCATACGCTGCAAATCACAAACATTGTGGGTGGCAGAGGGTGCTAAGCACCAATCCTAAACCCGCCCATTCCAATCCCAAATAGTGCGAGGAAAGAAGGAATACATATAATTATCAGTACGGCATCTTATTTCTCTAATCTTATCCCTCCGGTCATTGCGACCTAAATAGGTTGGCGGAAGAAGTATTTCATTGCACTTGAAATTTTTTTCTTCTTTTTTCGCATGTTCTCCAATAAATTCAAACGCAAGCTATGTCGTCTGTCTTCCAAACTACCCCAGCCCAATCTATGGATCAATTCTGTAACGCTTTCATAAGGGCTGTAACAACAAGTCACGAATCTAGCAGCTCTCCTCTGCACCCTCTCAACTGAGTCAATCAGAACCTTGCAATACGGATCCCAAACCCCACAACAGTAATCCAGATGCAGATGCACTAGTGTTTTATATGCTATCTCCTTTGTTTGAGCATTACAATTCCTCAAAATACGACCTATGAATCGTAATTTAGAATTAGCCTTGCCTATGACGGAAGTTATGTGCATGTCCCATTTCATGTTGCTTTGTACTATCACCCCCAGATACTTCACGGAATCAACCGTGTCAACAGGTGAATTGTTTATTTTGTACTCGTGAACAAACCGATTCTTCTTGTTACTTATCCGCATTGCCTTGCACTTTTTGCAATTAAGTGTAAGCTGCCAATTACGGCACCAATCGAAAATAGCATCCAAATCACGCTGAATTTCTAAGCAATTGTCGGAGCACCTTATTCCCTATAGATAACTGCATCGTCGGCAAACAATCGCAACCAGCATTTGACGTTGTCACCTAGATCGTTTATAAATATTAAGAAAAGAAGTGGACCTATTACACTTCCTTTAGGAATGCCCGAAGTACCATTTATCATACAATATAAATTTTACTTTACAATAAAAACTCTTTCTAAGGTATAAAAATTTCTGAAATTTATCCTCTAAAGCCTGAAATTTCAATGCAATGCTGAGAAATATTTCAGCCTTGATAACTTTTCTTAATTATGTGACAATAAGTGTACTCTTGGGCACAAAATTGCTCTTTCAGTTTTTGAAAGGTGTGCTTTGAGGAAAGTTTTGAAGAGGAATTATCCTGAGCAGATATCACTGTTTGATGTGAAAAACGTTCCTAGGATTGTCATATCAATTTTGGGCATTTATAACTGTTTGCTTTGATAAACCCAGTTTTTTTCACAAATATTATTTATTTTATGAAATGGGAATGAGAAATAAGTTGTGGATTATGAACTTAAATAAGTGATGTATAAGCACCTTAGAATTTTGGTAAATTCTATTTTGCTTAGCTCAAAGCATAATGGAGGGAGTAAGCTTTGCAGTATACATATAATTTTCATTGCATCTATAGGAAGTGAGAAACGTTTCATGCAGAAGCTGATACTGCAACCCAACTTAAATAAATAAACAATTTTAAGAAAAGTAAAGACCCACAACACTTAATATAAGCACTAAATAAACATTTTTAATAGAAAAAATCTTTAAACTAACCTGTAATAGGTTAATCCATTATTATCGAACTTGCAAACAATAGATTTTTGGTAAGTGATCATTTCACTAATCCTCGACACTTTTTGATGTAATAAAATAATTTTAAAACAATAATAATTCAAAAGAAAGATAAATTCACTAAAATTCCGTAGTTTCGGGCCGTTTAAATAGCTTAAATAAAACTTTAAACACTTTGTGGAATACACTGGTACTTCTAACATTTTTTATCATATGTTTTCGACAATTTCTCGAACTAAAAAGTAGATTCCCTAAAAGATATAAAAATCTAGTATAACATATTAAAATTTCAGAACATTTCGTGGAGTAGAATAGATTTTATATACATGTTAAAATTATTTTGTCACTGATCACAATGTGGTAATTTCAAAATTAAATTGCGATTAAACCAAGCCACTTTCGTAAATAAAATGAGTGTCAAAACACTTAATTAAATGCAAAAAAATTCAGATATCTCCACTTTTTCGATATAAACAACACTTTAATAATTATGAACCAGAAACCAAGGGTTTGCTAAATAGTCTTCAAACCCAATCTTGTTAGACTCATAACTTGGCCATTTTACCACCGATCGTGATAAAATTTATATCACTGGAATCAGAAATTTTTATAGAACAGGATGGTACCAATTTTATTGTGATAATTTGCAACCCCACATGGTTGCCTAAAATTGAAGAAATTAACATATATATCGGGGAATCACTACTTAACCTTTGGAATCTTTTATCAATACACCGGTTAAAGTAAATTCATTTACAAAGAAGCTTATCATTTGAGAATTCTAACTAAACACTTTTTATGTACCTTGAAGACAAGACTACATGCAGTTAAAGTTTGAACACCTTCTATAATCATAATCATTATTCATTATTTTGAATAAGTGTCCGTATACATGTGGTATGCGGATGGTGGTATATAATCAGGAGCCTAGGAGAGGGGGCTGTCTTTATGGTTTCATCTTTTGGTCTTTACTCCGGGAACGTTGTGTATGATGATTCTGCGCAGGTAGTTTTGGTGTGTGTCGGGTAGTAGCCAGATCTAGTTGAGCCAGGCTAGGAACGTGTGTCAGCCATGATGATTTTCGTTACCAGAGCATGGTGTTAACAACTACTATGAACTTCTAAATTTTCTAAAGGTGTCAGTTGGTTGTATTCTCTCCATAATCAGCAATTTCTGGAAACGTTTGTTCGATTGCCTACTCAACTGTAGAATGCAAATTTTTTTAAATGTGACTTTGAAAATAAAGTTCAAATTTTTATTCAAGTGAACTTTTTTGTGGTTTTGTAGTAGACTGAAACCTTTTCTAAGATTGTGGGTTAAACAAACTTGGTGGCGACCGTCAAGCATTTCAGTTGAGAATCCAGGCAGGCTATATGGTCATTTAAAATTATTAACGTAAAGTCAGAGAACATTTTTCTTTTCAAGTGAACTTTCAGTTAAGGACCTAGGCCTATACTTCACCCTGGTATAAGGCTTTTTCCTTATAGATGGTCAAACTGACAACAGATGCTAAATACATGGGATCAAAACTGGCATTTACTAACTCTGATTGGTGTTTTGCATCAATTAATTAGCAGTTGCACTTTTCCATTTTTATTTTAAAAATAATATGTTTTTATCATTTATCCAATAAAGAAATTTGATTTTATGTATCATTACAACTTACTCTATTGTTGTAAATTAAAAGTTTCATAGTTTTTTTCTAGCCCTAAAACTTATTATGTGCTTACTTTCTTTACATCCAGTTTCATTCCACATAGTTTAACATCATTTCTCCACATATCTAATTGCCTCTGGACATCCTCTTTCTTAATCTTCTTGATCACTCTATAAGTGGCCAAGTTTATGTTTTCTTTTCCACTTCTTCCTGCCACCTTCTCCCACATCTCTTTAATAGCAATGATGGAAGTTTGGTTGAGATGACACATCTGTGTTTGTTTACTCCAATCTATTCTCACTTCTTGCACTATAAAAAAGTTTACATTAACCTAAATCATTTCCTTCTGTCTGCTTTTCATCATTTTTTGACTATTTGTTTTGCTCCTGTATTTAACATCTTATGCTTCTCAGCTGATCACTGTCCATGATCATAGTGTTTTTCCTTCATCTGTCTCAGAGCAAATGTAAAATATATTGTCCACTTCTCTTGCCCTATAATACCTAAAAAGTAACAAAGAAAACTTTGAAAGAATGTTATTTTGGTTTTCCAGATGGAACCACATCAATTTATCGAAACCTAACATTTCAGCCATCATTTTTTGGTTTTCTTCAGAGATTGGAATCACTGCCATATATATATAGCTCTAAAAGAAAGTGTTAACTGTTTGAAACGATGTCACTGAAGCCCCCCACCACCAGCGTGGCCAGTCCAATTGGGTTTGCTTACCTCATTTTCCTAAGGAAGCATGGCCATATTTCGTCAAGTTGTAGCCCGCTGTCTGCATTCATTATATCTGGTCTTTTTTTTTTTATTTCCAATGCTTCTCTGATTCACCTGGACCACCATCTGTTTTCCTGATCCAGTTCCTTCATGTCATCAAATAAAATAGTGTGTCCACTGTCAGCAGAATGTTGTGTTACAGCTGATTTACTGGTATCATTATTTTTAAAATGTATGATGTGTTCACGCACCCTTTCCTTGATCGTCCGCCAAGTCTCGCTAATATACACCTGGCAACAGTTATGGGGTATTTGGTATATGCCCGCTGTCTGCCATTTGTTTAACCGGATGTCAAAAGAAAATTAACTACATCCAATCACCTGATGCCACGACTGTACTGCCTGGTAAAAATTTTGGCAGATAAGCTAAAGAATCTGACTGTCTCTGTTTCTACAATTCAGAATTCTTCTAATTTTGTAAACATGATCAAGGACAGACATCTGGAAGACAAGTTTCTACCTCATGTCACTGTTTACAAATGTGTCAATTGATGATGCCATCAGCATCATCAGGGAACGACTAGAAAATCTTAGCCTGCAGCAAGAATGGACATCACTAACTGAATTGTGCCTTGGAACTACCTTCTTTCAATACAAGATTGAAGGATCAGGGATGGGTTGCCCCCTGTCTCCAATTGTTGCCGATGTGTTTATGGTGGTGTCAACTATGAAACCTTCTTTATGTCTGCAATTTTTTTATCTGGCCTCATGGAAAAGAATCCCTCCAGGCATTTTTCCTACACTTAAGTAGTGCTCATGACAAAATTAAGTTTACCATGCAAGTTGATGTGGGCAAACAACTTCCTTTTATGGATGTGATCTTGAAGCGGAAAGAAGATGGCGCCCCAAGCCACGGAGTTTATCGTAAGGCCACGCACATGAATCGCTATTTGCATGCAGCCTCTCACCACCATCCAGTAGTGAAACACAGAATTTTAAATACTTTAACCATCCAAGCGTCCATAGTCAATGATGAAGCAAGCATAACCGCTGAAAGAGAAATCTTGAAGGAGACATTTCTGGCTAATGGCTACAGCCTTGATGTTATCAATAAGGTGACCACTGAACTTGAGCCTCAAGCACTACCCTGTACTTCAGCACTGGCACATGAAGCCAGAAGACAAACAGACGGATCCATGGCAGTATTAACCTACGTCCAGGGGGTGACAGATAAAATTGCCTGTCTTAGAAGAAAATTTCTGTCTGGTATACAGAGCGACTAGGAAGATTTCTGATGTGCTCTTAGAGGTTAAAGACAGGAGGGCGAAATTACAGACAGTGGGTGTATACCAAATACCCTGTAGCTGTGGCCAGGTGTATGTTGGCGAGAGTGGACAAATGTCAAGGAAAAGCTGAGTGAACACATAATACATTTTAAAAATAAAGACACCAGCAAATCGGCTGTAGCATAACATTCTGCTGACAGTGGACCCAGTATTTTGTTTGGTGACATGATTGTACTGGTTCAGGAAAGCAGATGGTGTCCCAGGCAAATCGGAGAAGCATTGGAAATCAAAAAAGACCAGATAATATGAATGCGGACAGTGGGCTACAACTTGATGAAATATGGTCACGCTTGTTTAGGAAAACAAGGTACGCAAGCCCCTATCAGACCAGCCAAGGTGTCAGTGGGAGCTACGCTGCTGTCATTCCGAACAGTTAGTGCACCTTTGGGAGCTGTATACAGGCAGCAGTGATTCCAGCCATGACAGTCCTCTGAAGAAAGCCACAAAATAATAGCTGAAATGTTAGATTTTGTTAAACTCTACCTGGACAACCAAGATAACATCAACAGTGACTGCGGAAATCTGTGCAGCCAACTTTGAAAGTACACACTTTATTATTATTCTTGGCCGCCACTGAAAAATTCTATCACTCTTATCTTGCACAATCCTACATCAATATCATCCTAAGAAACAGTAACTCAATATTAGCTCGTGTAAGACAACAAGATGTACACTGGGGTTGGTGCACAAACTTGAATCTTAACTGTGATCGTGCAAACCTAAGGTGTTACAGTACTGACTAAGCTCTTAACACAGTCGCCACCGTAGTTTTAACCAAGAAACTAGGGAAAGGTGATAGTTCAATGATGAAAGTTCACTTCTGGCATGATGAGTATATTCTTAGTCAAAGTACTGCACAGGCAATCAGACAACCTTTCCAAAACTACTTCACAGATTCGACTGACCATTCGAGCACGACCAAACCCCATGTTACAGTTATTTCTTAGCTACATAAGTTCTTCAGAATAAAACTTCACCCATGATGACAAAAATTTTACCGGTGTTAAACAGACTAGAAGTTTGCTGCGCCACGAGCCCAGAGCTGGCCACCTTACTACATAATGCGTCTATACCGTCTAACTGCTGCTTCTTGAATGGGGTGAGCTTAGGCTCTGGAGGGGGTATATATGTAGGATTGGACCGTGTGAACTTCCTTATCTCGATTTTCCCAGGGATTTTATACGATAGCTGATCAGTTTCAGACAAATGTTGCGAAATCTAATTTGACCATGACAGTAAAAATCATCCTAGCTCTCTGAAATTTTGGTAGTAGCAAGATATTGTTACAAACGTCAAATTAAGTTTTTATAAAAAAAATTGTAACTTTAATAGTTTAGCCAGAAAAAGAGTCATAAAGATGTGATTGCATAACTTCGAAATATTGCTCCTATTGAGCTGAAACAAATTTGATTCTACTCTCCTGTTGCTCATTTATACTCTGATATTGAATAAAGAATTTTACCTATTTTTGAAAGTGGTCTAAAATTCGAAAACAAAATTTAATGTCTTAAAATATTCCGAATATCGACTTGAAAATAACTCAAAACAAATTTCCCTAATGAAATACTATTACTGTAAAAATTTGGAATCTCTAAGTCCATTCCCTGATTTATTATGAATTTTATAAATTTTATTCCTCCCGAACGCTGAGCGATCGCATCATTTCGTCCAAGTGCTTACTCGCGCCAAAACCCATTTTATTTTATTACAATTAAATGCTTTAATATTTTGAAATAAATCTTTTCCAGAAATCTTTATATTTAAATAAACTTTACTCTGAATATAATTTCTTTTCATGAATCCTCGAAAAAGACTGAAATTTCAAACTTTTACCTGAATCCCATGTCTAGGTATATCAAATTAAATTCAAAAACGGTCTTTAGAATACATGACTCTCCCTAAAATTTTAATATGTTATTTAAACCAAAATTACGATGCTTTCTATCTATCACTTGATTTTTAACGGTTTTCTGATAGCTAAATACTAGTAAATTACGTGATAAAATTCTAAACTGGCAAATCACTTTTAAACATATTCAGACTCTAAGTAAGATCTTTTAACAACAAAACTAATCATCTACTGGCTATCTATTTACCTAAACATCTTTTGAACTAAAGAAATAGTGAAATTAAATGAAAGTCAAATATTACCTATTCAAATCTAAGGTTAAGTTTCTTAACAGCTGTTTAAATGAATTTAACTATTGAATTTACTGTTCACACTTGAATAAATCCTTATATAGGACCTATTACTGGGAAATATTATCAAAATTTACTATAAAAACGACTTTAAAAGGGTGGTCCCATATACTTCAACTGAACTCGCTATCTCAGCAACTAATTCCGTTATGCGAAATTCTAAGATGTGTTACACTCGTCAGTATTGCGTTACTGTTTCCTGGGATGACATTGATTTAGTATTGTGCAAAATAAGAGTGATTTTTCAGTGGCGGTCAAGAATAATGACTAAGTGTGTACTTTGCAGAAGATGCTTCATTTGTTGAATTTGTGAGTACAGATATTGAAAAGTTTGAGGAGTTTCATTCTGACCAAGAAAAATATTATTTTACCTTTCCACGTAGTCAAAATAAGGTTTTGGAAATAAAAATCATTTCAATTTTCTTGGTTTAAAAAGAACTTTTTTTATTACAGTCTTTGGTGAAAATCTTAATTTTTTATGCACTGTAAAACAAAATTTATTTTTAACAAAAATAATGATTTTAAAAATATTGGATAGTGTACTGTCAAAATAGGTATGGTAACTGAGTTTTTGTCTTTTGTGATTTTCTAAATGTATTAATATTTTTTTTACTTACTTTCATTAATACTCGCATCAGACCTACTGACCATTTGTTGTAATGCGATACACTCTGTTTGCAGCAAAATCTGGCTCTTTGCCAGTGTACTCGATGTGTTACTTCTGTGGCAAGAAGATGCGCAAGACGAGCCTCAAGAGGCACATAAAAGACTGTCATTTACCAAGTGAAACAAGCCAATGTCAGTTTTGCAACAGAGTGTTCCGCACAGCCAACAGTTTGCAGAATCATCTCTCCCTATACCACAGATCTGAGTATAGGAAAAGAAATGCAAGATCCAGATCATCAGAAAACCTAAAATCTGAAGTGTCAAAAACATTTTTGGAATAATAAAATAACTAAATAAAACTTCACTTCAAATTACTATAACTTTATAATATCCCATAAAACTATTACTTAATATCTCTATGTATATGCACTGAAGAGCAATTGAATTAGATATTCCTATTTAGTATCATGTAGCACCTCATTTTACCCCAACAATGGCAAAAAATTCATCTCGGCATGGACTCAACAAAACACAGAAAGTATTGCGAAGCTATACAAGTCCTGGATGTCTCATCAACCTCACAAAGTTCCCGTAGATTTGATCAAAACTGACAAGGGCATGAATATCTCTTTCTGTGGCATCACAGACATGACCCTGCTAGGGAGAGAAGCAAGTTCTCATCTGTGGACTGTTCACCCAACCGTTTGGAAGATTTTGGAGTGACGCAAGTTGCTTTGTATTTTTGAAGCAAAATGTCTCAAGTGAAATTTTGTAGATGGACAAACAGTAGCTTAGATCATGAAAGATATCCCTGTAATGTTGAGCTGTGGGGAATGATTTTACACATACCTGATATCCCATTTCAGTCCACATGCTTAAGAGAATCCTGCTCACAGTGATCAGTTTCTTCATGGTGTTTGATCTGTACTCATCCAGTATCTTCAGCATGTACAAATGCGAATCTCATTGTTCAAGGCAACATTTTTTCACTTTTCTGGGGTACAGTGGTAATATTTCTATACCCATGATAATCTTTGCTTCGTGTGATGTTTGTTCAGTAGGGGTATCCTTGTGGGTGATAGCTGTTCTGGATGGTATGGCAACTTACACATAGTTATGCATCAGTGTTCAATTGCTCTGTGGCTCATCAGTCTGTTGTTACAATTTGATCTGGCCATAGATGACACCACTCATCCTCAACTTCATGGTTTTGTCCATGGCAGTTGACCCAAGCAATGATGGTTCTCACAGTATTCACAATATACCCTTTACACAGTGGCTAATGAAATCCTCAATGCCTGAACAATGTTTGAGATGTTACGACGACCCATTCAAATTTGCATGATCAAATGTTCTTAATTCTTTGATCTTACTCATACTATGTTCAACTACATTGTCATTGGATTTTTGCTTATGTCATTTGCTTTCTGTTTACAGGGCACTCATGGCACCGCATTTTCATGATTCGAGCTGTCTAATTCAGTTGCTTTTCAGTGAAATCTCTTCTGCTTAGGATTATTTAAATGTTAAATATGTTTCCTTGCCTTTAGAAAACTTGAAGTTTCAAATAATACATCAATTTTGTTTCCAAACTGGAATTGATCAAATTGTCCTAAGTAGACACTCCATACATTCATGTGTGATGAGAAGTCATTAAACTAGATCAAGTTTGTTCTAAGGTTGATAGAGGTGAACGAAAAATGAAAAATCATGTTTTGGAACACAGAATAGCTGTTCACACAGTTTGCCCTATGTGGATCATGATAATCAAGCAATAAGCCAAATAACATGGAACAGCATGGATGCACCATAAAATATAGTAACCAAGCAACAAAGGAGCTAAATGGCGAATGGATTTACAAAAAAAAAAAAAAAAAAAAAGGATAGAAAAATGAACCACCTCTTACCTTAGATGATAGTTTCATAGGGTTGAACACATAAAAATGCACAAGAATGGGAAAAAACAATGAATATTTCACGACTTGGCCCTTCATCAACAGGAGTACATTATGGAGGGAGGGTGGTGTGGGAGACCGTCCACAAAATGACTGTTAGTCAGGAACATGGTGGGGGTAAATTCAAACAGAGGACAGGTAGTGTGGGACAGTAAATTGGAGCTAGTACCTGAGCAATGCAAAATGTTGCAAAAAGTGCAGAAAAAATACATTAAAATGTTCATAACATAAATTTGAGAAAGTAAAAGTAAAAAAGTGAACAAAATCGAAAAAATACAATAATAATAAAAATAAAGGAGTCTGTGTAGTTAAACATCTCCTCTGCGGTGGTTCAATATAGACAGTAGGCATGGAGGCAAGGAGAGGATAGAGGGAAGGAAAAGTACTGACTGAATATTATCTCAAACTGAGACCAGGAGGTTGCCTTATGCCTAGTTTGTATTGGTAGGCAAGTTCCCAGTTCTTAGCTTTCAGAGATTTCATAAATTTTGAAGAAGAAAAATTTCACTTAATTTGTTGTACATATTGCATGTGGTTTTGAAGTTCACATTTCCACATAATGATCATAAAAAATGTTCAAATATAAAGTGAAAAGTCAGTAGACAGAATATTCCAGTCCAGTTGTTTTTATAAATATTTTCTGTACTAATGATCAAAAAAAATATTCAAATATAAAGCGAAAAATCAATAGACAGAATATTCCAGTCCAGTTGTTTTTTATAAGTATTTTCTGTACTAATAAAGTGGTAGAGTTATTAATGTTTCAGCTTTCCAAAAAAAAAAAAAAAAACTGAAATTATAGACTTCACAATACAGGGAAGTAATTTCTATAAACCAACAAAAACTGGAGTATGGAAGCTGTTCAGAATGAATGAGGCATAAATAATACACTGCTAGTACATCGATGTAAACAATAAAATTAGAAACTTCTGAAACAGTTAAATGAATAAACGTTAATAGTAGTTAACCAGAAATAAATCCTAACTCTGGAAACAAACTTCAAATGTAGTGCACATATATAATGAAATAAACAGGAGACAAATATTTGTGCAGTTGAAAAATTTTGATTGTTTACAACAGAAAATTAATATTACTAAAAAGAAGGTTAAAAACAAGGAAACAAAATTAGAATTTGTAACAAGCTTTTGTCCCAGGCAGGTACTGATGATTTATTTAACATATCAACATTCCAGTTGCATGTCTTGCAGTTTAGATATAGCTTTACACATTATAAATAAATGTGAAAGATGAACATTGGAGATAGTAGGGTTGTGAAAAATTACAAATTACGTTTGGAGCATGAGCAATGTGATTCTTTCATGTGGCTTTGATTACTAGTGTGTCTAATATGTTGTAGAAGATTATAAAAATGTTTTACTGATTGAATTCAGTTGGTCTGTGTAAAAGTAATAATCAAACAAGCAACACTTTACAAAAATTATTTTGATCTCTGTATATAAATAATTCACAAAGACTTTTCAGATTCTGTAAAATTGAGGTGTTTCTTGGCATTGTATGTTAATAAAATATCATCATGCTTCCAACTGCTTCATGAATTTTATTGAAATAGAAAAATTGCAGACTTATTTAAACCATAACTTTTGGTTCATTCCATAATCTTATTTTCATATCTAAAAATTGGCCATGCCATTTTGGTGTGGGACCCAGTAGCATTCTGCCATAATTTTTATTGATCTTATTTTGCCCCTGCAATGAAGACTGACAACTGGCATATCATGGCTGGTCACAGCTTCAAACAGTTAATCCCAAGTTGTACCACCATTATTCCATCTTTACTCAGTTGTATTCCTCATTCATAAATTTCAGTATCCTGGAAACCTTAGGCTTGGAAGTAATACACAGGAATAAAGACATTCAACAAAATCATCCATTAGAATGATTGTGTTGGATTGGGACAGAATTGATTGTTGAAAGACAGGAGAAAGGTGAAGAGAGTGCTGGGAGAGTACAAGGTGTATGTTCTTGAAGAGGATTGGAGGGGTATTAGTTGACGAATTAGGGATAGTGCATGGAAAGGAAAAGATGACCATTGGCACAAGCTTGAACTTGATTTCATGCATAAGAGAGTGAAAATTTTTTTGTGGGTAAGTGTCTTGGGAAGTGGAATAAATTACTAGGGGAAGTGATGCATAATTTAGCAGAAATGCTGAAGGAATTTAAAATTGTAATTTGTAAGTGGCAGAAGTAGATGGAAGGAGTAATTTAACACTCAAAGTACAGAAGATGATAAAAAAATAATAAGAAAGTGATAATTAGATGATTAGGGAAATTAAATTTAATTCAAATTCAAGAGAACCATCATTCTTCCAGCTGATAATGTCTAAACCACTTTGGGCATAGACCATGAAGACTAAAACACTTAGATATCAACACTTACCAACCATGCATCTAAATAGCCACCATTTTCCAGAAAATAAACATGTTCATCACTCTACAAGACCTCTTACCTCATTATTTTACTCTTCACCCCTTTTCTTTCTAACCAGCACTTCCTCCCTGAGATCTAAAAGGCTGGAAATCCTGGGTGGGATAAAGTTACAACCTATGTTGCAGCTATAGTATGGATGTCAGCCTTTAGTACAGATCACCTGTATTGAAATTAAAGGTACTCCATTTTTACTACAGCATCTGCCCACTGCCTCCCAAATCCTATCTGGCCATCATCTTTTGTAACTTCTATTTACACAATTCTTGGATATGTGAGCCTCTCACTGCCACCCTAGCTCATATCTCTGTCCTCTTCATTCGTTCCAAAAATATGTTTGCTTCAATGCCAGCTGTTTCACCACATGAGCAGCGTTCCCACAGATACCATCATGAAATCTTCCTATTTCAGTCTTTTCCTGGACCATCTAGATCTACATCTACATCCATACTCTGCAAATCACAAACATTGTGGGAGGCAGAGGGTGCTAAGCACCAATCCTAAACCCGCCCATTCCAATCCCGAATAGTGTGAGGAAAGAAGGAATACATATAAGTATCAGTACGGCATCTTATTTCTCTAATCTTATCCCTCCGGTCATTGCGACCTAAATAGGTTGGCGGAAGAAGTATTTCATTGCACTCGAAATTTAAATTTTTTTGCATGTTCTCCAATAAATTCGAACGCAAGCTACGTCGTCTTTCTTCCAAACTATCCCAGCCCAATCTATGTATCAATTCTGTGACGTTTTCATAAGGGCTGGAACAACAAGTCATGAATCTAGCGGCTCTCCTCTGCACCCTCTCAACTGAGTCAATCAGAACCTTGCGATATGGATCCCAAACCCCACAACAGTAATCCAGATGCGGACGCACTAGTGTTTTATACGCTATCTCCTTTGTTTGAGCATTACAATTCCTCAAAATATGACCTATGAATCATAATTTAGAATTAGCCTTGCCTACGACGGAAGTTAAGTGATTGTCCCATTTCATGTTGCTTTGTACTATCACCCCCAGATACTTCACGGAATCAACCATGTCAACAGGTGAATTGTTTATTTTGTACTCACGAACAACCTGATTCTTCTTGTTACTTATCCGCATTGCCTTGCACTTTTTGCAAATAAGTGTAAGCTGCCAATTACGGCACCAATTGAAAATAGCATCCAAATCACGCTGAATTTCTAAGCAATCGTCGGAGCACCTTGTTTCCCTATAGATAACCGCAAGATATATTGAAAAAAAATATCCTTGACTTGCTTCATTTCTCTGAACAGTAACCAACCATTAACTTTGGTGGTCCTATTTCCGTACATAAATCACTTTCCCAAATTTCCAAATTTTACCTTGGAATGGTTGCTTTGTGTTCCATGTCAAGCATTCCCTCCCAAAGAGCCTAGCAATCCATGACAAATGTATATGTTCAGATGAAAAATTGCTATCCATGTATTTCTCCAGCCTATCACTAATCTTCTTTCAGCACTGTTACTCCCAAAATCCTGTATAAAATAAGGTCTCTTGCACTTAAATCATTCTTCATACCACATCTCCCATGTTGCACCAGCAAGAACTAATTAATGTCCCTTTTTCACCACCTAGTTGTTCTCTGTTCTGGAGTCCATCAACCTAATTATTTGTCATATATGTGTCTTCCTTCCTACTGGCTCTTGCGTATGTTTCAGGCTAATCTTATGGTTGGTTCTAGATGTTATTACTATCATTTTGGTTTGTAACAACTTGTATCCTGCTTCTAGGAAACTACCGCATGAATCCTTGTCATGTAGCGTACCTTACTGTAAAATTTGCAGTAAACATCCAGTCACAACCACCCGCTTCATTCCTGCCACGGGGAAAACTTTCACCTTATTGGCCATGGCAGCTATACCACAATACATTCCGTATAATTCCTCATCAGAGTCCAGTGCTGTAGTTGATATACAGGTTTCACCAAAAAATATCTACAAGTTGTGAAAAAATACACAGATTTTTTTTTCTCAAAAAATCCTCAGTTTATTTGTTGGTAATAATTTTTTTCTCATTCAAAGTACTCCCCTTACCATATAATAAAATTGTGCCAGCTCTTATCCTAGTCTCTGAAGTACTTTTAAATTTTCAGTATGACTTTGAGCTCCTTCAGCGATTCTGTCTTTATCTATTAATTGCTGGCAAAACATTCTCTCTTTCTTTTTTAAAACAGGAACAAACCACAAGAAGGCCAAGTTTGATGAATTTGGCGGTTGAATCATCAGTACAGTGTTATTTTTTTTCTCTCAAAATTTCATGAAAAAGGTGAGCAGGCCTATTATCTTTGTGAAATTGCTAAAATTTATTTCAAACCAAATCTAGGTAGTTTCTCTCAATTTCTTCATATAAATAACACAGAACTTCCAGGTAATACTCCTTATTGAACATACAACCTGTTGGCAAGAACTTATGATGCACTAGGCTGTTGAAATCAAAGAATGCCATAAGCAGAACCTTCACATTCTATCAAATTTGATGTGATTTTTTTTTTTTTTTCAGTCTGGGCTCCCATAGTGATGACTGGGTCACAGCTTTGATGTCATACCTATACATCTAAGTTTCATCACCAGTCATAACCCCTTTAAACGTTAAAAAAAAAATTACATGAGTCATATGACATGCCTGCATCATCAAAGACACCTGTGATAGTTAGTTGGTGATTGCTTATAATCATTTTCCTCACTTTTTCGGTTTTTTATTCAATTGTTGAAGTGCTGGGACATTTTGAGTGTCATTGTCTTCAAAGTCTTCACAGCTCTCTTTGAAACGTTTGAACTACTTGTAAACAGTTTTTCACAGAACATTTGCCAAAAGCAACATTCAACATTTCTAATAGGGTGCTGCTCTTTTTTCCATTCTTGAAGCAAATTATTTGTTCCATTTTTTTCCAAAAATATAACAAAGCACACCTAAAATTATGTAAGTAGTTTGACAGATGGCAGCAGACTAACCTTCCATTAAGGCTGCTATGTCCTCATTGCCACCATTTGTTATGGACAAGTGTACCATCACAACAACATGTTTTGATAATTTTTCTTATATGGCCCACAAAATTTAAAAATTCCACGATTCTTCTTCAACCAACATCAGTATGAATGGTCATAGGCAGACAGTTTGCTCTCAAAAACCGAGAAAAATGAGGGGCTGCCAATATCAGTTACTAGAACTCCAATAACAGCTTTGAATTTTGAGCTGTTAGAGCTATTACTTCACCACTGAACAGAATGTTTTCAAAGTTGTGAAATCGTTTGATCATTTTATCAGCAAAGTACAGATATTTAGTGTGTGGTCAGTACCTGTGATTTATTGTACTCACTGTATTTAGTATGATTTAAGACGCAATTCCTTTTTTCCTTCAAAATTTTCTGTAAAGACTTTTTTATCTCTCTCTTTCTCTTCTCTTGTTTGCGAATTCAATAATATTTATGCACAAAAAGCATAATGTGCCGCTGGATACAATTCCATTGCAACTGAAACTCAGTATAGCAATACATGTTTGTCTACTGTCTCCTTATTTCTGCACACACTTAACAATGTCACCCAAAAATAAAACCCCACTATTCTTACTGGACACACTTTGTGTGTGTATAATAGTGACAATGAAAATGCTGTTAGTGAAAATCAAAATGCTATTGGGCATGTGGTACATATCAAAGTGTACACATGCCTTTGTCACATTTCTAACCTCTAACATGATTAAAGTTAGTGCCGAAATATTGTAAAATGTGTTGATGTTTATCTCTTCATCACAGCCCTTCTTCCAATGACAATAAGACAGAATGGGGAAAATAACCGTTTCCTTACCACAGGTAAGGAAGGAGGGCCTGACAAATACACTTAACAATATTTTAGTTGATAAGCATACTCATGTTGGAGGCAAGACGTGAACACATCCAGACCTACCACATAACTGATGTGTCCATGCCATTCTGCCATCATCTGAGGTATACAATGGTAAATTCCCTGAAAATTTGTAATTCTGTATCTCTGTTTGGCATCTATTGTTTCTGTACTGCTATGTATAAAATTAAGGAAGGAAAGGGAACTTAGATGATGGTAGCTGGGATTGATGAACACTTGTAACACAACACTTCAGTATTGAACCTTATTCTTGCAATTAGGTGATACTTTTGGGGAGGAGGTCAAATGTAACAATACTGATGTCTCCTGAATGAATGGGGAACCCAGGTAGCAAGGCCGGGTAATTGGAGTAGTGGTGGAGGGAGGCGAGAAAATATTCAATCAATAATCCTGGAGAAATGTTATTTTATGACTTGAGGGAAGATCATTAATGTAGTGAACAAGAGAACATATTAGCAGAAAATATAAAGCAGAAAACTAAAAATCTAGAATTTATAAATTATATGTATCTGAATTCTTTCCAAAAATTCACACTCTTCTACCCAAAATTCTACCCACTGTCGCAGTACATGTTTTAGCAGACCACCCAATATTAAGAACATCTTAGTCAACAAATACCCTCAATCAGACTCTCCAAAAACACCATGCAATAGACCTTGCTGTAAAACCTGCAACGTGCTTCCTCTCTCCACTACATATTCCAATCCTACCAAAGGGGAAACTTTTCCAATCATAGAACATGCCATGTGTTAACAACTCACGTCATATACCAACTAACTTGCCACCACTGCACTAGTTCCTACATAGGCCTCACCACACAGCAATTCTCAGTTAGAATGAATGGCCACACCCGCAACTTGTACCTTCCAATATCAGAACATGCCAATAGCCATGATTCCAATAATCTCAACAACTACTATACTGTGAGAGCAATGAGAGTTTTCTCCAATAGCACTACTGTATCAGAACTCTGTAGATGGAAATTAGTGTACCAGAATATCCTGGATACCAGACAACCCTCTGACCTTAACCTTTGACAAAATCCTACCACTTAACCCATTTCTTTTTAATTTAATTATTTTTTCTACTTACATATTTTAACTGGTAATAATTCTTTGCGTCAGTGCTAGGTACTCTTGATATATATATATATTCATTTTACCATCATCAGTAATAAAATATTACAGACATTGCCGATATATTGATACTCTGCTCTTAGCAGTTCCCTAACCATTTTTTCCACTACCTACCCAGTTAGGGGGTAATGTTCTGTGTGCACACGTGTCCAGAACCAAATGGCTCATTTCTCTACTCCATTAAGAAGGTTAATACCTAAATATTGTATTTGCGTGTCCGCCTTACGTGTTTTCTCTCATTGCAGCCTTCAACTTTGGTATGTGATGGGTTAATTTCTGTTTCCTTTACTATTTATGAATAGATAATAACAATGAGTGCTGGATCTTCTAAAAGGGTTATCAGAGATTGAGGCTAGGAGGATGTCTGGTATTAAGGATATGTTGGTAAGCTAGTTCCCACCTGCGTAGTTCATTGGGATTGCGGTTTCAAGCAAACTTTGATATCTCCTGAAGGGCAGTTGATTGAACTGTTTAATTTTCTACTTCAGTGAATTATAAATTATCAAAATTTGTTTAATAATAAACATAATAATACAATCATTGCAAACAGAAAGTCTAAGAAATCTGTACGTGCCAAAGTCTCAGTAAGTGTGTTTGATAGTTACTTAAGACATCATGCCACTTATAAAAACTTTTTATGACTCATAAACTTACCTCTAAGTGCCTTTTCTTTGGCAGAGTTTCCTATAAACACAATCTTGTTTTCAGATTTTTTAAATTGTGTGAGCAATGTTCTGACTATCAATTTGTAAGTTATTGACCTGTGACTTATGTACTTATTTAACCATTTAACAATGTAAGATTATAAACTGAGTACAAAATTTATTGAATACGATGACTTATCTCATGTTAATTCTAGTCAGAAAGGAAAAATATCTTTTTAAAATGATGTTTGCATTTTGGAGAATATTATGTGTCTCCTCTTGTAAGTTTTTCTGTACAACTGGACTATAATTAAATCTTGTACTGAAAAATGTGTACATAAATTTGTATCCTGAACTATGTACATACTTTTAAATGGAAGAAAGCCATTATTGCAGAGATGCAGTGCTCAAAATCAATAAAAAAAAGGCGGACTTATTAAGAGTAGTTGCAAAATGAGTCAAGTGATTAAAGTTTGGGCCTGACATTCTGGTGGAGGTAGTTCAATTTTCATCCTGCCTTCAAGATTTCAGCTTTTCATAGTTTCCTGAAATCACGCCAAGCAAATGTTTTGGTGGCTCCTTCAGAAGACTATGGCCAAATTCCATCCTGTTAGTTTGAGTCACCCCTTTCCCTCTCACCTATTGTCTCCTGGCTCTAATGACATCAAAAATGTGTAAAACCCTCCGTGACCAGCATAAGAGTGTGATAAGCACTGGAGAAGGTACCAGTTAATTGCATTGTGGCACTTGGGTGATTAAGCTCAGCAAGAAAGAACAAGAAGAAAGTTTGAGGGATAGAATTTTGTGTAACTGAAATACAAATAAAATCAAGTTATGTAAATACTATTTATTAAATAACAAAACTATTAACTGTTCTGATCGCTGGTTTCTGTTCAAGCTGAGGCAGGAGCAGGATAAACAAGGAATTTAATGAGTTACAGCGTGGGAGGAAGAAATAGAAAAAGGTTATCTCACATTCAGGCAAGGGAGTTTCTGGTACACAATGTGTATTATTAGCTGAGCTCAGGCTGCTGAGGTCAGAACTGCTGTCGATGGGAATGACACTAATACCAAAAACATTATAGACTAAACTGAAGTAAAGTGGTGATTAAAATTTCTGTTGAATTAATTTTGACTAACAGACTTACGTTGCAAGTTAATTTGCAAATGACTTTAAAACTTATGAATAATATTTTGAATACTTAGGTCAATATCCTTAGCTGCTATACTAATGTTGGGTTTTATTCTCTGTCTAGTGCAGCTAACAAATGAAAAAAGTTTGTTATGGCATATGCGTTTGTTTACTAGACCATCATCAGTGCCCTAGAACAAGTTATGTACAATTTTTGATGTGCATCATAATGTTTATCTAAATGAAGGTATAAATTTTGTTATTAATTATTATTATAGCTTATTTTACTTACAGTTTTTCTATATTACATTAGTGTATGGAATTGTTCCATACCACTTTCTCCCCTTGAGGTTTCTCACTCACTGAACAATTTTCAATAAGAAACATAATTTGCACACATCTGATTTTGAAAGTAACTTCTGGAACAAGCTTAGTTGTTGTTATTCTTCTTGAGGTTATTCACCAACTGACCATTTTGTTATGAAAAGCATATTTATACACGTATTTACACAATGTAGATTTAAACAGACTTTTGTTATTGTTTATGGTTTCTTCTCAAGATGCTAACTGTCTATGGCTTATGTATTACCAGCCTAATTTGCTTACTGAAGTTAAGTTTTATCTTTACCGTAGCGGTTTGTTTGAATGCGAGTTCATTTTTAGTGCCCTAAATAGTGTCTGGTTCTTAAGATGGATGTATTCATTGATCACATTTCCCCCTTCGTTTAGTGCCTTTTGTATATGAAAATTTTCTTGAACTGTCAACATGTTTTTTCTGTGGTTATTGATTGACAATATTTGCATGTCTGTTCCCATTTCTGTGTGTTTGTGTTTGTTTTCAATTAAATGTTCTGCATATGTAGAATGATTGGAGCATCTTAATGCCCTTATGTGCTTTTTATATTGGATTTCAAATTTTCTGGCGGTTTGTCCAATATAGATAGCCTTACACTGTTGGCAGGTCAGTTTGTATATTCCTGACTGTTGATATTTATTTTCAGGTGTATTACTGTTAAAATGTTTTTGGATGGTGTTGTTAGTTCTGAAAGCTATATTTATTCCCATTCTTCTGAGAATGTTGCTGATTCTGTATGTGTTAGTGTTCAAGTAGGTCATTGTGTGCCATTGTCTGTTTTCTTGTTGTGTGTCATTGGTGAGTGTGGTTTGGGTAATTGTCTGATGAGGTGGGAGTGTTTGTTGGCCACATTTATATATTTGTTTTTTAATTTTGTAGTTAATCTTCTGTACCATGTCTGTGTTATAGCCGTTATTGGATGCTATCAGCATAATATTATTGAGCTCTGCTGTGTAGTTTTCTTTGGAGAGGGGTATCTCATTCATTCTGTGTAACATGTATCTGATAGCAGCTTGTTTGTGGTTGATAGGGTGATTGGAAGTAGCATGTATAATTGTTTCTGTAGTGGTTGGTTTTCTGTAGATGTTGAAGCTATGTTTATTATGTATCTTCTTTATTGTTAAGTCTAGGAAGTGATGTTTTCAACTTCACCATCGAAAGACTAAAAACCAAATGTCAACTTCACCATCGAAAGGGAAACTAAAAACCAAATACACTTGCTTGACTTAACAATAAAGAAGATACATAATAAACATAGCTTCAACATCTACAGAAAGCCAACCACTACAGACACAATTATACATGCTACTTCCAATTACCCCATCAACCACAAACAAGCTGCTATGTTACACAGAATGAATGAGATACCCCTCTCCAAAGAAAACTACACAGCAGAGCTCAATAATATTATGCTGATAGCATCCAATAACGGCTATAACACAGACATGGTACAGAAGATTAACTACAAAATTAAAAAACAAATATATAAATGTGGCCAACAAACACTCCCACCTCATCAAACAATTACCCAAACCACACTCAGCAATGACCTACTTGAACACTAACACATACAGAATCAGCAACATTCTCAGAAGAATGGGAATAAATATAGCTTTTAGAACTAAGAACACCATCCAAAAACATTTTAACAGTAATACACCTGAAAATGAATATCAACAGTTAGGAATATACAAACTGACCTGCTAACAGTGTAAGGCTATCTATATTAGACAAATCGCCAGAAAATTTGAAATCCGATATAAAGAGCACATAAGGGCATTAAGATGCTCCAATCATTCTACATATGCAGAACATTTAATTGAAAACAAACACGAACACACAGAAATGGGAACAGACATGCAAATATTGTCAATCAATAACCACAGAAAAAACATGTTGACATTTCAAGAAAATTTTCATATACAAAAGGCACTAAACGAAGGGGAAAATGTGATCAATGAATACATCCATCTTAAGAACCAGACACTATTTAGGGCACTAAAAATGAACTCTCATTCAATCAAACCGCTAAGGCAAATGTAAAACTTAACTTCAGTAAGCAAATTTGGTTGGTAATACATAAGCCATAGACAGTTAGCATCTTCAGAAGAAACCATAAACAATAACAAAAGTCTGTTTAAAAGCTACATTGTGTAAATACATGTATAAATATGCTTTTCATAACAAAATGGTCAGTTGATGAATAACCTCAAGAAGAATAACAACAACTAAGCTTGTTCCAGAAGTTACTTTCAAAATCAGACGTGTGCAAATTATGTTTCTTATTGAAAATTGTTCAGTGAGTGAGAAACCTCAAGGGGAGAAACTGATATGGATCAATGCCATACACTAATGTAATATAGAAAAAATGTTAGTAAAATAAGCTATAATAATATTTAATAACAAAATTTATACCTTCATTTAGATAAACATTATGCTGCACATCAAAAATTGTACATAATTTGTTCTAGGGCACTGATGATGGTCTAATAAACTGAAACGCATATGTCATAACAAGTTTTTTCAGTTTTTAGCTGCACTAGACAGAGAATAAAACCCAACTTATGAATAATATTTAAACATTTACTTTATTTTCATCAAAATTGTACACTGGCTGAAAAAAAAAATGAAACACCAAGCAGGAGTTTTGCTACAAAAATGAAAGTTGGCAGGGGTGTTTATACATCTGAAAGATGACATCGATTCAAATTTCTTGCAAATCTTGTTAGAGTGGTATCATTTTAACCACCGTGAAAATGCACATCAGGTTTGCTTTAAATATAAGTGGGTGTTATTTACCTGTCAGATTGTCCCTAGTGACTATGAGTTGATCAAGAATGCCTTTATGAAGACGCCATTATCAATAGGTCACTGAATTTGAATGAGGTCTTGTAATAGGACTATGAACAGGTGGATTTTCTTTCCACGATATAGTGGAAAGACATGGCAGGAATGTATCCACTGATTTCTGGTAGCAGTGGTCACAAGAAGGTATGGTCACAAGAATAAAATGCTCTGGACACTAATGTGGCCCTACTGAGAGGAAAGACTGCAATATTCAATGTATGGCTTTAGCAGATCGGACAGCGTTTGCAGCAGCAATTCGAACTGCAGTTTTCCCCACAGGGATGCAACGAACTGTTACAGATCAGTTACTGCAAGGAAAGCTCTGACCCAGATGCCCTGTGTCATGCAATACACTTACCAAAAATCATAGTCATCTGTGACTTGAATGGTGTCATGCGAGAGCTCAGTGGAGGATGGAATGGAGGTCTATTCAGTTTTCCAATGAAAGCCGGTTCTGCCTTGGTGCCAGTGATGGCGGTGTATTGGTTCGGTTTTAAGGAGGCCAGGTGAGCACCTACATTCCATCTGTCTACAGCCTAGACACACTGGACCTACACCTGGAGATATGGTCTTTGACAACAGGAGCACTCTCATGGTTATCCCACACACACTGTCTGCAAATTTGTATGTTGGTCTGGTGATTCAACCTGTTGTGCTAACATTCACTAACAGCATTCCAGGGGTGTGTTCCAACACGATAACACTCACCCCCATATCGCTGTTGTAACCCAACCTGCTCTACAGAATGTCGAGATGTTGCTCTGACCTGCTCGATTCCAAGATCTTTCTCCAATTGAGCATGTGTGGGACATCATCGGACGACAACTCTAACGTCATCCACAACTGGCATTAACCATCTCTGTATTGATTGATCAAGTGTTACAGGTATGGAACACTATTCCACAACCTGACATCCAGCACCTGTATGACACAATGCATGCATGTTTGCATTCAACATTCAAGCAGTTACACCTGTTATTAATGTACCAGCATTTCACATGTGTGGTGGCTCTGCTCGTGCATACGTTAACCTCTGATCTTGCAACTTAATAAATTAAATATGTTACCTAGAAAAATTTATTGCTTACTTTCCATTATTCTATTAATTATTTCTTGGTGTTGAGATTTTTTTCCCATCAGTGTATTTCATCCAACACTTGTCTCCTTTGAACTCTTCCCCACAGCTGTACCTTATTTGAATTAAACTGTCCTCCCACTTCTCCATGCAATGCTCAGCTACCACACTGCAATTAGTTATAGCTTATTCTTTGTGAATACCAAATAGTGTATATCATAGATAACTATCTACATTTTCGCAACAGCAGTGCTGTATAAAAAGTTTTTGTACAGTGTATATCGTAGATTACCTTGAGGCAATGGAGGATTTATCCCAGAAAAATCAGTTGTTATTAAAGTCTCTGTTGTTTTTTTAAATTGGCACCATTCTGACACCATCCATAGTAAGCAATGGTGTCACGTGTTCACTTATTCAGAGGGATGAGGGCATAGATTTGAAGCCTTTATTCAAACTCATCTTAGCCTCCGATATTCACCTTGCAACTTTACTAGCAAGCAAGATCTCACAGAGCAGTAGCTGTTATCTTTTGTAACCAAGTACTGAGACCTTGACTTAGTCACATAGCGACCCTTGTTCCCCACAGCTGTAACACCACCTGCTGTTTACGAGAGCACTAGGCCAACTCTTATTGCACCTACTTAGCAGCAAAATTATAGCTACCCGTGTAGTGCAGCAAGTCCTGATTGTATGGGAGTTGCTTACGAGAAGGAACCCATGACATATAGTATAGCTTTGGGAAGCTTATGTTATCTTGGAAACCACTAACACAGTACAGCCCCGTCTCTTCACATTATAACTCTACCCCACGGCCAATTAGAAGAACATTTTAACCTCACCACATGTATAGCAATATTTCCTGAGATCTAGTGGTCCACTTTACCGGTCAGTCCAACTTACATCACAGACTCGGCTACAAAAAGCAGCTCCATTGACATAATTTAGGAACACTAACAGGTATCTATAGCTAGTGTCTCTGCCTCTAAATAAGAAAGTGATTTGCTTGGTAGAAGAATTTTTAAAAGGTCAAAAAGAAATGTTAGGGTAGGAAATGCAGTATCAAAAGAAGTGGATGTAAAAATGGGAGTGCCACAGGGTAGAGCATTGGGACCACTGCTATTCATTGTAATGAATAATTGTGTTGATGATTTACTATGTGAAATTAGATTGTTTGCAGATGACATAATGCTATATAAAAGGATCAAAATGGTAGCGGACTGTAAACAGCTACAGGGTTATCTGGACATGATATCTAGTTAGGTTGGTAAACACGGGTTGAAGATAAATGTGAAGAAGAGTGAGCTTATTAGATACACAGATAAAAAACTAAAGGCTGATTATGATTATAAGGTGGGGAAAGAATATCTTGTTGAAGATTTCAAAGGTAAATATCTTGTCATTCATTACGTTTGATAATAAGCTTAACTGGGCAGGACACATTGGACAGGCAGTAGGAAAAGGTTCCAAAATTCTACACTTGTTGGAGAGAGTGATGAGGGGATGTATGAGAGAAGTAAAGCAAATGAGTTTCAAACTTTTCTCAGACCATTACTTGAATATGGTGGTGTAGTTTGGGACCCACATTTTGAGCATTTTGAGTATCAAATACAGGAGTTGGAGAGGGGGCAAAAAAAAAGTCTGCTAGATTTGTTTCTAGAAATTATTGCAGAACGCAATCAGTGACAGATAAGATTAAAGAGCTGTAATGGGATTCATTGGAAGACAGGAGGAGGGTGAACAGGGTCATGGGAGTGTACGAGGTGTATATTGGTGATTAGGCATGGAAAGATTTTGGTGTATGAAGTTGGCACACGATTTCAAGCACAAGGGTGTAGGAAGATTCTCTTTTTTAGGGAAGGGTTCTTGGTAAGTGAGAAATTTTCCTTAAATGTGCATGATGTTTACGTACACTCATGTCGATACATTATGGGATCTTTGAGATCCGCTAGAAATCATTGCATCATGATGATAATATGAGGATAAAACTGTGGCTGCACAGCACACAAACTAATGATATACCTGGCAGCTCAGTTTGAGACTGATTACTGTGCTGAAAACAGACCACATGATCAGACAGTCTATTGTTGGCTTAAAGAGGTTGCTCTTTATGCTTGGCTACCCAATGGATACATAGACACTGTGGCTCATCAGATGTGATGTCTTGTTCACCACGATTTGAATCAAGAACATCCTGGAGAGTGACCTCTCACTGTCCGTTCACCTGGCAAACTCCTGGGACACATTACAGTCAAAGAGGTTCTGATATAGAGGTACCAATGTTGTAATCTGGTGCTTCCCTGATGGACATGTAACTAAGCATAAGGTCATCACATATCAAGAGCTGCCAGCTCTCTCCCTGGATTTAAAACTGATTGAACATGCATGGGACCCTCAAGGGATTACAGTTCTAATACTGCTGCCACGGACCACTATTCAACTACAAGGGGGCTTGCCTAGCAATGGGATACATCACTGCAAACTATGCTGGGTGGCCTGATGTACGGTATGGAAAGCCGTTGTGCATCCTGTATTTTCATGAGAGTTTATCACAACATTGGCAGAGGTATAATTCACACAGTCAGTGCCACCCACTGCTCACATCTGGTTTTTCTGTATAGCTCATATCAGGATAACTGTGTCATGATTCAAATTGTTGCCAGGGCTCCCGTTAGTGCACACGTTATCACTGTGCCCTCTGTTTTCCATGGACCTCATGATTATTTGTAGAAAAATTGAGCTTAAACACATACTTCAATTCAGTTATTGTAAGAATATTAACTATTATCTGTATTATATAATAAAATAGTATAAAAGTAGTGTATGTATGTGAAGTGTATTTCAGAAAGAGTAATTGCAAGGTACACGACCAATGATAGTAATGCTAAAACATAACAAAAGTTATTTCCCTGTGAGATAAGACAGGGAATATAAATTACAAAGTTTTTCCTTTTTCCAACCATTATGCAAGAATATTAAATGAAAAACTTTAATGAAACTACACACAGTTACAGATTATGTTCTGGAATAATGTGCAGGACACTTTTTAAATTATGTTTTCATGTGACTTCAACATGTAGAAAAATAAAATGTAAAAAAGCATCCATAAATTTAATCTACCTGATCAATATCTGTCAGTCTATAAATTCTCCCCCTGGTGTACGTAGATGTATTGGTACTCTCAATGATAATATATATACACAGCAAAATAAATTAATTTAGAATGGATCGAAGGGAAAATTATTTTTGATAACAATGCTCCTGTAATTACTCTGTATACCTTGGTGGTGGCATCATACAAAACCATTAACCTGGCTCAAGGGAGAAAGGACCAACTTCCCTATCCCCCACTTGAGTAATTCCAGCCAGGCGCATCCATGATGTGGATGTGGGAATTCTCCATCTCAGTAGTCTGGAATGGTAGAATGGTGAAGTCCTGTGGGTTATAATGAAGGACCCATCCCTAGGGACATGGATGAAGACGTTAGTGGCATCTACAGCTGAGAAGAAGTTCTTCGTTATGGGTTAGATGGCGGAGAAAGCAACCCATTCTCTAAGGGGAAATTGAGAAGGAAATCTTTTGCTGAAGAAGGATCTTCAAAGGCTAGGAGAGTAAACCACAACAGAAAATCCTTTTCTGTGTTAGATCCAACAAGCCAACAAAATAGAAACAACATGTTGCTTTCAAAGTTAAAACAAATCTCAGAAAGAAACACCCTGAATACAGACAGAACCTTACTATGTCTGCTGAAGAAGAATCTACCAAAGGAACAAGTTTCGGAATGGAACCCTGAACATTATCACCTTAACATGGAAATTCAACAAAGTTACAGATTTAATGAACTGTAGACATATTCACATTCTATGTCTAAGTGACACCAAATGGAAAGGTTGCAACAAAAGAATGTTGGATGACGGGTACAAACTATACTGGTGTGGGATAAAAACAGTGGTAAAAAATGGAGTTGGTGTAGTATTCCACAAAGTCATTGATAGATGTCTCATTTATCAATGAAAGAATTATAAAAGACAAAGTATGCCTGCAAGGAGAAACCATATCTGTGGTTCAGTTCTATGCTCCACAGCAGGGATACAGTTACAGTGAGGACCATAAAACATGTTTCTTAGAAAAAAACTAGAAAGTATCATTGATGAAGAGAACCTAATGCTAATAGGAACCGATAGGTCGGGCTATAAAGAAATTCTGGGGCCATATGGATTTAAGAGTAGTAGTGCTGAGGAAGCCTCCTGCTTGACATATGCACATGGAATAAACTTATGGTGAAGATTTCATGGTTTCAGAAAAAGATAGCCACAAAATAATAAGATACAGCTGGGATGGTCAGCATAGATGTGTAATAGACTACATTGTCACAGATAGGCTAAGTGGAGAAAAAGTGCAGGATGTGAAAGTAATACCCAGTGAAAGCCTCAACAGTGAACACTGGTTGCAGACATGAGAGTTACTAAAGCTATTGCAAAGATATCTAGGAAAAAAAGACCAAGAATTAAAGACTGGACACTGAAAGATATGGAATGCAAACAGCAGTTTCAAGAAGAGATTAGAGCCAAATTGAGCGGTCTGGTGACTAGCTGGTTAAGGCGTTTGACTAAAGAGATCTAATGGTCCCCAGTTCAAATCTCTCTCTCGGTGGGGATTTTCATAGGCACTTAACCCGACCTTCACCTCTGGCACAGCTTGCTGTGTAATGTGAAGTACACCAGAACACTTCCGTGGTACAGATTCCATGTTAAACTGCAGGTCCCCTGTACCCGGCAGGATTGCTGGGTTAGATTAAGGCGGGTATGGCAGGGGCGGAATGCGCAACCAATAGAAACCCTGTCAACACATCATTACGACCACACGGAATAATTATAGAGCCAAAATACCAACAGCAGACATTAAAGAGGGCCACAAAGAATGTAATTATCTAAAGATAAGTCTTGTTGGAGAGCTGAAATAATATGTGGAACAAGAAGCAGGAGAGTTAAGGAGAAAAGGACATCATGGTGGAACAATATAGTAAAAGAGGCAATAACCAAAAGAAATAAAGCCAAAAAAATCTCTAGATATGGCTTAGTCTTTTAGAAGAAACAAAAGGGTCCAAGAAGATAACAGCAGATTGGAAGAGATTGTAAAAGAATATTGGAGGATAAGAGAATTGTATGGGAAGAAAAGGAGGAAATCTGGAAGAATTTACATCTAAACTGGAAGATTATTGTAAAGGGAATATGAAAATGTTATATGGAATTGTAAAAAGCAAAAGACCGGTTAAGGAAAAAAATAACAGCAGATGGAAATACAGTTCACAATATGAGAATTATCAGGGAAGCCATGAAACAATATTTTGACCAGCTCCTAAATGGACCTAGTGGGATAGACAATGAAGAAGCAGGTCAGAGGATGATAGATGAAGACACTCCAATCACCTTGTCAGAAGTCGAGCAAGCTCTCCATAAGATAAAAAGTGGCAAGTCAGCAGCAGCCGATGAAGTTATAGCGGACATGACTAAAAATGCTGGTCCACCTGGGATACAATGGTTGTATTGAGTCCTCAGAGCAATATGGAATGATAATCAAATACCAGAAGACTAGACAAAAGGGGTGATAATTCCTATATTTAAGAAAGGAAAGAGAAGGAAAAATCGAAAACTACAGAGGTGTTACCCTCCTATCCCATGGCCTCAAAATTATAGAAAAGATAATAGAAGCTAGAGTACAAACAATACTAGAACCCATCTTTGATGAGGAACAACATGGGTTTAGGGATGGAAGAAGCACAACAGACATAATATTTGCCTTGAGGATGCTGGTAGAAAAATATTGGGAAAGAGGGAAAAACCTAATCATTGTGTTTATGGACCTTGAAAAGGCATACAATAATCTTCCTAGATAAACTATCTAGAAAGGTCTACGAAAGCTTAAAATACATGTTCCTCATTACAAATATCCAGATTGTAAGGAAAAAACATATATCGGGGTTATAATAAACAAGTTAATCACCTCAACTCCAACCATGTTACTCATGTGCCATTGGATAATCGTTTGTTCTGAAATTCTTTTGGCTGTTACCTAACTTGATTAAACCCCAAATTATGAAAGGTAAGGTTCACATAGTAATAAAAGTCACTGCAGCTATGTTAAGAATTCAAAATTTAACTATATTCTCAATAAAATGGTAGAATTCCATACAATCGATTGGCTATTGGAAAATCTTCACCAAGTTCATAGACAGCAAGTTATGAACAGCAATCAGACCAGACCAATCCCAGTTGTAGAAATTTAAAAGTCACACTGAAATTGTTTTGAACTGTTCAGCTGCACTGTAAAATTTTAAGATGGTTGCCCCCACCCTATCATCACCTTGCGGCGCTCCAACTATTCTTCATTTTTGGTTCACACTACTCCTATCGTTCTGAAATTTTACCAGTAGCTAGGATTTTAAGTAAAGGTAAATTTTGATCCTTATGAAAATTTTTGAATCTTTAACCGTTTAGCTGTAAAAAAATTCATTTTCTGTTTGACTCAAAACTGTCTCTAATTTCTACAATTTTACAACTACGAGGCTCAAACAACTTTTATTTTACTTCTAATTGAATTCTCTTTCATTTGATACTAAGCAAGCCGTGTTTGTTCTTCTACAGAAAAATATGAATTATGACACAATAACCAATTTTCAACCCCGCTAATAACTTTCTGATGACTTTGAAACCTACTTTAAATGATTCTACATGTTCTCAAATGCCTGTTGTGCAATTTTGAAATTGTTACCTGTTTTCTTCGATTTACTATTAATTTCTAAAGTGAACGCTATCCCGACTGATGAAATTAACGACGCCAACTAGTTCAGACATATTTAAAAAATCTTTACTTTCTTTCATCCTGATCAAAACACTGCATGTTTCTTAGCGAGACTTACTGGAAACTGTTTCTAATAAATTATAGTGCATTCTGAATATGTTTTCTCCCCTTGAATTTACGTGCATTACTAAAATGATTAATTTTTGTGCCATGTGTCTGAGATTACTGTGTAATGTTTGAAAAACAACTTTTAAACTTCACTGAGCTTCCCAAAACTTTAGTATATTATGCAATCAAAAATTATGTTCTATAAGATGACTTCCTATCTTTTTCCAAAATGTGGATTCTCGAATTTAAAGTGTTAAGTCTTTCTACAGCTGTTTAGATAGATTTAGAACTTGAATTTACTGTTTAGACTTGACTTATTGCCTGCATTGACTTTTTATTTCGATTTATTTCCTGAATTAACTGCGTAAATGACTCTAAAGCTGAGGTATCGTTTTGTTCAACTAAGCCTGCTATACTGTAAACAAATTTCATTATGAAACTTACGAAATTCTAAGTTAGCTTACAAGATACTACATAATAACTATAATAGTTGTGTCAATGTTGGAGATGGCACTCTGAATGGTTTAGTACAATTAAAGGAGCTCAAAAATGACGTGCTCTTTCAGCTCTTCTATTCATAGTGGTGACAGATAACATCTTAAAAGAACTAAAGAGAGCTATCAATAGAGATCTACAGGCATTGGTGTTTGCAGATGATATGACAATATAAGATGAAACCAAAGAATCAATACAAAACAAACTGAACATTTAAAAAAATAAGTTTGAAGAAAATTGAATGAAATTGAGCCCAATAAAAAACCTGTAGCACTGAAAATAAGCCAAAAGAATACAGACTGCCATATTAAATTACAAGACTACCAGGTTGAAGATGTTGAGTTGTTGAGTTACCTGGGGAGCATAACTGCTAGGTATGGTAGAGGTGAATTAGAAATAATGAATAGAGTAACCAAAGGGGCAAATTTCTATAGTATCATACACGGCTTACCGTGGAACATGAAATTTCCCAGAAGAACAAAAGTTGCCTTGTACAAATCATATCTCATTCCTATTCTCACAAATGCTCTGGAACATCAAAGGACCTTAGCAAGATCCAAGCCTGTGAAATAAAATTTCTTAGAACTTCCCTCCAGAAAATGAGAATATAAAGAATGGTGAGATTAGATCAAACTTAAGGGCAATCCATGGAAGAGAGACTTGGGTCATCTTGTCTTAAATGGTTTGGGCATGCTAAAAGCATGAAGAGTACATGACTACCAAAACCTTATTTGGAAAAAAGTATAACTGGCAAAAGACCAGTGGGAAGACCAAGAAGAAGATGGATAGACTAACTGAAGGAGGACATAGAGAGCATCTACACTCCTGGAAATTGAAATAAGAACACATTGACGCCGGTGTGTAAGACCCACCATACTTGCTCCGGACACTACGAAAGGGCTGTACAATGCAATGATCAAACGCACGGCACAGCGGACACACCAGGAACAGCAGTGTTGGCCGTCGAAGGGCGCTAGCTGCGCAGCGGTTGGGCACCGCCGCAGTCAGTGTCAGCCAGTTTGCCATGGCATACGGAGCTCCATCTCAGTCTGTAACACTGGTAGCATGCCGCGACAGCGTGTACGTATGTGCAGTTGACGGACTTTGAGCGAGGGCGTATAGTGGGCATGCGGGAGGCCGGGTGGACGTACCGCCGAATTGCTCAACATGTGGGGCGCGAGGTCTCCACAGTACATCGATGTTGTTGCCAGTGGTCAGCGGAAGGTGCACTGTGCCCGTCGACCTGGGTCCGGACAGCAGCGACGCACAGGACGCACGCCAAGACCGTCGCATCCTACGCAGTGCCAGTAGGGGACCGCACCGCCCACTTCCCGGCAAATTAGGGACACTGTTGCTCCTTGGGGTATCAGAGAGGACCATTCGCAACAGTCTCCATGAAGCTGGGCTACGGTCCCGCTGCACCAGTTAGGTCAGTCTTCTGCTCACGCCCCAACATCGTGCAGCCCACCTCCAGTGGTGTCGCGACAGGCGTGTATGGAGGGACGAATGGAGACTGTGTCGTCTTCAGTGATGAGAGTCGCTTCTGCCTTGGTGCCAATGATGGTCGTATGCGTGTTTGGCGCCGTGCAGGTGAGCGCCACAATCAGGACTGCATACGACCGAGGCACACAGGGCCAACACCCTGGCATCATGGTGTGGGGAGTGCAATCTCCTACACTGGCCGTACACTTCTGGTGATCGTCAAGGGGACACTGAACAGTGCACGGTACATTCAAACCGTCATCGAAACCAACGTTCTACCATTCCTAGACCGGCAAGGGAACATGCTGTTCCAATCAGGACAATGCACGTCCACATGTATCCCGTGCCACCCAACATGCTCTAGAAGGTGTAAGTCAACTACCCTGGCCAACGAGATCTCTCAGATCTGTACCCTCATTGAGCATGTTTGGGACTGGATGAAACGTCGTCTCACGCTGGTCTGCACGTCCAGCACGAACGCTGGTCCAGCTGAGCCGCCAGATGGAAATGGCTTGGCATGCCGTTCCACAGGACTACATCCAGCACCTCTACGATCGTCTCCATGGGAGAATTGCAGCCTGCATTGCTGCGAAAGGAGGATATACATGGTACTAGTGCCGACATTGTGCATGCTCTGTTGCCTGTGTCTATGTGCCTACGGTTCTGTCTGTGTGATCATGTGTTGTATCTGACCCCAGGAATGTGTATATAAAGTTTCCCATTCCTGGGACAATGAATTCACGGTGTTCTTATTTCAATTTCCAGGAGTGTATTATGGACAGGGAAACTTTTCTAGACAGGAGACAGTGGAAGATGATCATCTATCACCACCAAGACGGAAACACAGAATGGCTCGTAAACCACACCCAGGAAATTGGAGATGCTCCCCAACAATAATGATGATGACATTCATAATCTTGTGTTTGAGTATATTTTTTTCAAAGTCAGAGCAGAAAATAACAATATCAATGAGGATTATTATTATTAATTTTTAATTACAAATTGTGGTGTCAATTCCCCTAGTCATTTAATTACCCCTTTTTATTTTTTAAAATATTGGAGTGTTAAATTCCTCACCTGTTTACTTTTCCGATTTACAAATTTTAATTCTAAATTCCTTAAGAAATTATTTATCAGTTCACTAGCTAATTTGTTCCAACCCCTGTACACCCTTACCAACTAAAGAAAATTTCTCCACTCCCTTTTGCATGAAATTGAGCCACCAGCTTGTGCTCATGGTCGTCTTTCCCCTTCCAAGTACTATTCGTAATTCTTTGATCAATACCCTCTCTTGCCACTTTGGGATACCTGAGAGAGCAGCCAGATACCACATGTTCATGCAGAGAGAGGGAAACCATGGTACATCTGCTGTCTTGCCCACAAATTGAAATGAATGTATCCCAATTTGAACTCCAACCAGCTACTGACAAAAACCATAGTATTGGCGGAAAACCTACCACATATCTGATGCTGTCATCAACATGAGGATGAAGAAGAAGACCAATACCCTTCCAAGCACCATCATCAGGTATGCCCTATACATTCCCAGCAGTCTCTTCACCCTCCTCCTTTCCTCCCGTGACTCCCAATCCAGTTCCTTTTTCATATCAGTAACTAACTGGGTCCTGCAACAATTTGCACAAACAAATCTAGCTGCTCTTTGCACACTCTCCAACTGCCAACTCCTGTGTTTGATAATCAAAATGTGGGTCCCAAACTACACCACCATATTCAACCATTGGTCTCATTAGAATAATGAGCAGCAACAGTCCCAATACACTTCCCTACCACACTCCCATATTTACTTCCACTTCTTTTGATAATGTATTTCCTACTCTTATCACTTTGCTTCCTGAGTTTTAAGAATTCATTCACCCAGCAAATAACTTTTTCATCCACTTAAAATAGATTTCATTTTATTTACTACCATTTTATGGCTCACTCTTTTGAATGCTTTAGAAAGATTCTAGTGCCACACTATCAACTTGTCCTCTCTTGTCCAATTGATCTGAAATATCTTGCATGTAGCCCACCATCTGAGATTCACATGAATATCCTTGCCTTAAGCCATGTTGTCGATCTGCAAACCAGTTTCTTTCCTCACAGACATATATATTTGCATATCAATCTTTTCAGTAATTTTGCCTATCACTGATGTCAGACTAATTGGCCTATAATCTTCAACCCTATTTGTAGCCTCTACTTTATGAACCGGTACTACTATTGCTCTTTTCCAATCCTTTGGCAAGTAGCAAGACTCATTTAAAATAAAATTTCAAGGCAAGGTACAATATTGATTGTATCCCACAATCTTTAATAAATCTGTAGGAATATTATCTACACCAGACTCTTTACGTTTTTTTAGCTTTCTGAGTTCTTTCATAATGCCCTGAGAATCTATTTCAAAATTTGTAGTTTCCTCATTTATATTTTTAGGAAGACTTTGCTCTAATTAATTCCCTCCCATCACAGTATGATAGTCCCTAGTTGCTTTAATTAAACCATTATCACTCATTATCTCAGCAATTTTAAAGTCCTCAGTGACTTCAACTCCGTTCTTATCTACAATAGACTTTACCTTCCCTTCCCCTGTTTGATGATATAGCCATACAAATTTCTAGATGCATTGTCCTCCTGCAACAAAAATATTCTTCATAAATCCAGCCTTTGCTTCTCTCTTTGTTCTTATTAGTTGCTTGTTTAGTTGTTTTAAGTATTCCCTACTGCCTTCCCATCTCTTAACTCTGTTGTGTTCCTGTCTCACTAATCCTCTTTGACCATCTCACCATCCTACTGTTGCATGTAATCTTTGTACTTCTCTCTTTTTTCTGCTTTGGAAAAAAATTTCCTCACTCTTTTTTATGACTAAACTCTTCCCATTTCACCTCCACTGTACATCTATTTGATGAACCTTTCCCTGAAATATTTTTCAATTCTAAAGTCTGTGCCTTTTTATAATCATACCTATTTCCCCCCTTCTATTTTTGCCACTGGTTTACTGAGAGGACGGCGGTTCGAATCCCCTGTCCGGGCATCCAAATTTGGGTTTTCCATTGATTTCCCAAATCACTCCAGGCAAATGCCGGGATGCTTCTTTCAATAGGCCATCGACCGAATTCCTTCCCATTCCTTGCCCCATCCTTTCCTGTCTTTAAAGACCTCGCTGTTAGAGAGACGTTAAGCAAATAAAAAAATAAAAAAGTTTACTGAATCCCTAATATCTATCAATACTGCATTGTGATCACTTATTCCTTCAGTTACTTGACACCCTACAAGATATTCATCAGGCTTATTAGAAAGAAATCCAACATGTTTGGATCCCCTTGTATTTTGTTCTACCACTTGTGTAAAACCTCCTTCCCTTACTAAGCTTTTTGCAAATCTCTATTCCCTTGTGTTATTAATCTTACATCCTACCCAGTTGAAACCTGGTAAATTTAAATCCCATCTAATAATGACCATTCTATCCTTACCTCTGAACTGTGAGTATGAATTTAGTTTCTTTCAAAGAATCTCATCTCCATCATTCTTTCTTCCACATTAGTAAAAGCCAATGCCAGGCTCTCAGTTTGATTCCTGGGACTGGGTGGACACCACAACTTCTGCACAAATGAACCTGGAATGGGAGAAAACTGCAGCCAGCCAAATACGACCAATTTGCGGGAAGTAGCTAAGGCAGCAATATAAGCTGGTTCTGACCGCTCTCTGGTCTACCTCAGCTTGATGACACAACTGCCTCATTGCTGGCCCAGGGCCTGAATTTCACTCCTGCCCCAAAGCGAATACCTACAAAGCAGATCATCTGTGTCGTTGAATGGACCATGCGTGGCCTGAAGAAGTATAACGTGAAACCTATCCAGTCTTGAAGAATGTCAAGCCACCTAAGAACAAGATCACGATGAAAGATCGTAAATCATTAAATGCTTTATGCCACAGAGATGACAGTCATTTTACCAGTGGATAAGGGTAACACAGCTGATCTCCTTTTCTGCAGTAAAATTTGATGAAAATGTGATGAGCCTCCTTGACGACACTTCTTACATACCGCTGGATGCTGATCCTACTGCAAAAATATGTAAAGAGGACGGTGGCTCTCATCAAGAAGGCCAAACTACTGGAAGAGGTGACTAAGAGAATCAGGCTACACGTCACGAGACCATTGAGACTATATGGCTTGCCCAATGCCCAAAAGTAAGGTGTATCATTAAAACCTTATCGTCAGTGTCATTGGGGCACCAACTTATCAGCTTGCCAAGTATCTCACGCGCCTTCTTATCCACTTTGTGGATCATTGCTGTCATCATGTAAAGAACACATCAGAATTTGTGGAGATCACCTGGTTTCTAACACCTTAAGATACTTACATCCACCTGTGTTCCGGTAAGGGACACACTAGACCTGATACACCATCAGTTTGAGCCGACCACTGCTGACCTCTTTGAACACATGCTTACATCCACTTATTTCATGTATGGAGGGAAGTACTATGAAAAATCGGACTGAATGGCTGTGGGGTCACTGATCGCTATGGTAGTAGCAAACCCCTACATGGAGGGTTTTGAAGAGAGGGTACTAGACAGTGCAACTCTCAAACCTTCTTGCTACTACTTTTATGTTGATTATACTTTTGCTGTGTGGCCACAAGGTATCCAAGCATTGGATGAATTTCTGACCATCTTAACGGAATCCACCCTTACGAAGGAAGTAGAAAAGGACGGTTTCCTCCTGTTCCTGGACATCTTGATAAAGCAGAAACCCGACGTTACTCTGTCATATTTGGTATAATAATAGCCAACCAGTTGCTTAAAATTTTAATTTATTGATCTTACTCTGTCACATAGCGTATACTGCAAACCCATCCACACTGAGCGCTACTTTGTTGCAGCCATCTTCCATCACCCAGCACATTGCAACTCTGTATTGGTCACACTAGTACACAGGGCGAGAGCTATCTCCGATCGTGAGAGCCTGCCGAAAGAAATGAAACATCTCAAGACAGTCTTTGAACAGAACGGCTATTCTTGGCAGCAGATTGAGTGTGCCTTTGTTTATAAGCCACCAAGACCAGTGTCGGAGCAAGAATAACCACCAAAAACTCTTGCTTTCCTTCCATAATCCAGGAACGCATCGGAAAAAATTGGAAGACTCCTGGAGCGGTATGGGATAAAAAGTATCATCCAGCCTCCCATCAAGATAAATGAAATTCTATATTCAGTAAAATATGGCAGGCTTGAGAACCCCTGGGATTTATTCCATACCGTGTGAATACAATAAAGTGTATATCGGTCAGATGATCAGAATGGTCAGAATGAGCGCCTTACGAAGCATAAACAACACCTAAGGCTGATGCAACTGGAAAAGTCTGCAATAGCTGAGGATGCCTTCAATGAAAGTCACAGGATAGAGTTTGGTAAAACTGTTGTGCTGGCCAGGGCCTCTTCTTTCAGGGACTCTGTCATAAGCAAGGTGTTGGAAATCCAGCTAAATGATAACAACATAAATAGAGATAGTGGGCTCTATCTGAATGAAGTCTGGAGACCAATCATTAGCAATCTATGACAAGAGCGAGGCAGATCTGCACAACAAGGTGTAGAAGGCACAAATGGCACCAGTCAGGCACCGCGGTAGGACCGCAGATTAAGCCAGCGCTAACGCCCGATCAGATTGGGCCTACCAGCATTGCGGACTGCCTGCACATCTGTGTGGCCAGGTAGCAGACACCGTAGTGAGCCTAAAATTTTGTGCACCATTCCTGGCTGTTTAAAAGGAAGTTCAACAAGCAGCTAAGCCAGTCTAGAAGGTGACAGCCAGCTTGCGACAGCTAGAAGAGACCTGACTCCCTGTAGAAATAGTGGTTACAAGTATATATTGATGGCGAAATCTCGACGGTGAATAGTCTTCCGTCACCATATTTAGGCACACATCCACAGAGGAAGAAGTCCACACAAGTCGATGCATACAGTGAGTTCGAGAAAACTAACAGCAACCATTATGGCAGCAAAGAAGTGGTGCTGAACAGTTCTGATTTCAGATTAGCTGGGAAGAGATGATGTTGCAAAATGTAATGTTTGAGGCAAGCTGGTTGTTGCTCTCTCCTGACAGTCTTAAAGAAAGCAAAGCAATAGCTCATACTTGATAAGTTTCACCTTGATTTCATGGACCCATATATTTTCATTTTTTAACATCTCCATCATAAGCCTTGTGGAAACTTAGTTGTATTTGAACAGAATGCATTATTAGCTCAGGGAATAAACTGTGAAATTCATGTCCTTAGTTATTAGTTAGTGCTTTAGGGGCAGAAATACACAGCAGGATGTTTAGTATAATGAGGTACAAGATCATTTCACAAGGAAACAATCAGATTTGTATATTATGCATACAAAAACTAAAATGGAATATTTCAAATAGGGATTAAGCTTTTTAATAAATTACCGCATAATGTAAAAGCAACATCAGAAAAGAGAATTTTTGAGAAATTTTTGATGTCATACCTTCAATACCACTCATTTTACTCTGTAGAAGAATATTTGAATTGTATGAATTAATTTAATGAAAATAATGTAATGTAAATGTAAACAATTTAATGTAAATCATAATTTATAATTGACATGTCTCATATCATTATGTATAAAGTACATGTATATGATTTAGAGGACAAATAAAATACTGCTACTACTACTACTATTTTGTATAAAAATTGCTGGAAATGTATCTCTAAGATTTCACCAAGTGATGTGGGTGAATAGAAATGATCTGGTCTCACATTAGGGAGGACACAGGAACCAGTCACCATCTGTGCATCCAGATTTTGGTTTTCCGTGGTTTCCCCCAAATTACTGCAGACAAATGCTTGGATTCTTCCTTCATAAGACCATGGCCTAATTCCTTCTTGTTCCATGCCTCAGTCCTTTCCCACCTGTAATGAATTCTATGTCAATAAGGCATAATGTCATAAAAAAAGTAAAATGTCTGTTTGAGATTTAAGTTTGGTTGGGTTTTCATTGTACGTCTCGCTTGTTTCAGCTTCACAAACATTGTTGCACTTAATTTAACAAATCTTTTAACATACAGGAAATGTACCCTAAATTAGAGCTATTAACTATTGTTAATATTAAAAACCATCCATCTTTAAGTCAATCCATCTCTAATTCAACACACTGTGGAAAGGTGGGTATGTTATCTGGGTCTCTCTCGGTGAATGAATTTTCATTTGGGGCAGAATGTGGAAGGGAAGAGAGCCCTATGACAATGAAGTAGTACTGATTTTAAGCATAAGGGAATGAGCAGTAAAACACTTACAAATAAGGAGCTAGTAGCTGGAATAAGTTAACAAGGAATAACCCCAAACAGTGAAACTTTACACTTAAAAAATGATTTCTGGTACTGTTTTTTACTATTCTACTGATGGAATAATAACATATGTTGCTAGATTTACTGTAGTTGTGTGAAATATTCAAATTTTAGGCTACAAATTTTGAAGGGAATACTGTATATATGGAGCACTGCTATACTGTATTGCAATGGATTGATTGATGTACACTGCAATAACATGGTGACCTGGGAACAGAAATGTTCTGTAACTTATACCAGTACCAATTTTTTGTTCGTTAGTAATATCAAAAAGATTCTCACTTAATCAATTGCAAGTTTATTCCATGAACTCACCAAGAAACAACTTCTCAAGGATATCCTCCTTGATATTCTACCGTTTCAAATAGCTTAGTTATACACGTTTTTTCATTTAGTCCATTAACATATTTTAAACAAAAAGGTTATTCTTTTGCATTTTCTGTATATTAGTTTCTGTTCAATTAGAATGTGTCAAGCTGGTTTTATTCTCTCTCTGCTTTCGAAGAAAATATACGTAATACAATATACAATGTATTTGGCTACCTCAAGAGTCTCTTAGATTTTAGTTCTTCCTTAAAAAATTGACATATAATAACTTTGTTCATCTCATAATAAGTTCTCCTGCTGCTGTTTTTATTATTATTATTATTATTTCTTCAGAAAACGATATTAGTGGAGGTTGTGATGAATCCTGGACCAATCCCAAAACCAACAAATTGTGTATGTAAAGCTAAAGAGCCAATTGTATCTACGAAACAAATACAAATGCCTATAGATCCTAACTTCTGAGTGTTTCAAGAACACATCGGTAAACCTAAATCTGAATGATTTGAAGGAGATGCGACCTTTGCTCGAACAATACCATTCATTTATACCTTAGTTAAACTCTTCTTGAACAAGAAATGCATTCCAGACTTCTGCCTTTGACTACATTCATTTATATCTTTTACCAGTATCAAAATCCATTGCTTCATGCGCGCTGCAAACTTGCTTGTGGAATGACGCTAATAGCCGTCTTTCTTGCTCCCTAAGGCCTAAGACATCTCACGATCAGGTCCCTTGCCCATCACTAATGGCTGACTGTTGGCCACCTGATACCTGTCACCACATGAAAGAGACAGTCTGAGTCCCTTTCCATAATTCCACTTGGAAATAGCAGATTGCTATCACATGAGTGCTGTGTTGGACTGCCATACACTCAGATGGGGCATGTTTCTGTCCAAACATGTGATGTCAATAGGAATATCAGATAGCTGAGGCAGAAGATGCACTCTCTCTCACACCACTGGTCTAGGAAATTCCACTGTCTACGGACTCTAATTGGGTGTATTGTCCCTGGGGTTATAACATGATGGCTATTTCCACTGTTCATGGCCTGCTATTTGCTCTCCGAGAGAGATTAAAACAGAAAATGTGCCGGGGATTGTCTGTAGTTATGGCCCTCCTTAGGCACATTTAAATCGCCCACCAGTTATATCATAAGACCTTATCTTTCATTGGTTCATTCAAATCGTTTGTTATCCAAATAGCTTATATCGGTGACATCACGTGGTTTAGTGGATTCTCTTCAGGTGCTGGCTTAATATCTTTAGATATCATCATGAGATAATTAGTCGTGTTCACAAGTGATCTAAATTCTTGAAAAATCTTTTGTAAATTTATATTTTGATTTAAAATTATAAGAATTTAATTTATTATATACAAAAAATTAAAAATAAATTGCCAATATTTGCAATTTTAAACATTCAAGACCTGTTGAAATTTTGGGGATGTCTCCTCAAATGAAAAAAGAAATTAATATTTTCAGTATGAGTCTTGACAAAAAGAAATAGCTGTTTGAAATATGCCCTACCCTGCTACCCTTATAACTAAAAAAAAATCATCACTTCATATTTTTTCATAGACTGTAATGTATATTTTAAACATGCTTGTTTAAAAGACGGTGTAACACTCAAATCTGAGAAATGCTTTAAATTATGTTGCTAGTTTTAACCTCCACAAGTCAGGTTGTTGCTAGATAAGGTCTTCACTTAAGGGGTTTAGTTTTGAGAGCTCATTTGAGTAATCCGATATCAACTGAATTGCTACCTTACAAATGAATTGTAAATACTGTAGTTTACCAAAAAAAAAAATAATTTTATCTTGGTTTTTGTCAACAGAGAATGAAGTATTTGTAAAGTTTTTTTATTAAAAAAAATGGAAATATCTAATTGGGTTAGAACCTCATATTATCTTTTCACAAGTCTTTAATTGAATTGAATTTCCCTACTCATCTAAATCACCCCTTTCTTATTACTTCTTCACTAGTCTCAATGCCCTTCAAAAATGATGGGTTGTATGACGTGTTCTAGGAAATCATTTCTTCACAGCTGCTTAACTAAATAGAATTGTAATGAAAATAAAGCTCCATGTAAATCCTCATGCCTTGTGCTGTAGCAAAAAGTTTCAGTTGTCGCCCTGGTTCTGGTTTCATTTCAAACCAGCCACAAACTGTGTTAATATTGCTGCTAGAAAATCAAAGCATCAATCATGTGCAAATTAATGCATTCACTGTATTGCCTGTTTGTGGCATCATACATTGTGATATAAACCTGTCCCAAAATCTTCAAGGTTTCTTTCATCTTTCTTTTTTGTTTTCTGTGATGCAGATCAGTATTACATTTGAATGGCTAGTAGAGTTACATGCAGCTGAAATAATAACCTCACTAATATGATATCAGTGAAAATAAAAGAAACTAAAAATAAATCTTAATAACTTACATTCAATCATGTAATATTAGTTTTGATTGTGGTCTAAACCACATAGATTGCAATTAGTTGGGAACTAGTTTTATTCAAGTGAATTAAAGATTTAAGTAAGAGGGCTCTCAAGAATTATTACTATTTTTGTTATTTATTTATATCACTAATGTCATGTGCTGTAACGTCAAATGCCAGTGACAATTCTGATCCAGGCTAAATAACAATCTAATCAAAACTTCAGCTAACATTGTTGACCGAAAATTAAAGCTTGGGAAAGAATTTAATGAAAACATCTACATCAAATGAATACAAATAAATAAAAACAGCTAAAAAGTATCGATTTAAATGAAATACATACTTTTCTTTCAGTGTTCTGGCAATTCATTTCTTCACATTCGCTTAAATAAATAGAACAGTAATTTAGTAAAGTTCATAACCTTTACTATGCAGTAATATACAGGGTGTCCAGAAAAGGACTCCCTGATTTCAAAATTAAATATCTCGAAAACAAAGATCGATAGAGGAATGCAGTAAACGGTATGTTTATCGTGACAGCTGTAAGAAGTGTATACAGCAGTTTTGAAATAATAGTTACAAAAGCTGCTAACAGATGGCGCCGTAATCACCATACGTAATGCATAAATAGTGATCCAAAGCTCAGGGCGATCAGTTCCACCATTCTGTAGTGCCAATGGTGAACATTTTGAAAACATTGTGATGTGATTGTTTGCAAAGATTGTTTTCATACGATTATTTCACTTATGTACGCTGATATGAGCTGTACAGTGCCATCTGTTAGCAGCTTTTGTAACTATTATTTCCACTGCTGTATACACTTCTTACAGCTGTCACAATAAACATACCGCTTACTGCATTCCTCTATCGATCTTTGTTTTCGAGATATTTAATTTTGAAATCAGGGAGTCCTTTTCTGGACACCCTGTACCTTGCCATTGTTAATCCAGCGACAAAAGCTGTCTGCATGACATCACAGCATGATAGGCATGGCTACACAGTGACCAAGGTTAGCATTTCGTTGGTATAGATTACTATCTTAGACAGTTCCAGTGTTAAGTTTCTCCATCCATCTACTTTTATTATTTATGAATTTTAAATGTCTTCACCAATTATAGCAAATTATTCATCACTTCACCTGGTAATTTATTCCAATCCCTGATATCTGTACTCACAAAAGAAATTTTTTGAGTTCTTTATGCATAAAATTCAGTACCTGCTTGTGCCCGTGGACATATTTCCTTAATAGCCAAAGTACAGAGTGTTTTATGTGTAAAATTGTATTTTGGACAGCAAGATTGCTACAGGATTCTTATTCAAACAGTGGAGCTGAGTTGTGATACTTCTGATTTCATTTTAAATACCTTTTCTTTGAGGAAACCACAAACAAATTGATTTTCTTGATGTGGGAGGGTCTCATTCAGCCACCTTCATTACTTTCAGAAAATCTGTATGACATTACATGCAGGATACACAGTTTGTGAAGGAAACCAAAGATAACATCATGGTGTGCACTATCTTGTATGGGTGAACTACTTGACATGAGTCTTAGGAGGGGAAAAAAATGCTTTGCAGTGTAGCTAAATTGATTCATTATTACACTGGTATTGAAGGAGAATGCACCAACTGGCTATACATTGCTTACAATGAGATTCTTTCTCAATTAGAGTACATTCTCAAACATTATGCTCTTTGATAATGTTGGTCAAATTAAAATAGTCTTCTTTTAAAGCCGAGTGTTGTGTAACACAGCCTCTTCAATAGTTGTGAAATGTACAATGTGTAGTCTACACACTTTATATCTGACAGTAAGCCTGTATCACAGTCATATGGTAAGGAAACAATTAATGACCTAATGAATAATTTGCTGCAAAGATCATCACAAAATTCACAGCCCGCACTGGCTCTATTTGTTGTCTGACTTGGACTTCCAATCAAAACCTCACATAGGTAACATCTCCAAATTGGTGAAACAATCTGTAAATTTTCTGTTTAAAAAGAGACAGTCATGAAAGGAAGTGAGCACACTGTGACTTTCATTGTTGCTGCGTAAACAACTCAACTTTAGCCTTTTGTACGACAGTCGATCCTTAATTGTCTACTATGTTAACAAACTGACTAGAATAACCCATAATACCACATAATATATTTCCAAGAATGTATAAGGGTCAGTCAAAAATTAATGCCTCTTTTTTTCCCCCATAAATAAGTTACTTAAGTGAAAAATTTTAATTTGTTGCTCTTCCTCAAACCTTCTACACAAATTCAGTGCAGTAGCTTATTCATGTGACAACAGTTGGCACCAATGCTGTCACAGTTATGTTGGTGGTTAGGTTACTATACTTATTGTGAACCTTTTAATCTTTCTGCACACTTACTAGTTTCTGATTATTTGTCTAATGGCCGCCAAACAACGTTAAGTTGGTAAATGAAATAAAAATGCACTTTTTTATTTTAAACACAGGAATTTAATAATTAGTATGACAATCTTGCTCCAACTCCCATCCTTTATGAAAGTTAATAATCGGTACTTCGATCCTTCACGATTACAGGTTATGTCTCCAATAAATTTAGACTGGAGGCACTCACTCTCCTCATTCATTCATCAAAACGCTAACTAGTTCTTAGATTATAACTATGGCTCACAATGAAAACATTTCATTTAGAATTCTGAAAATACTTTTTTCATTACTAAACTTCCTTCATTTCACCAAGAAATCAAGTTCCTCAAGATTAATTCATTAGAATGATTGAGCACGAACACGCAATATCTTCGACTGTTCACTTTCACGACGGACTCGACTTCTCCAAGACCTGTGGAATCGGAGTTTACACCCACGATGAGCCCATGGAACCAGCGGATGCTGAAACATCACTAGATGACGACTAGTTTCAACCCATGCTTTAAAACTGGGCTCTTCCTCCCTGAGCCCACGGACTTGATGGATACTGATGTCACGAGACGACCGTGCCAACCGCCACTTTTTAAAACTTTTAAACTTCTCAAATTATCTTCCAAAGTAATGTGGAAATACCATTAACCTGTTACAATGCATCCACTTCCAAAATGGCTGCATCAATGTTCATCATTCTGTGATTGAATTCTTGAATGTAGAATGTGAAACACCCATTAGCATTCATGAATGGTTGAAACATGTGTTCAGTTATCCAATAGTGAATGTCACCATGGTTAGACAATGGGTTCATTGTAATGAAGCTGAAAGCCAAACAGTGTGGTCTGGCGAAAAGCAAGGCAGCTGGTCACTAACTGCAATGACTCCACACAACATTCAGCAAGTTGATGATGATATTCATGGTGACTGCTAGGAGAAAACAGATGAATTGTGTCGCATTCTCTCCCTCATTAAAGGTAGTGTGATTATGATTATTAAACAACTGAGTACTCAAAAGTTTGTTCATGGTGGGTACTACAAACAATAAACTCCAAACACATAAGTGCTTCCATTTGGAGTGAGGAGTTTCTGGATAAATGGGGACTGGAGACTAAACATGGGTTCATTTATTTAAAAAAAAAAAAAAAAAAAAAAAAAAAAAAAAAAAAAAAAAAAAAAAAAAAAAAAACTGAATGAAAGAGGCAGTCAATGGAGTGGGATCAAATAATCTCACCAAAGAAAAAAAATTCAAAACTGTGCTATCAGCTGGAAAAGATATGGTAACATTTTGGAATGAAGTTCATGTGATTTTGGTTTATTTTTTTTGAGAAATAATACAAGATAAATTCTATACAGTACTTGAAGACCCTGAAAAACTTAAAGTATGTCGTGAGGAAGCTTGTCAGACAAAAGTTATGGCCAATGTTCTTCCTTGGATGACAATGTAAGATATCACATCAGTCGTCACACCACTAAAGAGGTTGTGAAAAGTGGATGTGAAATCTTGCCTCATCTACAAAACAGCCCTGACCTAGCACTATCACACTTACATCTGAATGGACTGCTAAAGTCACATCATGGAATTCACTTAGAAGATGAGGAGGCCATGAAAACATCCATGCATCAATGGATTAGGAAGCAAGACCATGATTATTATATCAAACATTCCCTTGTTAAAAGGTTGACCAATACCTGTGGAAATGAATGCAGATTATATTCAAAAGAGACAAATTAATCATCATTGTTTTGGTTTTCAAGCTATATAATTGAATTTGAATTTCTTACCAATTAAATGTAGAGAAAAAAGAGGCATTACTTTTTGACTGGTTCTTGTAAGAATTTGTGCACACAATTTGAAAATTGGTATTCCAGTAAAATAGGTTTAGTAATATAATTAAATCATTTTGTGAACAACCATTATAATTAGATGCCTTCCTGCAGCAGCTTCTTTTTTAACCCACAAAAAAAGAATTTCATCCTGGAAAGGTATTGGCTTCATTCGACACTTAAGGTTAGAGCAAATGGTTTTGAAAAGGGTGATCTTCACCATATTTTTTTTAGTACATATTCATTTTTGACACATGGAAGAGTGTAATTAAGAAACAATTAAAGCAACTAAAGTGTGACACACAAAAAGGTGTGGAATTAAGTTTAATTATAATATGGTAGCAGTAACATTTTCTTTAAATAATCATCATATATATTATTTCATATTAAAGATTAAGGCCGCACTATATTTTAAGGAAGAATTTTCATAATTCTACTTTTAATGGGCAAAAGTATCAATATTTCTAAAATGTGTGGTTTTTTTTTTTTTTTGTGTGTGTGTGTGTGTGTGTCTCGAGTCGTTTATGTCGCCTGCTGATTAAACAAAATTGATAAATGAGGTATTATTTTAAAGACTGAGGCTTCGGTTCCATTACACCATATTTTAAAAAAGAAAATTTTTCAAAATTCGACCCTTACAGGTTAATATTTCTACAATGCATATTTCTGTCACAAGCTATCTATCTCCATTCATACCTAACCAATATTGATAAATGATCATTTTAAACATTAAAGTATTTCCTTTGGTCATATCATATTTTAAGAAAGAACTTTCTCCAAATTCAACCCTTAAGGGGCAAAAATATCATCATTTCTAAAACTCTTTTTTTTCATTTCTTTTTTACCTTGCCGAATGATTAACCGAAATCAATAAATGAGGTATCGTTTTATAGACCAAGGTTTCTGCGTTGGACACATCATATTTTATAAAAGGAATTTTTTGGAATTCGACCCTTAAAGGTGAAAAGTATTAATATTATTTCTACAGTGTGTTATTTTTATTACTACGAGCTATTTATCTTCTTCGATATGTAGCCAAAATCAATAAATGTCATATCATTTTAAATATTGTGGTTTCCAATTAGGTAAAAATATTAAATTAAGAAAGATTTTTCGGAATTTGATGCTTAAAGTGGTAGCGTGTATGTGATAGCTCTGAGACAAGTTCCAAGATTGCAGCAGCAGATATTACAGAGATGTCAATAAACTGCTTTTTATACAACAATAAGCTTTTTGGATATTTTTTTCTGTTATCAAAACATTTTTGTTTTGCTATACAATTCCAATGTAAACATTTTATTCTCACAGCAACACACATCACAGAGATGTTGATATGCTGTTTGCATTTTGTTTAGGTTGGATGTATTTGGTTAAGGTCAGTGACAGTTTGTCATTATATAGAGTGTTTTAAATTTTCCTGTTTTGTAATATGTTGTAAGTATTTTGATGTGTACCTATTACACTAAACAAATAAATGTTTGTTATTTTAAAGACTGAGGTCTTCGGTTCCATTACACTATATTTTAAAAAAGAAATTTTTCAAAATTTGACCCTTACAGGGTAAAAGTGTTAATATTTCTACAATGCATATTTCTGTCACGAGCTATCTATCTCCCTTGATGCTTAACTGATATTGATAAATGATGTATCATCTTAAAAGTTAAAGTATTTGCTTTGGTCACATCATATTTTAAGAAAGAACATTTTTCTTGCATCACGAGCCATTTATCTCTTTTTGATATTTAACCGATATGGATAAATGAAGAATCATTTTAAGGATTAAGGTCTCCGCCATGGTCACATCATATTTTAAGAAAGGAATTTTTCGGAATTCGACCCTTAAAGCGCAAAATTACCAAAATTACCATTGAATTTTTCACAATTAGACACTTAAAGGGCCAAAGTATTGATATTTCTACAACACATTTTGGTGTCATGAGTCATTTATCTCCTTTGATGTCTAACTGATATAAAAAAAAATAGAGGTTTCATTTTATCGATTAAGCTCTCCACCATGGTCACATCATTCTGTAAGAAAGGAATTTCTTGGAATTCAACACTTAAAGCCACAAATTTTTATTATTTCCATAACCTACTATCTCAAGTTATATAGCTTCCTTGATATCAAACCAAAATCGAGAAATGAGGTATTATTTTAGAGATTAAGGTTTCTGCTTTGGCCAAATCATGTTTTACGAAAAGAATTTTTTGGAATTTGTCCTTAAATGATAAAAGTATAAATATTTCTACAACGTGTTTTTGTGTCACGAGTCATTTATATCATTTTATTTCTAGCCAATATAGATAAATGTGGTATCATTTTAAATATCAAGGTCTCCGCCATGGTTACATCATGCTTTAAGAAAGGAGGTTTTTGGAATTCTACCCTTAAGGGACAAAATTGTCATTATTTCCATAACGTATTTTTTTTATCATGATAAATTTATCTGCCCTTCATATCTAACCAAAATAAATAAATGAGCTATCATATTTAAGATTATGGTCTCTTCTTTGGCCACGCCATATCTTAAGAAATGTATTTTTGCAATTCGACCCTTCAGGGACAAAAGTTTCATTATTGCCATAAAGTGTTTTTTGTTACAAGTTATTTATCTCCATTGACACCTAACCTACATTGGTAAATAAGGTATCATTCAGAATATCAAGGTCTCCACTCAGGCAACATTATAAATTAAGGAAAATTTTTTCGTAATTTTACGCACACATGAGACAGTTCAGTGTCAGCCGCAAGATAGCAGTAGCACATATCACAGAGATATTAATAAACTGCTTAACTGGCATTGACTTTTGTACGTACCTATTACACTGAACAAATAAAGAATTGAAACAAATGGGTTCTTCTTTCATCCTATTACAAACCCCCAACTTTATTATTCATTGTGTTTGCGAAATTTTTGCATGGGTCATCTAGTACGTTAATAAAAGAGTTAATAGAAAAATTTTATAGAAAGAAGGCTTGGTATTATGGATTACATTTTGAGACATATTTTAAATGTATGATTGGAAACCACTGTATAGTGTTATATTTCAAGATTTTTTCACCATTGATTTTCTGTTTACTCACTCCGTTGTTTGCTGATGAATAAGTAGAGCTTCTCAAATAAAAATAAAATACCTCTGTGTGGTTGTAATGATCTTTTACAGGGTTTCTATTGGCTGTGCATTCTGCCCCTGTCGTAGCCACCTTTACCGAACCCTGTTTTCAACCGTGCACAAAGGACATGCAGTTTAATGTTTAATCCGAACCGTAAGCTTTTAAAATAAAGCAATCAAATGCTCCTATATTTATTAAGAAATATAAGTCAGACTATTGCTTGGCCATCTCATTCTTGATATTCTGTCTTCTAGCCATGAAAATGAGCCCTCCTGGATGATGTGGATGGGCCCAGATCACATTATATTTCATAACTTTAACTACTACTATTTGTTCCCGAACTTAACTTAAACAACATATTCCTTGGAGTGTTTCTTACTCGTTTTGTGAGAGTATAGTGCATGATTCAATTTAATGTATATAAATGCATATAAACTGTTTGAACTGGCATATTGATAAAAAGTATTATTATCATGACTGATTTCTTGTTCATCTACATAAGTTTACTTAAAGAAATATGTTGCTTAGAAACTCGTTCTTCTCCACCCAGCCTGTCAAATTATCTGTCCTCCCTTCTTTCTGTTTGTGCCTTTGGCTTATGTTTGTTTGCAGTTCGTTATAACATTAAGACAGTAAGGGCATTATGTATATTGCAAGAAAATAATGATAATAACATTGAGTATCTAACACATTCCTATAATACTGAAGTTGTTTTGGAATATGTGAAACTACAAAATAGTTTTACTGTAATCAATTGTTTGCAGGTACACCCCCTTGGTACAGTTGGCGTCCATCAAGAAGGCAAGACTTCAAATGCACATTGTGTGATAAAAAATTTGTCAATAAGTCAAATCTAAATATTCATATGAGAGACAATCACAGAGGAGCTGGTCCACTAGTCTGTTTGTTTTGCTTCAAGCAGGTGAAAAATCAGAGTTGCTTACGGGTGCATATGTATCAAAGACATAGGAATGTTGCTACAACTATGAAAACAGATAGTGACAATAGTAACCCAATTAATTCTTAATGTAAGGCACGAATTGTAAATTATCTTAGAATACTCATTTTTTTAAAGTTGCTTCTAGCACCTATTCTTAAACTATTTTGAGACATTTTTAATGGTACAAAACTGTAATATTCTACCAAGCTCGTAGATATCATACACTAAAGCTTATATATAACAATGTATTTTTAAAAAAAAGTTATGCAAGAAATATATTACTATTAAAGTTAAAAAAAAAAAAAAAAAATTGCTTTTAATTTCAGCTGTGCTCAATTAGAGATAATTTTGTCTTCATCTTAAAGTCTGTTACTATGCAGAACATTTGAAATTAATATTTTATCTAGCTAGAATGCTTCAGTTTTATTCCTGATGATAGATTTTAACTTTATAGCAATGCTAGGTGAAAGGTCTATGAGGAAATATTTTTACAGCAATCTGACTTCTTATTTTTTTTGTTTTAAATGTGTATATATATGTGTGTGTTTTTCTCAACATATTCCCAATACATCTTTGAACAGTTCCCATGCCAGATAATTATTTACATCATGTATTTTTGTTATGGGTTCTCTAGCTACAGAAACTTTAATTTGAAAAAATATTATGTTTGTATTTCAAATATTTTTAACTTTATGTCAAATTTATATTCATATTACATAATATAAATATTATTGACAAAATATAAAATTAGAATGCTGAAATGAGTAATGATGACTGAGTGAATAAATAATGTAGAGTAGAGTACAGAGACAGTTAATGAATTTATACTTGAAGCACTTTATAAATCACAGCAGAAGGATTTTATTCAGTTTTTTGTTTATGAATTTAGCACACTGACTTTTTCAGTTTGAGCCATTACCTTTGAAAGTGAATGATGAAACTCCATTTTCATAGGAGGAAACTGGAAGAGACTATAAATAATGTGTTGATCTACTTGCCCACAGTCACCTCGTTATAAGTAGCCAAAACCCAAGTTTGAAACGTTACTCATGTTGGAAACAGGTGAATGAGACATGATTCATAATATTATAGCCTGTAATATTCGGGTTTGTTGGGTGCCATTAATTTATCTATGAATTTTATTTTTATAGTCTCAGTTAAAAGCTAACAAAACTTATTTTAAATGAAAAAGGGCCCAAAATAATAACTACTAAAGCGTAACTTCACATGTAAAACTAGACTGCCATAACCCCACAATTTATTCTTTAGGTGAAATACATTTAAAAATGTTCACTGGACTTAATAATAAATGTATTTGTCGGATGGCTGTGGTAGAGTGTCTGTACTTGATTAAACTAATTTCTTCATGCTTCCCTAAGACTTGTGAAGCATTTCTTTTTCTGCTACACTGCAATTATTCTTCTGCTATACTGTGATTCTTCTTCTTATATTTCTGATACCTAAACTGCAGGCTGCTTGGGATCGGAGAACCATATAGGTGAACTTAAGCTGCACATACAATTTCAGCCACATGCGGCATATTTGCTGAGCTAACAACTGGCAGTTTCCGTTCAGTTGAACCAGCACTTTATCGCATCGTGGTTTAGACTTGGTGAAGTTAAATAAAAAATTTACAATAATTAAAATATATGAACTACATTTCCTCACACATCTTGAAGACTCATGTCCCGCCTGGGTTGTGGCTTTGGGATTACAAAACCTGTGATAATCTCTAAACTAGCAGTTTTCTCGACATTACGCATGATTATAAAATTATAAATCAACACATGAAATGGAGAAATCATCAAACTAATAATTAAATTGTGGCCTAAGTGACTATAATCTATTACAACTGATTTGTATTTATGAAAATAAGTTTTCTATTAGTTGGCTTGTGAATTTAGAGAAAGTGTGTAAGAAATGTATGTACAGAACAATTTCTTCTGTAAATAATTGGTTTATTGCATTTAAAGTATTGGGTTATTCCCTCTAAACAGTGTTGGCTTTAAGGTGTTTCACAGTTAATGTTCACTAAATTTGAATGTTTTAATAGGCAAATATAAGTAATTCATAACATCTCGGAGAGAATAACGTCTTTCAACAACGAGGTCTTTAGAGACGGGGAAGGATTGGGGGGGGGGGGGGCAAGGAATCTGAAGGAATTCTGCCATGACCTTTTGAAGGAATCATCCCGGAATTTGCCAGGAGTGATATAAATTCCCCAAATATTTCCTTTTTAACAACACACATCACATATATAAATATAATACTAGTATTGTGAAATGAATGATTCTATAAGTCTCTGTAAATAAACCTCTTAAAGAAAATGTTTTATTTTCACTTTTTTGTTTTGTTTTGCTCATTAAGGATTATTTCCACAGTTGATATGGTTAATAAGTTTATAAACTGGAACAGATGGGTACTCAGTCCTTGAATTTTCTTTCAGTCTGTAAGCTTCACACTGACGCATAGGGCCGGAAGGTCTCTGTTATCAGTCTCATGTTACTGTCCAGCAGCTCGCTACAGGACCTGTAACTTCCTCAACAGCAGTAAAATATTCTTGAACTGTACAAAGCAACCTAGCCATGGCAACCCTGATGGCACCATATGACCAGTTCTTTGTGGGTAGAACAATTAAATTAAATTATAGTATAATTCTAATCACAAAGATTGAAATTACAGAAAGCATGAATCAGTTTCCATTTAATTATTTTTTCAAGTGTTGCTCAATGCACAGAATAAACTTAAAATGACTACAGTTTTAATTATATAGTTAGCTTTACTTCTGTGATCTCAGGTCATAATGGTTAGGTTTCTGAAATGTTTGACCTGCTTAGTTGGGATCCTTACTAGGTAACCCATAGGAATCTGTGTTGGACTTTGTGCCCGAATTTGTGGCATCCTGTACTGGTTTGGGCTGTTATGTTTTGTTATCAACTGGTTTGTTTATGTGCACAATATTCTTAGGATTTCCGTGATATAACTGAAGTCTATTTTTATGAACAACTGTGGTTCTCTCAGGTAGTTGAATTCTTACTGTTACAGGTGATAAAAGTTCTTTGACTTGGTACGAGCCAAGCCATCTGGTAGTGAATTTTTTCAACTCATGTTTCCTCATGAATGGTTTACTGAGCATAATGTAATCTCCAACATTAATATTTTGCCGTCTTTTTGTAATACTAGTGTAAGCCCGTGACCATTTTTCGCGTATTGTCATTGGTCTAGAATAGTTCCTGTTTTTAGGATGAAAGATTATGATTGAACTGCTTTGACCAAATATAAACTTGACCTGTGTTTCAGGGTGAATAAAATTCCTTGAGCTTAAAGAATTCAGAAGCATTAATAGAGATAGGTATTAAAAACGAACAGGGATGTTAGCACAATCGTAAAAATTGCTTAAATGAAAAGGGGACTGCACCAATTTCGGAACCGACGTGAAACACAGCTGGCCCTATTTACACACGACGTAATGAAAGTTATTGATGCAGGTTCACAAGTAGATGCAATATTTTTAGATTTCCAGAAAGCCTTTTACTCTGTGCCACACAACCGCCTTTTAGCAAAGCTTCAAGCGTACGGTATATCGGATCAGCTTTGTGAATGGATAAACGATTTTCTAACTGGTCGATCGCAGTATGTTGTCGTTGAAGGAGAAAGTTCTTCTAATCTAGATGTTACATCGGGTGTACCTCAAGGAAGTGTAATAGGACCACTTCTTTTCTTAATTTTTACAAACGATCTCGGAGACAAAGTGAAAAGCCTTTTTAGATTGTTTGCTGATGATGCGGTTATTTATAGGGAAGTAAGAAATTTGGCCGATTGCTTAGAAATTCAGCGTGATCTGGATGTTATTTTGGCTTGGTGCGCTGAGTGACAACTTACTCTAAATTGTAAAAAGTGCAAGACAATGAGCATAACTAACAAAAAGAATCCGATTGTTCAGAAATATCAGGTAAACAGTTCAGTTATTGATATGGTCGATTCTGTGAAATATTTGGGAGTAACAGTACAAAGGAACATGAAATGGGACATACACATTAATTCGTTAGTAGGTATAGCAAATTCTAGGCTGCGATTCATAGGTCGAATATTGAAAAATTGTAATGAACAAACAAAGGAGATAGCGTACAAATCTCTTGTGCGTCCACATTTGGATTATTGTTGTGCCATTTGGGACCCGTTTCGTCAGGGATTGATCGAAAGTATAGAGAAAGTACAGAGAAGAGCCGCTCGATTCGTGACCGCTTGCTACAGTCCTTATGATAGCGCCACAGAACTGATTAGTAGATTAGGTTGGGAGTCTCTGGTAGATAGACAACACACGTTTCGTTTAAACTTATTGGAAAACATGCGTACTCCCACTTTCACTTTTGAGTGTAGTGAAATACTTCTTCCACCAACCTATTTGAGTCGAAAGGACAGGAAAGATAAAATTAGAGAAATAAGGTGCCGGACTGATTCTTATATGAATTCTTTTTTCCCTCGTACCATTAGGGATTGGAATGCACAGCAAAGAGATTAGCTTTGGTGCTGAGCACCCTCTGCCACCCACAATTTTGTGATTTGCAGAGTATATATGTAGATGTAGTAGATGTAGATGAAATTGGTAATAACCTATTGAAATTTGGTTTATTTGTTTCGTCAACATGTCCACTTCACGTTTTGCTTTACGGAAAACTTGCCAGCAATTTCATTAAAAATGCCGAAATATAATAGGCAACTCCGAAATGCTATTGGCACTGTAAAAATAACATAAAAATTATCGGTACAGCGCAATACGTGAAAATGACATGTTGATGAAGCAAATGAACCAAATTTCAACAGATTAGTACCAATTTCATGTTGGTTACGAAAGTGGAGCAGTCACCAATACAAACTTGTATTTGACCATTAAAGTTCATTTTGCAAAATTTTTAAAATTCCTGTTTGCTTCGAAAACAAGATTGTTCTTTATTGATACTGGGCTTAAAACTCATAATGCAATGGTCTTAGTATCTAAAACGCCAGAGAACTTAATACACATTACATATTATTAAACAGTTGAGCAACTCCGAAGGAATTTAATGCCAGTATAGTTGCTTCCTTAACCTATTTGGTCTGATGTCCACTTAAAATAAACTAATAACTCGTACAACTAACTTGAACAAAGACCATTAGCGAAAGTGATCAGTATAATTTGGTCAAGCAACAACTGTAGTGAAAGTTTTAAGTAAATTAAAATTTATCCTAATCCGAAATGACAATTTGAAGTAGTGTTACAGCAGAAGACTATGATTAATTTAATTTTTTTACAGATTTTTTAAGTTGCTTTCATTAGCAACAAGTTACAGAAAAGCAGACCAACGTATTTTCAGCCGCAAAATTTATCAGTATTTTTTAACTATGAAACGCTATGAAAAGGAAACTTAATGAATGTATTATTGCAATTAATTTTGCTTAGCTATGAAATTGTGAACGTAATCAGGAATTTCTTATAATGGTCGCTGTTTAGCGAGCGAAGGCTGGCTGACACGTGACACCGTTCTCCAGCCAATAGCTATCGAGGTGAGCGAATGACCTTGCGAAATTATGTAGTAGATTTGGTTTGTGATTAGAAAGGATGGTGGTTACTACAACGCACCTCAAGCCATATTTTTTTTAAGCTTAAAAGACTTTGTATGTTTGGATTATCAATTTTCTTAGCAACTTGGAATATCTGGAATGGTGAATTCATTTCTCTACCATAAATCATTTCAAAAGGTGTTTTTCAAGTACTGGTGTGAATTTTTTAGTTGTAATACAATAATAAATAAAGTAAAATTGATTGCCAACTATTGTAAGATTTGTTAACATAGCAAATAAGCATTTTATCAGTGGTTTTATGTATAATTTCGACCCAACTAATTCCAGAAGGATGATAACTACTGGTTCTCAATTTTTCAATGTCTTCTTTTTCATCATCTGGTCCCTCAATGTCTAACAGTTTGCAAACTTGTGTAAACAATGAAGTCATAAATGGTAATCCTTTGTCCATAATTATTGACTCAGGAATTCTATAAAGGATAATCCAATTTCTTACAAAAGCTTTAGGTACTGACTCTGCTGTTTGGTCGGGTAAGGGAACCACTGTTAGGTAACTGGTAAAAGTACGTAATAGTTGCCTTCTTAAGTACGTCTGAAGGTTTCCATAATATTAAGAATGATTCTTTGGAAAGGTTCTGTTGTTTCAGGTAGTTACTGCAAAGGTTCTATCACTTTTCCAAGGCTATATCTTTCATTGCATTTGGGACAATTTTTCACATATTTCATATGTCCTCTCTCCTGTGTGGCAACCAATATTTGGTCACTATTATCTGTTTAGTTGTTTTAAAACCACAATGACCTGATAAAACTGAGTCTTGACACAATTTCATAATAGGTTCTTTCTGTCATTTTGATACCGCTACCCTATCACCACACTTTGTAACATAATATAACATATTATCACAAAACGTTTGTGCTTTCTCCATTTTCTGGATTCTTTGTCTTTAACCTGTTCAATAGGAAACTCAGTTAGTAAGAGTGGTTCTTCACTATTAACTACTCTGATTTTCTACTTAAGTCAAAATTCCTGGAATATGGACTACATCATACTTGTACTCTGAAAGCTATAGTGTCCATCGCATTAATCTGCTTGATGGGTCTTTGAGATTAAGCATCCATTTTAATGCAGAATGGTCATTTACAATTGTAAATTTTCTCCCATAAAGATAACAACAGAACTGTTCGACACTCCAAATCACAGATACTAGTTTTCTCCATCATTGTGAAATTAGTTTCAGGTTTAGTCAATTGCCGAGATGTATATGCTACTGGTTTTTCTTTACCGTCTGTTACTTCAGATAAAACAGAACCGAAGGCATAATTTGATGCATCAGCTGCAAGGACGAAAGGTTTAGAGAACTCAGGAAGCATTAGAATTTTATAACTGGTAAGAGCCTTTCTCAAAATATTCATGGCTTCCTAGCTCTCATTTGTCCATTCAGATTTGAATCCTTTTTTTCAATAGTTTAGCTAATGGTTTAGCCTTAAGGGCATAATATTGGATAAGTTTTCTATAATAATTTATAAGCTCTAAGTAAGACTGCAATTCTTTCAGACAGATGGGTGTTGGAAAATCTTTAACTGCTTCTACTAGTCTTCGATGTTATTTATCTCCATCCATGGTGATGTGATAACCTAAATATTCTAATTCTGACACTGAAAAATTACACTTTTCAGTTGATAACGTTAAATTAACTTGTTTCAAATGTTCAAATGCATATCTTAAGCTTTACATGTGCTGTTCCATATTTTTTGAAAATACAATAAAATCGTCAATGTAAACTACTACTGAAAATGATTCTTGGCTATCTGGCTGGCACTGCGTCATGTTTCTTGAAACCAACGTTTCGACCCTCATTCTGGGGTCTTCTTCCAGGGCAGAATTGCTTCTTCGGTCAGTGAGCAGTCTTGATTTATAGCGGAGGCCGGCGTCCGTCTAGATGGTTCGATTTGCCCGGCCAATCAAAGGTCCGAGCCATCACGTGGTTCGTTGGCCTGGTGGGGTACGGCGTGGTCTGGTGGGGGGTGATACGTGACATGCTCTCTCCGCACTAGAGAGAGCCAGGCATCGTGTAATTTGAGCCCGTTATCTTGGTTAATATTGTTTGGGCGTTTAGCGTTTTCTAACGCCTCCTTTACTCTCCTTGGCCACCACTTATCCTCGCGCACTATAAGTGTAGTGTTTTCGAAATCTATTGTGTGATTGGTTTCAGCTGCATGACGTGCTATGGCGGATTTATCAATGTTATTAAATTTGTAGTTTCGGATATGCTTGCGCAGCCTGTCCCTTATAGTGCGCCCTGTCTCTCCTATGTACATACGACCACAGGTGCATGGAATCTCATAGACACCGGCAACCTGTAGTGCAGGCAGCCTGTCTTTAACTTTGACGAGCTGGTTGCTGACTTTGCTGTGCGCTTTGTAGCCAGGTTTTATGTCAACTTTTTTTGAACAGCTTCCCGATTTTGTCAGTAACGCCACTTATACAGGGTAAAACCACTACTTGGCGTTCCTGAGAGGTGGCTTGATTAGATGTTGAATTAGCGTCTTTATCTGTCATGGCTGCATGCAAAGCCCGTCTAATACAATGATTGTGATAGCCGTTCGACTTGAATGTGTGTTGCAGCACCTCCAACTCTGTCGTCAAACTATTTGCATCACACACTTTCGTCGCTCTTGTATACAAGGTCGTGAGGATGCCTCTTATTTGTCGCTGGGTGGTGGTGCAATGCGGCGTGTAGATATCTGTTTGTGTGTGTTGGCTTCCGATATACTGAGTGTCCAAGGTTCCCGTCGTCACGTTTCGTTACTAGCACGTCTAGGAACGGCAGCTGCCCTCGTTTCTCTGTTTCCATAGTTAATTTAATTTTTGGATTTGCTTTATTCATATAATCCAGGAATTTGTCAAGGGAACTTTGTCCATGGGGCCACACCACAAATGTGTCCTCAACATAGCTTAACCACAGACGCAGTTTGAGGGGCGCTTTATCCAAAATTTCCGCCTCTAGCTCCTCCATAAAGATGTCTGCTGCTATCAGCGAAATCGGTGAGCCCATGGCCGCTCCTTCCACTTGGGTGTAAAATTTCCCGTCATCCTGGAAGAAAGTTGATTTGAGACAAAACTTGGCCATTTCTGCCCATTCTTCTGAGATGTTAAGGGCCGATAGCTTGGTGCATATTATTGTCACTGCTTCTTCCACAGGTACGTTGGTGTAGAGCGACACAACATCAAAGCTCACTAGAATGTCAGTTTCTTCGATTTTGAGTGAAATTTCTACGAAGTGTGAGCTATTTCTGATGGTCAAAGCGATGCCTTCTGACAAGGGTTTTAGTTTGTCGGCGACATAGCGGGCTACTGTATGAGTTTGAGAGATAATTGCGCTGACAATCGGCCGTAAAGGTATTTCTTGCTTATGTATTTTTGGCAAACCATAGAACCAAGAGATAGAAGTGTTGATTCTTTTCAGTCTAGCCTTGTTTTCTTGTTCGATTTCTGAAGAGTTATTGACAATGGATGCCACTTCAGAACTCAGTTTACGTAGAGGGTTCGTATCTAGTGGGGCGTATGTCTCGTCTTCTAAAATCGTCACCATCTTATTGTGATAGTCTTCCGATTTCATCAGTACTGTTGCGTTTCCTTTATCTGTGGAAGTATTACAATGTCGTCTCACTGGTGTAATCTATTTAATGCTAATTTTTCCTCTTGCGGAAGATTACTGTGAGGGAGTTTGGCTCGACTGAGGATTCACGCCGTCTCGCGTCAAATTTCGTCTGCTTGTTCCGTGTTTAACTTCCCTACAGCACTCCCTACCCCTGCGACGATGTCCAATGCCGGCAGCTTCATCGGTGCCGGAGCAAAGTTTAGTCCTTTAACCAGCACAGCATTGGTGGCTGCATCTAGTTCTTCCACAGTTAGGTTTACAACTGTGTTCTTTGTCTCCATCTTTGTTGTTTATGGGTGTTGTAGATTTTACAGTTTTTTGAACTTGTGTATATGTCTTGTCCTTACTTTGTCTTGGATATTCACTGCGGATTTTGCTGTGGCTGCGTCGAGTGTCGTCCAATCAGTGTAGGAAAGAAGACTGGGGGGTTCTAGGTGGAGATGGAATATTTTGCCTTCGATATGAGCCAGCTCACTTCTAGTCTGATGTATCCTTTCTCTCAGTAATGCAAAACCCGTGTTGCGCAGAATTCTAAGTGCGGCTCCTGTGTTGAGGTGGTGGCGAATCTTGAGGACAGATGGTAACACCTCTTCATCTCTGCAACGAAGTAAAAACGTAAGTTGACAAAGTTTCAGGGCCCGTGTCTCATGCAGTTTAGTTTAGAAAATTTAAACCACGTCTGTGGTTACGCTACATTGACTATACATTTGTGGTGTGGCCCCATGGACGAAGTTCCTTTGACAAATTCCTGGATTATATAAATAAAGCACATCCAAAAATTAAATTCACTATGGAAACGGAGGAACGAGGACAGTTGCCGTTCCTAGACATGCTAGTAACGAAACGTGACGACGGGAACCTTGGACACTCAGTATATCGGAAGCCAACACTCACAAACAGATATCTACACGCCGCATCGCACCACCACCCAGCGACAAAAAAGAGGCATCCTCACGACCTTGTATACAAGAGCGACGAAAGTGTGTGAAGCAAATAGTTTGACGACGGTGTTGGAGGTGCTGCAACACACATTCAAGTCGAACGGCTATCACAATCATTGTATTAGACGGGCTTTGCATGCAGCCATGACAGATAAAGACACTAATTCAACATCTAATCAAGCCACCTCTCAGGAACGCCAAGTAGTAGTTTTACCCTGTATAAGTGGCGTTACTGACAAAATCGGGAAGCTGTTCAATAAAAGTTGACATAAAACCTGGCTACAAAGCGCACAGCAAAGTCAGCAACCAGCTCGTCAAAGTTAAAGACAGGCTGCCTGCACTACAGGTTGCCGGTGTCTATGAGATTCCATGCACCTGTGGTCGTATGTACATAGGAGAGACAGGGCGCACTATAAGGGACAGGCTGCGCAAGCATATCCGAAACTACAAATTTAATAACATTGATAAATCCGCCATAGCACGTCTTGCAGCTGAAACCAATCATGCAATAGATTTCGAAAACACTACACTTATAGTGCGCAAGGATAAGTGGTGGCCAAGGAGAGTAAAGGAGGCGTTAGAAAACGCTAAATACCCAAACACTATTAACGAAGACAACGGGTTCAAATTACACGATGCCTGGCTCTCTCTAGTGCGGAGAGAGCATGTCACGTATCACCCCCCACCAGACCACGCCGTACCCCACCAGGCCAACGGACCACGTGATGGCTCGGACCTTTGATAGGCCGGGCAAATCGAACCATCTAGACGGACGCCGGCCTCCGCTATAAATCAAGACCACTTACTGACCGAAGACGCAGTTTTGCCCTGGAAGAAGACCCCAGAATGAGGGTCGAAACGTCAGTTTCAAGAAACATGACGCGGCGGCACCCGGATAGCCAAGAATCAACTTACTCTAGCCGCGGAAGCCTATGATTGCAAGTACTGAAAATGTTTTTAACCCTTTCAGAACTCCATCTAAAAGTCTTTGAAAATTTGCTGTACCATTTCTTATCCTGAAAGGTACCCTCAAAAACTCAAAATAGCCATTAGGTACATTAAAGACTGTTTTTTTAATTTTCTGCGATTGGAGGTAAGGGATACACGCCACTGACTGTTACTTAATTTAAAGCTCAATAATCAACACAAAACCTGAATTTTAGTTTCACAATGGCAATCGGTGAGACCCATGGGCTTATACTTGGCCTAATAATTCTGTCTTTTAGTTGTTGGCCAATTAATTCATCCACAAGTCACCTCATGCCTACATGCTTTCTTATAAATGGGAGCAGCATCCCCTGATAGGATCCTGTGTTTTACTGAATTTGTTGCAGGCAATTTACTGTTTGGTATAAACAACTCCCAAAATTTATTTAACAAACTTTCCTTTTTTTCCTTTCCTTATGTGGCAAACATTTAAGCTTATATTTAAAAACAACTTTCTCCCTTTGAACAGTACACAATTTTTTCTCCTTCAATACATCATTATTGTTATCTTTTTAATTATATAAAATACTAGCCACAAAGCCCGTCAAAATTGACGGGTTTGGAGTATTCTGGCAATTAATTTCTTTTTAGTTGCTTACCTAAACAGAATTGTTTTGAAATAAAGCTCAATGTTCTGTAATATCTCATCCCTTGTGATGTAGCAAAACGTTTCAGTTGTCAACTTAATGCAGGTCGCATTTTAGTCAAACCACAATCTTCGCTAATAATGCGATGAAGATCGATGTGTTAACGGATGACATAAATTACATAGCCTACAGTTGAAATAATGACCTTAGTGAAAACGAAGGATACTAAATTAAATCATAACAACTTCAGTATTCTGGCAAATCATTTCTTAGCTATCGCTTAAATAAACACAAAATTTATCATAGTATAATTCCTATTGCCTTGCGCAATAACAAAATGTTTCTGTTGCTATCCTGGTCCAGGTTGCATTTCAATCTAACAACAGGCAGTTCAATCATTACCGTGGTGCCACAATCTGATGATGAATTCTTGTAGAACTCGACGAAATAAATCGAAAATGAAGAATAAAATTTTTTGATATCTTTCTTGTTTTTCGAGATATAGCATGTTGAAAATCAATTATAACTGTGATTTTGGTGAAGTTTCCTCTGTTCCAGGACGTATTTCAACCTAACAACAACCACCAGGAAGAAAATAAAACACATATAGTGCATTTCCACCGTGTTAGCGGTTTTGGTAATTTGTTTTTTCTGGTCCAGCCCAGATTTCACCCAAACCACCTAAATTTTGAGATACAATATCTCGAGAACTAAGCGAGATATGGAAAGAAAATGTATTATTTGTTTTCGATTTGTCTCTTCGAGTTACATACGATATCATCATCAAATTTGGCAATGTCGAAATTTTTCTTCTGTTCCAGCCGCATTTCAACCTTAGCACGTCAATTTTGAGATACAATATATCGAGAATTAAGAACGATATCAAAACATTTTATTCTCTACATTCAGTTTTTTTCGTCGAGTTACATAAGAATCCATCAACAAATTGCGGCTTCACAGTTATCGTAGAATCCCATAACCACGTACAGTACTACGCTAAACCCCTCCATGCGCTAAACCATGGAGGAAATATTTCCTTCCTCTGTGTGCTAAACATGCCGCCAGAGAAACAATACTTACTTTACATGCATATTAATACATATACTTATCACATTTCAATGGTCACATTGCATCGCGAAATAAACCAAATAAAAAATCTATAAGGGTTATTCAATCTTAATTTTTTATATTCGTTATTCAGAATTATACTAACACATTTGAATAGCTGACACAGTTACAAGCGGCTGAAATAAGGCATCAGTAAAACCAAAGTAAATTAAAAATAAATCTTAACAGCTTACGTCATTCCAACGTAATATTAGTTTTAATGGGTGGAAGGTGATATTTACCACCGGCCGGAAACTGGTACTGCCCTGTTGAAATTTGTATCAATTGCTTCGTTATAATGGCATCTTCTTCACATTTGCACCCTCCTTTTTTCCGAAACGTCGCCATGAATTAAATTAAAAATTCTGAAATGTAAGACGCTCCGCAACCGAAAAATGTTAGCAATACTTTCGTTAGAACGAAGTGATGAATTAAGTAACTTCAAGTGCCAATTCTAATAACAATCTATCAAAACTGCCGCTAACATTGCGAAAATTAACTTACATATATGTGATATCAAAGAATACTTCTACATAAACCAATATTAAATGAATCTAAGCAACTAATAAGAATGTTCAGTCAGTTAATTTATTCGTGGATGCCTAGAAATATTATTAAATAATGTGGATATTTCTCTGCAGTTGCTTAACTAATCAGAATTGTTACAAAATAAAGCTCATTGTAATTTATTGTTCATTGTGCTGTAGCAAAAAGCTTCAGTTGTCATCTTGGTCCAGGTTGCATTTCAGCTTAACCATAATATCCGCTAAAATTTCTGATAGAAAAGCAAAGCTTCAATCACATGCAATTTAATACATTCCATGCATCGCGATATAAACTTGATCCCAAATCTTCACAGGTTTGACACATTTCTTTCTTAATAGCTACCTATGATGAAGATCGATATTTTAACGGCTAAGAAAGCTTACATCTGCTGAAATAATGACTCCAGCAAGAACGAAGGATGCTATAACAACTTAAGCTATGCCATGTAATATTTCATTGTTGTTTAGGCCGTATATATTGCGAACAATTTGCAACTTCTTTCATTTGAACCATGTAATGTTTCAGTAAAAAAAATTGATAATTAATATGCCAATTAAAACACAAATAATTTCAGTAATAGGACACAGTTTAAATTTTGAAAAAAACTAAATTATTCATGCCCTCTGCATTAACGTCAAATGAAACTTGTAATTCTAATCCATGCCATGGATCCATGCTAGTTATACTCTAACCAAACATTTAGCAGCACTGATGCTCGAAATTCAAAGCTTTTATCTTACAATATCTACGGACAAAGAATTTAAGGAATACTTCAATATATCAAAAGAATATTACATAAATATAAGCATCTAATGATTGATATATCGATTTTAATGCAATACATACTTTTATTTCAGTGTTCTGTGAGTTAATTTATTCACTGTTGCTTGGAAATGATATTAAATAACGCGCACTCCCACAAATAATATCATAAAGCGTGACGTCTATCGCAACGTCATAGCTTGACGTCACCGCGTGACATGACGTAGGTGCTACACGCTACATCTTGTCTATTACACTAATAGATTACTCACTAATTCCTTTTCCCTTAAGATTCCAATTTTTGCAATTCTTTGTCCATGGGGTATTACAACATAACTTTCATGAAAATTTTCAATTAATACAGGTATATATCTTATTCCATTAATTACTCACACTTTTCAAATGCTTCTTTTCACGTAACACTGATTAGATTCTAACTAACTGGATTATTCTGGAAGATGTATTAAAACTACTGAATTTTTGTACACTCTGTGTCATCTTTAATGCGTTCATAATATTGCCTTAAGCTTTTGGAATGTTTACTGCATTACTAAGACTGACGACAGATTAATAAGTTTGTGTTGCTACTGAATGGAGGTTCATGAAGCCTTCAGATGAGAGAAAACTCTTTTTTGAATCTGGTAATGACAAAGGGTGGCCTACGCTCTTGCGTTTCCTCAAAACAATTGTACATTTCATCACGTCAAGTATTGGATTATATTTAAATAGAAAATTCATTCCTAGAATTCTGCTATAACTTGGTTTCAGTTTAGAAATAACCTATACAGTTACATTATAAGCATAATCATCTATATTTAAATTCACATCTTTCGTACCAAAAGTGTCAATAATTGTATTTCTATCTCATCTCGTAACATTGCAATCAGACTGTCTTAAATCATCAATACCACAAATATCTTTAGACAATAATGTAACTTCAGATCCCGAGGCAATAAGCAGCTTACATTGTTTTCCCTCAATATTTACTGTTACAATGAAGTCTGCTACTTTGGGGTTACTCTGATAATAGTTACATGTACCATTTTAGTTTGGGGTTCGACAACGTGCATACCCTATCTTCAATTAACTTATTCTGTAAATTATTGCTTCCACGCTTTCCCCTGTTTGACCTATTGAAACCTCTGGAATTTTTTTTACCATAATTCTTATCATTATTTCTTTGAAAACTTATTTTATTCTCCATAAATATTTTATCACTTCCATATATATTTATTATTTTTTTGATTATTATCTTTATTGCTATCTGTTGATAATCTTTCTCTACTATTTCTCCTAAATTCTCTTGTACAATAAGCTTTGTCATCATTTCCTTTAAATCTCCTATCATCACTTCTTTGAAATCTTTCACTATTACTGCTTTCAAATCTACCATCATTGGCAGAATGAAATCTGGCACTATTTCGTCCATAACATGTACTATTAGCACCATAAAAATTAATCATTATGTTGATAATATGAAATGTCGACATTAGAATTACAACATGCACAGGAGTGTAGCTATCGAAGGGCCAGGCGGTGCCATGCACCAAGGCCCCCAAGCTCAGGGAGCCTCCTAGAGCTCTGGGAACCCTGGCCAGCAATCCTCAAAAGACCTGGTAGAGTTAAAAAAAAAGATTGCCCATTTGCACCGGGGCCCTTGTTAACCTAGCTATGCCACTGAACGTGCATTGTTTGTACTATGGGACATGCATTATTAGTATATTTCTACCGGCAGTTTTCAGATGCGTGTCCCCCCCTTTTTTTTTGTCTATTACGCAAATTAATTATTTTCTCTTGTAGAAGACTCGTTTTCCAACTTCTCTTTTTGGTCATTTCTGGGCATATTCATCACTTGTTCAAAATTTTGTGCTTGTTCCAAACAATCTGTGAATGTTTTTGGTTACGGTACTGGAGACTTTTGTGATTTGCAATATCACTTTTTAATCCCCCTAAAAATGAATGCAATGCCTGCATGTCCGCCTAATAAAATTTTATACTATTTTCTTCCTGATTATCCCCTAGCACATATATATTATTATTAATGATTTTGATCCTGTCAGTGAACTGATCAAGTTCTTGTCCTGGTTTCCTCTTAATATTTCTAATCTGCTGTCTGCTGGCGATAGAATCTAGCTGTATGTTTCTTTGAAAAACACTTTGGTGGCGTCCATAACTTAAGTTAGGTGAAATATGGGGGGGGGGAGTGAAAGTTTTTTTGAAAAATTGTTGAACATTAGAGCTTAAAAAAATAAAATATGGATGTCCCATTCTCAGGTTTCACGCACAACAACTCAAATGTTTCAGCCATTTTTCAATCCTCATCATAGATCACAAATTTTAAAGCTTCATCAGTTAATTTTGTTCTTAAAACAGTTAATGTTTCACTGCTACTTAAGTCTCTTAATTTAAAAAGATCTTCAAGTTTAATCAGAAACTCATTTATTGAGCTTTCCCCCGAAAAAAAAAACTGAACTCATCATCACTGCATTGGAAGCCCTGTTATTAGAAACTTGAGCATTGTTAGTTGACTGAGTAGGCTGTGAAACTTTGCCTCTAACACCACTAATTTTTGTGTTAAGGAATCTATCATATCTTGTCAATTTTCTTCTCGCCTTTCCTGATTAGTCTGTATGCTGCCAGCAAGCTTTTCTTTTCAAAAACTGCAATGAGTCATCGTGTTGTCCCTCCACGCCCTGCAACATGCTCACTGGAGTAAATTGTGTTATCTCCTGGAGTGGAATGTTTCTGGCAATAAGACACTCAGCTGCTCACCGCTTGGCCGGTCAATGCGTAGAATGTCTCAAAGACCAATGATCGATTTACCCGCCAATATCTCAGTACCTAACTACCATATGATTCCAAAAAATGCCACTTCTGTCACCAGTATCATAAATGTATTTGTTGGATGGCTGTGGTGGATAGTCTGTACTTAATTAAACATGTTTCTTCATGTTTCCCGAAGACTTGCAAAGCATTTCTTCTTCTGCTATACTGTGCTTCTTCTTCTTTTATTTATGACACCTAAACTTTGGGCTGCTTGTGATAAGATAATCATACAGGTTTTTATGCTCTATCAGAATGAAATACTGAAGCCACTTTAGTCCATGTTTATTGCAACATACTAATGGTTCAGTTACAAGTAAAATACATCTGCAGACTTCAAAGAACGTAATTTGAGCAAAGGCTAGGTTTCTGTAATAGAAAATATTCTAAGCCAGATAGTCGAATGAGAATTGGCGGGTGCTAGCAGTGATCGATCGATAGACAATCCAAGGCAGTGCTTGCCACTTAAAACGATCAGATACAAGTGAGAAAGATTACAAGTTGTTTGCTACAAAGTGAAATTAAGCTGTGCATGTAATATCAGCCATTTGCGGCACATTTGCTGAGCTGACGGCTGGCAGTTTTCCTTTGATTGAACCTGCACTTTACCGCACGTACACCATCAAGGCTCAGACTTGGTGAAGTAAAATAAAAAAATCTACAATAATTAAAATATGTCCACTACAACTTTAGTGACAACTCTAACATCTTAGTAAGACAGTCAGCTTGAATCTGATTTTTTTAGCAAATCAAATATAAAGTGGAGGCAATTATCATTTTGGCTAGCAGTACAAGCTATTTACAAATTTTGAATGTTTTAGAAGCACAATTGAAAGAAAACCAAATCGGCACGATTATTTTTACAATCCAGAAATTTCTATTTTGGATCTGACTCTAGCTCATTAAAAGTTGATAGATGATGGATTCTTATCAAGCAAATCACCTTGCCATGGTATTATTCAGGTTGTATAGCGTGGCTGAATTTTAGTGAAGTTCAGATTAAACTTAGGAAGTTTTTACTTCAACAGCCAGCTCTGGGGTAGACATGTCAACACTATAATGTTCCCTCAAACTACCTTAAGTCACACTTGTGGCTGTATAATCACAAACACTTGTAATTCTCAACTGGTCACCCTTGTCGGCCTGTGTAATGTTCACTCGCCTTAGAAGTCACAGTGGAGTCCTCGTCCAGATGCTGCATTCTACCCTCATATGTGCAGGGTTCCATTTCCCATTATCAGTGTGATCCAATCCTGCCTTGAATCTATTTTCTCTCATCCCCCGAAATATCCAGAAATGAAACAATATTTTAAACAAATAGTAACTTAAATTTAAACAATATAACTATTGAAGGTCACTCCCTTCCCACAGATCACATCTCTTCACTCTGACTTATTCTGGTTGGCTGTCCACATTTCAGGTACTCTTGTATATTGAATTTCCCTCTCTTTTTAATTGATTGTCACAGTTGTGCACCCATTTCGTGGGAAGTCAATCATAAACCGTGTCTGTATTTGAGCACATACCATACTACTATTCGACACAGAATTATTGAGAGGTTCCAGGTGCCTTAAATCCTTGCAGCTCTGACTTCTGCATGTACCTTAGGCCGATCTCGTTAACCTCAATATTTTGCAGGATTTTAGAACACATAATCTATTCAAATGTCATGTGGTTTTTGGATGAAGATGAGCTTTTAAACCCAAATCAACATGGATTCAGAAAAGGCCGATGCTGCGAAATACAACTTGCCCTCTTAATTCACTACTTGAGCCGTATTATGGATGAGCAATCCCAGGTTGATTTAGTTTTATTAGACTTCAAAAAAGCTTTCGACACTGTGCCTCACACTAGGTTACTTAGGAAACTTCACAGTTATGGTATATCTAGACAAATATGTGGTTGGGTTGCAGACTTTTTGAAGGACAGAACACAGTGTGTAGTTCTCGACGGTGAGCGTTCATCACTTGCCGAAGTGAGGTCCGGGGTTCCCCAAGGAAGCATGATAGGGCCTCTGTTGTTTCTCATATACATTAATGATTTGTGCGACATAATAAGGGGAATGAAAAGATTATTTGCCAATGATGCTATTATTTATCGTGAAAGCACAACCCAGGACGACTGCGCTTTGTTACAAGACGATATTATGAAAATAATTGCGTGGTGTAAAGATTGGCAGTTGGAGTTAAATGCTAAAAAGTGCCAAGTCATGCATGTAAGTAAAAAGGTGACACCATTTAGCTTTGAATATACAATTAATGACACTGTCCTTAGAATGGTAGATTCCGCTAAATACCTAGGGGTAACAATTCGTAATAATTTGTTGTGTAATGAGCATATCGAGAATGTAATTGGGGAAGCAAATTGTATGCTTCGATTTCTGGGTCGTAATTTAAAACAATGCGCTCCAGAAGTTAAATCGATTGTGTACAAGTCACTAGTGAGGCCTCACTTGGAATATTGTTGCTCTGTATGGGGTCCCCATCAAAAGGGATTAATGAAGGCATTAGAGATGGTCCAAAGAAGAGCCGCCCGATTCGTGACAGGTATATATAGTTGGAGGGAAAGCATAAGTGCCATGTTGAAGGAGTTAGGTTTGGAAGACCTGGAGCACTGAAGGCATTGCTGTCGACGGAAGCTAATTGAAAATTTCTTGACTGACGTATTTCGGAATGACAGCAAACAAATATTGCTACCAGCAACATTCATATCTCGGAATGACCGCGAAAATAAGTTAAGAGAAATCAGGGCCAGTACTGATTCATTTCTCTACTCATTTTTTCCACGAGCGATTAGGGAATGGAATAGAATGGATTTACCGGGCGAGTAAACACAAAATCGGACAGGAGTAGCTTCCGATAAAGTACTCCGGCCATCCTGATCTGGGTTTTTCATGGTTTCCCTAGATCACTCCAGGTGAATGCTGGGATGGTTCCTCACAATAGCCCATGGGCGCCACCTGCCATATCCCGTATATCCCTTCCAAACCATTACCTTTCCTGATAGGTGCAAATACACCCTCCGCCAAACACTTTTAGTGAATCGCGGAGTAATTGTAATAGTAATAGTACCTATTTGACACATCACATTAACAGACTTGTCATTTATTCAGCCGAGAATACAGCTGATGATAGCCCAATCTGTCCTTCCTTCCAAAAAACTGCCTAACATGTGGTGGCCTGACAGTGGCCGGTGATCCTCAGCTAATAGGCGTTTCCTCACCAAATAACTTTTTATGTAAACCACTGCACAATGTATTTATCTGTACTGCACGTACATTAATAAAGTAATTGTGATGTTATCCCAACACAGACCAAAGAGTGAGCAGTATGATGTGAAGATGAGCCACTAGCAGAATACAACCTTTGAAGAACCTAACAAACCGAAATGGTTTTGGGATTGGTGGCAGCCACATTATACAACATGTAGCTCCTCCATATTCAAGGGAGCTGATACATATTCAGCTTCCTGCACTAAGAGTGGTCTAACAACCCTTCAGCCCAGGGTTCTGTGAATTTTATTCTTAACAAATAATATAGACAAAAGTTAATTAATTATTAATTTATTAATTGCTTTATGGAAGCATTCTCAATAAATAATATCTATTATGATTAGGAGTAATATAATGTTTGAAATATTAATTAAATGCTTGTAATTATAAATGTTGTATAAGCCACGGTGTTTTGAGTGGTTTACATTGCCCATTTCATGTTAAAATTCATGTAAATAACTTTAATTTCCATTTTAAAATGTTTCTTAATGATTGTGGGTGATTTTGTACAAGTAGTAATTGTGTTGGTATGAATTTTGCAGTTAACGTGATTGTTAGCGCTCGATAAATATATTCCAGCACCATTTATTGTCTTATGGATGTTTCCCTAGCAACTATTTAAACTCACGGAAATGGCTAGCTACAGAGGAGCTAATAACTGGTTTTGAGAAGTTACAGGAATTGTTAGGAATAGTTTTTATTCGTTGGGGTTTTGTAATGTGCTCTAGTATCTCTGGATGGAATTGATGCATATACCTGATTTGTTATGAGGATTTCATCAAAATAAAAACAGCTAGGTGAAAAATGAGGATCAATCTTGTTATTTCATTGAAGTATTTAATCAGTTCAGAAGCTGTGTTAGTCATTATCCTTTGGTGAAAGTTAAAATCACCTTGCAATGATACTATGGTAACATGTTAGGTGAGGAACTGATGAAGTTGCAATCATCATTATTTGAAAGGACCATCCAGTGAGAGTGCTGACAGTAGACTGAAATATTCCATTCATCATAGATTTCAATATGTGGAATATGGTTACAGATCACCTACTTGAGGAAAGTTGCAGAAAGGTCCATATTTTAGAACACATTTTTCTTATTATGTCAAATTTACTTTTAAAAATATTCCCCATTTCTAGTGTGTCGAGACCTGGTCTTGTTGTGTCTGTTGAAACCATGGTACCAAAACTGAGGGCTAAAGGGCACATTGTGTCTCATTGGTGTTAATCGCCCCATCCTGTTTATAACTATCTCATGAGAATAAGGAGTATTTAATGATGTCATACTATATTTGATTTTAGTTTTTTTTGTAGTTTATTAATATCTCCCAAAATTTAAACAACAATAAAAACAGTATTAATTGAGGGAAGAAGATAGGCTTATTGTATTGAGTTAATGCTCTAGGAAAAACCAGTGATTGGGAACAAACTTTGCTTAGTGTGATCTAAATTAGCATCTGATTGATTATTCAAAACAATGTGGACATAGAGGTGACAACTTTATTTTAATTACACTATCCTTAAATGATAAACTGAAAGTTGTAATGGGTTACTTATTTTATTATTACTATCAGTTAACTGGTGTCAGCAACTGTGGAGCATGAAGAAATTAATATGAAAAAAAAAATGGTATAGTAAACACATCACTTACTCAAATTGATGAAATGATAGCCATAGTGATAAAAAAAATACTATACAAACAGAATATTTTAAGCTATTCCCCTAATCATTAAAATAGAAAAATGTGATTGGGTTTGAACAAATAGTATTTTTTTTACTTTTACAATCAGACCAAAGGTGGCGTGGTAGATAAAAAAAAATATGAAGTTACATGTGGGACACAAAAAAAAATAATAATGAAAAATTGAAAGAAAAATGTGTAAATTATTAATAATAAGTAATATTTTTATTATTTGTTCTTATTTTTATTTAATTTTTTTGCTGCCATCAGTCTTTCGACTAGTTTCATGCAATCCTCCATCCCTTCCTATCTTTTAATTTAATTTGTGCTACCCACTTCATCTCTACATATGCCTTACAACCCACGTCCTCAATTACCTACTTCATATATTCTAATCTCTGTCTTCCTCTACGGTTCTTACCTTTGACTGTTCCCTCCACTAACAAATTAACCAATCCAGCATGTCTCAAGATATGACCTACCAGCCTGTCTCTTCTTTCTGTAAGCTTCTTCAACAAACTTCTTTCCTCACTCATTATTTCCAAAAGAAATAATAATAATTATATAAATTTCCTAAACGCATTTACTTCGTACTTTGTCAGTCCGTTTAATTTTCAGCATTCTTTTGTATCACCACATTTCAAATTCTTCAATTTTTTTCTTTCTGGTATTCCTAAAGTCCATGCTTCACTGCCAGAAAGTGCTGTGCTTCACACGTAGAGTTTTAAAAAGTTCTTTCTAATTCCTAGATCAATATTTGAAACTAAAAGATTTCTCTTATTCATGAAGGATCTTTTTGCTAGTGCTATTCTGCTTCGGCCATTGGTTGTAGTTTTGCTTCCCAAGTTCCAGAATTCACTTATTTCTCCTATTGCATCCGATCCTATTTTTATATTTAATCTACTGTGATTAGTATAATTTCTGCTATATTTAATCACTTTTGTCTTGCTTTGATTTATATTCAGTCCAAAATCATCCTTCAGTATTTTGTTCAAGATACTCAGTAACTTCTCACTAACAAGACAATGTCATTAGCAAATCACAGCATACTGATTTTTTCTACCTGAACACTTATGCCACTTGAAAATTTTTCTTTTATTTCCGTTATTGGTTCTTTTACATACAAGTTGAATATTAATGGGGATAAACTACAACCTTGTCTCACACCTTTTTTAACTGATACTTGTCTCTCATGATTGTCTACTTTTATTATAGTCACTAGATTCAAATATAGTTTATAAAGTATTCTTCTATCTCGATACTTTAGGCCTGACTTCTTTAAAATTTTGAACATCTTGTCCCACCTAACATTAACAAAATCTTATTCCAAATCAACAAATGCCAAAAAAAGTATCTTTGTTTTTCTTGATCTGCCCTTCAAGTACTAATCTTAAAGCCACAATTGCTTCCCTCATACCACGATTTTCCCAAACCCAAACTGATCTTCACCTATTATGTCTTCTACTACCCTTTCCATTCTTCTGTATAATATTCTGGTCAGTAATTTTGAAGCACGTAATGTTAGACCAATGGTGTGATAATTCTCACATTTTTCAGCTTGTGCTTTCTTATGAAGTGTAAAGATGATATTTTTATTAAAATCAGTAGGAATTTCTCCTGTTTCATAACTTTTTGATATCAGCCTGAATAATCTTTTGATTCCTTCTTCTCCTAGGGATTTAAGAAGTTCATCAGGGATCTCATCAATTCCAACTGCGTTATTTGATTTCAAGACATTCAGAGATCTACTAGCTGGTACCCACGAATTCGTTCGTATTTGTAAAGAATTTAGATTGACAGTTACCGACATGTAACCACTATAGTGCACGATGGGAGACTCGATGCTGTTACCACATAAAAATGCCAGCCATCTGTGCAATGTAGTTCAGGCAGCAAAGTAAAATATATGGACACACATGTCTTTGGTCAAAATACTAAAATATCCTTGATTCACCAATGTCAACCTCCATATCTCCCACACTCACACAGTTACCGAAAGTCGGCCAACGTTATTATCGACGGGTGACTCTGTGCTACTACCACACACAAACACCAGTGATCTGCAGTAGACAGTTTTGGCTGAAAAGTGATACACCATGGCACATGCGTTTTTGGTGGAAATATGAAAGTGCCACAGGTCGACCACTTTCAACCACCATGTCTCCCACACCCCCATAGCTACCGATATCTAACCACCATAGTACATGATAGGAGACATGATACCACTACCACACACAAACACCAATGTTTTATGATATGTAGTTGTTGCAGCAGAGTGACATATACCGAGACACATGTCTTTGGTCGAAATACGAAAATATCCTTGATTGGCCAATTTCAACCACCATATCTCCCACAATACCACAGTTACCGAAATTCGGCCAACATTGTTATCGACGGGTGACCCTGTGCTACTACCACACACAAATACCAGCGATCTGTGCCAGATTGTTTTGGCTGAAAAGTGATACACCATGGCACATGCGTTTTTTGGTAGAAATATGAAAGTGCCGCAGGTCGACTACTTTCAACCACCATTTCTGCCACACCCCCATAGCTGTCGCGTGTAGACCGAGCGAGTGGCGAACTTACTCACTGTGGGTCTGTCCTAGTTACTACTTACTGTCGGCTGCGGTGGTTCTGGTTTCCAGTAGGCATCTGTAAGCTTCTGGGTAGGATAAAAATACATACACACAGAGACTCTAATTTGCGTATAATCAGGACGTAGATGCTCATTGAAATGATATGAAGAGTTGTGGCTACTTGATTTATTGTTGAAAGCGGCGGTGTGGTACAATTACATGAAATTGATACATAAAATCGGTGTTTTCTGTTTTTGGAATAGTGGACCATAGGATCCAAAACTAACGCCGAATGCGTTCCAAGCCAGCAGAGGGAGGGTGATGGGAAAATGCCTAAAATGGCCTATTTGGATGGTAACAGCTCTGCGCTACGAAATTTCACATCACAGACTGGGGCAAATCGCGCGCAAAAAAAGGCGCCCTCAATTCTGGAAAGTGGGGAAAGCCTTCCTCTCATTGGCTGTCTGTCACGACAAACATGCGTGTGGTTCACGTGTTCATAGTGTGTAAGCCTTGTGTACCAGCCGTACTAGTTGAGTTTCCCACAGCAAGGACTGCATGACCAGCGACCTTGCCGCCGGTGTCGTATATGAGCGGTGTAGTCTTCATTCTACTGTGCTGGCTTGGAAACACTCTGCCTTCACTATCACTAAAATCTATACTAAAATCAGTGACCGCGACATAGCTACCGACATCTAATCAACATAGTACATGATAAAAGACATGATACCACTACCACACACAAACACCATTGGTCTATGCTATGTACTTGTGGCAGCAGAGTGACATATATGGAGACATATGTCATTGGTCGAAATACGAAAATATCCTTGATCGGCCAATTTCAATCAACATATCTCCCACACTACCACAGTTACCAAAATTCGGCCAACGCTGTTATCAACGGGTGACCCTGTGTTACTACCACACACAAACACTAGTGATCTGTGCTAGATAGTTTTGGCTGAAAACTGATACACCATGGCACATGCTTTTTTGGTAGAAATATCAAAGTGCCGCAGGTCGACCAATTTCATCCACCATATCTCCCACACCCCCATAGCTACCGACATCTTACCACCATAGTACATGATAGGAGACACGATACCACTACCACACACAAACACCATTGGTCTATGCTTTGTAATTGTGGCAGCAGAGTGACAAGTACAGAGACACATGTCTTTGGTTGAAATACGAAAATGCCCTGCATTAACCGGTATTAACCATCATATCTCCCACAGCCCCACAGCTATCGACATTCTGCCAACATTGTGCATGACAGGAAACTCCATGCTACTTCCACACACAAACACCAGTGATCTGTGCTACTTAGTGGTGGCTGAAAACTGAAATATAGGAAAACACACGTCTATTTTTATATATATATATGAGATTAAATTGTGTCCTCAAAACAGGATCTCCTAAATCAACATTGTCGACATCGCTTTCCTTTTGGATTACTCTATTGTTCAAGTCGCCCCCATCATAAAAGTTTTCAATGTATTCCTTCCATCGGTTAGTTCTATCAACTGAGCTTAAAAGAAGTTTCCCATCGGCAGCTTTAATGATCACACCTGTTTTCTTCATTTCCCCAAAATTCTGTTTGATTTTCCTGTATGCAACATCTACTTTACCTGTGACCATTTCCTTTTCTTCTTCTTCACACTTTTCTTGTAGCCATTTTTCTTTTGCTATTTTGCATTTCCTATTTATTTGATTTCTAAATTGCCTGTATTGCTCTCTTCCTGCTTCATCCTGAGCATTTTTGTGCCTTCTGCTTGGTTCCATCAGTTTCAAAAAATTTCTGTGATCCAAGGTTTTGAGGTGGCTTGTTCGCTAAAGCCTAATGTTTCTTTACTAGCTTTTATTATTTCGGTCTTTAATGCATTCCATTCGTCCTCAGTAAAGCTACTTTCCGAATTACTTCTTAGACCTAAGTCTACCATTTCCGCTAATTTTTCTCTCATGCTACATTGTTTCAGTTTATTCACTTCCAGTCTTTTCTGCGTACTTTGCACTTCATTACTATCAAATTTTGGTCAGAGTCTACGTCTGCTCGTGGATATGCTATACAGTCTAGAACTTGATTCCTGAATCTCTATTTGACCTTGATATAATCTAGCTGATATCTGCCTGTATTCCCTGGATATTTACAGGTGTATATCCTTCTTGCATGGTTCTTAAACAATATGTTTGCCACAACTATCTTATATCTTTCACAAAATTCTAACAACCTGCTTCCTTGTTCATTTCTTTCTCCTAGACTAAAACTTCCTACAGTATTCCCCTCTTTTTCTTCTCCTACTATTGCATTCCAATCACCCATGATATTAGATTTTCCTCTCCCTTCACATATTAGATTAATTCTTCAATTTCGGTGTATATTTTTTCTATTTCTTCGTCATCTTCCTGTGACGTTGGCATGTACACATGTACTAACGTCTTTGGAGCAGGCTTAGTTTCTAACCTCATCAAAATAATCCTGTCAAAAAGCTGTTCATAATAACTCACCCGTTCCCCCACTCTCTTATTCATTACAAATCCTACACCAGTGACTCCATTGACAGCTTCTGTGCTAATTATCCTGTTTTCTCCAGACCAGAAATCCTGTGCGTCCTTCCATTTAATCTTGCTAATCCCAACAACATTTAACCTAAGGTGTTCCATACCCCTTTTTAGACTTTCTAGCCTACCTGCCCTATTCAGACTTCTAACATTCCACACTCCGACTTGTAGAATATTTCTATCCATTCTGATGACTCCTCCCTGAGCAGTCCCCACCCGAAGATCCGATTGGGGGACTATTTTACCTATGGAATATTTTACCCAGTAAGAAGCCGTCATGATTTATGTAATTTGAGAGGATTACATGTCCTCGGGATACCCTTTGGGTCTTTAATGCAGTGGTTTCCTGTTGCCTTGTGCATCCCCATACCGTTGATGATTTTAGATTCATCTGTCGTTGGGAGATTTTTCCAACCCCAAAGGTAAGATGGTGTCCTGGACCACTCCCCGCTCTTCCGCCCTCCTTTCGGAGGCCATTGGCAAACAGTGGGTGACTCCTTATACCGGGAATCTTTCAGTCTCCAGAACCTTGTCCGTGCCTGGAAATAGGGTGCACCACGTGAAGGAGAGGTTGACATTTGGTTCGAAAAGGTGGCTAATGTAGTCTCTCAAAAACCCGTGCACCCCTATTATTTATTAATATGTTACATATTTTTAAAAATTTCCATTATTATCATCTTATGGTTACTTTCTTTCCTGCACATTTCACTTTCACTGACATTGTTTTTGTCACCCTCAACTTCTGGTCTAATTGTAATTGTAAAATCTACCGTGTGGATGGGTTGTCCATGGGTGATTGTGGTACCTTAGCCGTATGTTTCTATTTTTAGGTGTAAGGAAGGATAAAATGCAAAAAAATGAAGTTTTTCTTCAATTTTGGTAAGTGAAGGGTTTTATTTGTCTTCCCTACCCAAATCTGTTACCTATGACTCACTGCAATTAATATTAGAAGAGAGGTGATCATATAGCCTCTAGGGAGTTGTCAGTTCACTTCACTTTGTTCTGTAATGATGCAATCAGCAATTCTGAAAATCAAAATGCACAGTGTTATGTGATGTGACCCTTTGGAGAAGATATACAACATATGGACAGACAGAAACATGACCATCGACACAAATAAAATTTTAATTAGTTCATACACTATGGTGGAACACAGATGTATGAAGTTTATTTATTAATTTATTTTATTTTGAGATTTGGAGTAGTAATAGGGGTTATTGCTGACTTGTATTAAAATAAAAATATCATTTTTTCATTAATTTGGTGAATGTCTTTTGTCTCTGCACTGACCTCATAAATTTCATTTCTTGGAAAAGTTTAGTATGGTTTTGGCAAAACATCGAGCTTAATTTAAAGTTAAAGGTAAATGAATTGCAATATATAATTCTTGTATTTAGTAATGTACTTTAATTAAAATAAAGTCAAATTTTAAAAATAATATATTTAAAAAAATGTTATTTTGCTCACAAAACTCTTTTGTCTCAAATTTAAGCATCATATTCCATAATTCCAGTTTGGATTTTATTGCACCTAATCTTGAAATTTTAATGCATTGAGAAGTTTCATTATCTTTACAACCTTTTCGACAGCTTGGGTATGCAAGGAAGCCTTAAAATCAATAGTTCACCCTCACTACCAGATCTGACAAGGTTTTCATAATCGTTGATTCAGTTAATATTTCCTTACAGTTTATTAAATAAATATGTATTGAAGCTTTCAAATTTATGTATGGAACTTCAAACTATCTGGGTTTTGAAGGTTGAGGCAGCCAGTTCTCAAGTATATTTTCTGTCATCAGCTATCATTACAAGAAAAATACTCTCAGGATGTGCAAAATAGTTATTTCGTTGAATGGCAGAATTGATAACATTTTTCAGATTTTAGATAACATTTTTTTAGATTAGATGTTGCATGCTATTTCTGTACAATAGTTGTTTTTAATGAAAAGTAAACTTCTACAACAAATGTAGCCAAAGTTGTCAGATTTTCCGAAGGTGTGTCTGTGGTTGCATATGTGGTATTTTGCCTGGAGATTTATTTGCCAGATCTTCTGTGAAATCACTTGCTAATACTGTTGAGACAATCTTGTGCAAGTGCTGTTGATCTGAACTCAAATCTTTGTCCATTTCTGGAAGAAATTCCCCTTCGATGTGTTTAAAGATATTAACAGACAGGTTTCAAGTGCTTACCCCAATTGTCCAAAGTGAAACATAGGTCCCCAAGTACAACAATCAATATGAAGAATCAAGTGTCTCAAAGGCAGTTTGTTCATGTGTAGTAAACAAATTTCATTTGTAGTAAACAAGTTATCCACTGAAGTGAATTTTATGTTCCCTTTTCAGGCAGTCTTATATACCACCATACTTTCCAGTATTAATATTTGTACATCACAACCGCTTACCATAAGATGATGATCGGGAATTCCTTCATCTGATAGAAACCCTATTATCAAAGTTTCTATTCCTTGTGCTGAACCAGTGTTAGGTACTATCTAGCACATCTACATAGCTCTGGGTTTTTGAATTAGTAAGACGTGCTCATCATCAATCGTAGTCCTGTAGTATTTATCACTTTTTGTAATATCTTCAAAAATTTTGTCTTTCCTCCCATCAAAGTATAAAGAAGAAAGTTCTGGAATTGCTTTTTTTAAATTTATTTATCATTTGACATTAGGTAAGACATAGAAATGTGCACGTTTCAAGCTTGTATAATATTATATTACTAGATCTAATGTTTTTATCCATTCAGTTGCACTGATCAACACATTGTTCCTGAAATTGTGACTTCCTTTGTTAACGTTTGTCTAGTTGTAATACTCTCTCTTCATAATTTATGTCTGTCAGTGACATTGACATCATATCCATTGTTGAACAAACCAGGCAATACAGTTGCCACTGCAATCCTGTCTGGCACTTCATATATGTCACATGTCTTCAATAATTTTTTTTATCTGCTTAACGTCTCTCTAACAGCGAGGTCTTTAGAGACGGGAAAGGATGGGGGCAAGGAATGGGAAGGAATTCGCCCATGGCCTTTTGAAGGAAGCATCCTCGCATTTGCCTGGAGTGATTTGGGAAACCATGGAAAACCCAAATCTGGATGCCCAGACGGGGATTCGAAATGCCGTACTCCCGAATGTGAGGCCAGAACGCTAGCCGTTACACCACCACACTTGGCGTCTTCAATAATGTAAGAAAATCAATGCATTAGGACTTTTTCCTTTCTTCTCAGTAACAGTTTCATTTATAGTGTTTGTAAAGTTATCAGTACTACCAAGCCTTTCAGATGCTGACAATGTCAGAGAAACACTAACTTCTAAAACAGAAGTATTTAAGGCTATGATTGAATGGTTCTCTCATTCCTGTTTCCTCTATAGGATCTTTTTAAATTTCTTCATAATGTTTGTCAATTCTGCCTAGTATCTTATTCTGAGAGATTCTTTGATAGATTAAAAGAGCTCATTCTTCTTTGGGAACACTTCTATCTTTGATGTAAGTACGGAGACTTTCCCGACGTATGCTTCATGGGTGTACCGCCGGATAGTGTTTTGAAAATTCGATATTTCGACGACTAGCTCCGTCGTCTTCATCAGGTGTCGAGACATCTGCACGGGTCAGCTGACCGTCGGATACTGACACAGACCAGGTGCCACACCTCCTTATATAGGCCAACAGCTCTCTCCGACACCGTCGCCCGGCGTCTGGCAGTGAGTGGGCGTAGCTACAGTTGTTCGTTGCTGGCCAAGGAAGTTAATATTGGGCCGTTTGTGGCGGTTGCTGAACATGCGTGCCACAATGTTTGCGTAGAGTTGCCAAGGCTGGTTTCCATGCCTTGCTAAGACACAGCCCACTATCTCTGTTGTAGGTATCAGCCAATCGAATTTCAATCGCTTCTTTGACTATGGAATCCCAAAAGTATGAGGTCCTAGCCAATATAGTAATGTTGTTGAAGTCAACCATGTGGCCATGACTGTACACATGCTCGGCGATCGCTGACTTGCAATACTGTCCCAGGTGAAGATAGCGTTTGTGTTCTTCATACCGGTTTAGTACAGTACGGATGGTTTGACTGGATGTAGCACTTTCCACACTCGCACGGGATGCTGTAAATTCCAGGAACTCTGAGGCCAAGATCATCCTTAACTGAGAGGAGTTAGTCCCGAATTTTAGCAGGTGGTTGGTAAAAACATTTAATTCCATGCCGTGCAAGAATTCTACCAATTTTTCCCGAGGTGTTTCCGGCGAAATGCAGAAAAGCGGTGGCCTCGGGCATTTCTTCCTGTTGGACTTCTATCTTTGGGTCAAATGCATTGATTGAATTCTTTGCACTTTCAAGATGAAATATCAAAAACAGAAAAATTAGCTTACTGCTTTGTCGAAAACATTCTAATTTTTTTGTGGAGAGCCTCTTGACAGATTTGAGTAAATTTTTGCATTTTAAATGATATCCTTTTAATAACTGTATGACCCTTGTTCATATTTCTGTAAAAATATATTTTCAATCCTAAATATCATTATTTCTTCAATTTTTGACAACATAGGCTCTTTTGCAGTTATTAATTACAATTTCATCTCACAAATAACACCAAAAAGGGAACATATAAATGCACTCCAAGTTCTTTGCATGCTTGTTACATAAAAAATGGGGTTATGTGTTAAATAAACGAGCAAGTGAATGGAGCAAGCAAAAAACAATAGTGAACTGACAATGTGACAAGTGTAGCTGACTATCTCTTCATGCACTTCCCATTGCACTTATTTTAAGATACTAACTAATGAGCATGCTTTCTTTTTGTTTCATGTTGAAAATAGACTATAGCAGCAACTATTTGATGAAGTAAAATAGGTTTTATAATTAAAATTTCACAGATTTACATGTTGTCAAAGTTGAGTCTAAAACCAACCTTTTTTTATTCAAATATTTACTGACATTACTGAGACAATTACTGTAAACTGAATCAAATAATATTTTTTGTGGGTTAATCTTAGTCTAAAAGACACCTGAGTTCCACTATTAGTGTACCGAAGAAGAAAAAAAAAAAAATTCTTATGGTTGGAAATTTGATAACTAAAGACAAAAATCAATTCATTTGAAATGTTGTTCTGGAAGAATTTGTGAATGCCGTTAATAGGCAAATGAATGATGATCAATTGATTCTATGATCCAAGAAATGGAAATAAACCTCCCTATCTAACGTTTTGGATTCGAAGATATTATTTGTTTGCTCACATTATCAGGAAAAAGTATCACAAAATGGAAATATTTATATTCCAAGACTGTTTGTAAGGGCATGAAATGACTGATCATATAGGTACTGATTAAAGATACATGTAAGTAAATACCAAAGAAATAATAGAAGCTAATGAAACAATAAAAGGGGGGATCACAACAAAGTGAATGAAGAGTAAATGTAGTAAAAGTCCAAACTCACTGAAATGCCAGTGTATATTGAACAAAGAGGCTGTAAGGATTTGGAGGAGACATTATTAGCTTCTTCCAACCAAATGTCAACCTCTCCTACATGTGGTGCACTCCATTTGCATGGACGGGGCTCTGGCAACTGAAAGATTCCTCGTATACGGAGTCACCCACTGCTTGTCAACGGCCTCAGAAATGAAGGTGGAAGAGCAGGGAGTGGTCAGGGCACCCTCTTGCCCTCAGGGTTGGAAACAGCCCCTAAAGGTTGATGAATCAGAAAGGAATCAATGGCATGGGGATGCAGAAAGCAATCTGAAACCACTGCATTAAAGACCATAACCCTTATGACATAACCCTGAGGCCATTTAATCCTCTCAAATTACATATATCATGATGGCTTCATCCTGGGTAAAATATTCCATAAGTAAAATAGTCCCCCAATCGAATTTCCGTATGGGGACTGCTTAGGGAGGAGTCATCAGAATGGATAGACATATACTACTAGTCAGAGCATGGAATGTTGGAAGTCTGAATAGGGCAAGTAGATTAGAAAACTTAAAAATGGAGATGGAACGACTTAAGTTAGATTTTGTTGGGATTAGTGCAATTAAATGGAAGGATTCACAGGATTTCAGGTTTCGTGAATACAGGATAATTAGCACACAAGCTGTCAATGGAGTTACTGGTGTAGGATTTGTTATGAATAAGAGAGTATGGATACGGGTGAGTTATTGTGAACAGTTTAGTGACAGGATTATTTTGATGAGGTTAGAAACTAATCCTGTTCCAACCAGGTTAGTACAAGTGTTCATGCCAGTGTCTTAGGACGATGATGAAGAAATAGAGAAAATATATGTGAAGGGAAAGGAAAATCTAATAATCATGGGTCACTGGAATGCAGTAGTGGAAGAAGGAAAAGAAGAGAATGGTGTAGAATGTTTTGGTTTAGGAGAAAGAAATGAGTGAGGAAGCAGATTGTTAAAATTTTGTGAAAGTATAAACTAAACCCAGGAGCAGATATTGACTCTGTCCATAATCTGATAGGAATGAAGTGTTGGCTGAAATTAAAGAGAATAAAGAAGCAGTACAAGTAGAACAGGCTAGAAGAAACTAAATTGAAACACTATCATGACGAAAAGTATGCAGAAAAGCTAGATGTGGGTCTAAGTAGTAACTCTAAAAGGAGCTCAACTGAGGACAAATGGAATGCGTTAATGACCGAAATAATGAAAGCTGGTAAAGAGTCATTAGGCTTTGGCGAACAAGATGTCTGAAAATCTTGTATGACAGAAGAAATTTTGGAATTGATGGATCAAAGGAGAAGGCACAAAAATGCTCTGGATGAATCAGGAAGACAGCAATACAGACAATTTAGAAATCAAATAAACAGGAAATGCAATAAAGCAAACGATGGATTGCTGGAAGAAAAGTGTGAAGTAGTAGAAAAGGAAATGGTTGTATGTAAAGTAGCGGTGGAATATAGGAAGATCAAACAGAATTTTGGATAAATGAAGAAGAGAGGTATTAACATTAAAGCTGCAGATGGGAAACCTCTTCTAAGTTCAGAAGATAGAGCAAACCGATGGAAGGAAAACATAGAGAAACTCTATGATGGAGATGATTTGAACAACAACGTATTGGAAAAAGAAGTTCATGTGGACATTGATTACTTAGGTGATCCTGTTTTGAGGACAGAATTTGATAGAACTTTGAATGATTTGAAATCAAATAAGGCAGTTTGAATTGATGAAATTCCTAGGAGATGCAGGAACCAAAAGATTATTCAAACTTATATTAAAAAGTTATGAAACAGGAGAGATCCCTACTGATTTTAATGAAAGTGTCATCTTCACACTTCAAAAGAAAGCAGAAGCTGATAGATGTGAGAATTATCACACTATAATATACAGAAGAATGGAAAGTGTAGTAGAAGTGATAGTAGGTGAAGATACGTTTTGGTTTAGAAACGAAAACATGTTTCACGAGAAGTGATTCTAGCTTGAAGAGTGGATCAAGGAAAAAAAAAAGGATTCTTTTATATGCATTTGTTGAAGTAGAGAAAGCTTTTGATAATGTTAGGTGGGACAAGATATTCAAAATCTTAAAGAAGTCAGGTCGAAAATACTGAGATAGAAGAATACTTTTTAAACTTTATAAGAATCAAGTAAAAGCAGAGAATAATGAGAGACATGCTGTAACAATAAAGTTTGAGTGGGGGAATGTATAATTTGGTAGCTGGGTTGTGCTTCCAGCCGTTCACTTGGTGTTTTCCCACACAAGTCCTTGCCACTCTGCCATAGCCTTCAGGAAATGCTACTCAGGATCCTGTAATCACTTGAAGACATATAAAAGTTTTTAATAATGGTTTATACCATGGAGGAAACATTCTGGTTATAGTGATTGGTCCTGGGTAAGGTTTGATACAGATTTGATAGGCAATATAGCTGCCACGCGGGATCTGGGAAATTTATTAGGATTATTAATTTAAACATCAGTTATTAAAAGGTTACCACAAAAGAATGTTCACCTGATTTAAAAAGATCACACTTAAAGAGTTTATTTTAAAACACAAATACACAGGCTGCTACCAGTTCCATATTAAAATGCAAGTCTTAGACATCGAACTTCATCTTGAAGAAAGCCGGTTTGTAATTAGAAAAATGATGCCCTAAATTGCACACATTTCTTAAACATGGCTATTGAATGAACACGGCAGTCTTTGCATCTCATATTACGGCATTGCAGAACAGTGGAAAATGTCTGCAGCCTGACAAATGCTCCACATGTTTTCTACATGGATCAACAACCGAAACGATATAGGCATGTTACTCTTTTTAAGCCACTTTCAAATTACTGACTTAACAACATGGCTGTTTGGCTTCTTACTCATCTAGCAGCCAATCGTAATTTTTTTTATCCTCACATGTTCTAACCGACCAATCGTGTATTTGCTTGTCAGTTTGCAACAGCTAGAAGAGACCTGACTCCTAATGGAGAGAGCAGAGCTAGCTGTCAAAATGTTGTGTTTATACAACACTATCTGGCTGGATACCCGAGAGGATTTTATTTCATCAGTATGCACGGAAAGTCTCCACTCACACAATTGTGAATTTCTTTATCACCTAGCCCACGAGAGATTGTTTCTTGGCATAGCTTGTCCACTGTTTTTTCTTTGCATATCACTTAAATTCACTGCCCTGTCTTGGTGGTTAGCATACCCTCTGATGGCTCGATCCCCCATAGCAAAACAGCTTGCCAAGTTTGCACTCTTAACACTCTTGTTACAACCCCACCACCTCCAAAATGTCACTTGTTTTTGGAGCTGGGTCTTCAAAAAACTAGTGGTATTTTTCTTTTGGAATTTCTTCTCTGCCTACTCTTTTCTGTCAATCTGGTTTCAGAAAAATCATTTAAAAATATTCATATTACAATTCCCTATTTACAGCTGGTACTGGTTATTGGTACAAAATCACATACAATTAGGTTTTTTCAATTAATTGAAAGTAGACTAAGTAGAAAAACAAAAAAAATTACATGTTACCACACAATTACAAAAACCATATGTTAGTGCAATAAAATAATTGTAAAAAAAAACTGGCTTTTTTTTTAAAAAAAAAAAAAAAAACACTAAAAATTTTAAAATAACTTGATACCTTGCTTAGGAAAAAGTAAATCTAAATGGACAATACATTACTGTCAATGAATTTTTTACATTAATTAGTTATTTTTTGAGTCGGTGCCAGCTGTCACATCACGAAGATCGAATTTCTGAACTTCTTTTGGTGTTAGAGGCGAAACTGGGAGTACGAACAAAAATTCCCAATATTTTACAGCATATTGTGAGGCAGATAGTGTTATTGCAGGAGACAGCTTAGAGAAACAAATTAACAGTATTTTAATCTGTGGCTTGGCCTTATTGGTCATCCAGGCATATTTCTGGCGCTACAGTGTCAGTTGGTAGGCTGCATCATGCAGTAAACCATTTATACTTAGTATAATATCGGCATATCATCTGTATTTTTCAGTTTTGTTGAAACATGTTTCTAGCATATTAATTGTAGGTAGGCAGTAACATTATTTTGTTATTCCTTATTTTGTTTTATCTATTTGTTTTTCTTGCTTTCGCTGGCACCCACTCCAAAAATAACTAATTAATATAAAAATTTCACTGACAGTAATGTAAAATATTGTCCATTTAGATTTACTTTTTCTTAAGCAAGGTCTCAAGTTATTTTAAAATTTTTATTGCTTTTTTTAAAACCAATTATTTTATTTTTAAAATTTTAGTGGTATTATAGTTTGTTTTGTATTTCAAATATGCCGCAGCAGTTCCCATTTTGCGAACTTCCTGGTAGCTCAGGGATTAAAGTGCTTATTTTCAAAGAAGAATTCTATCTTTATATACCACAACAACCTCCAGAATGGGGTGAATTGGGTATTGTGTTAAGGAATGTCAGTTTACATTTTTGTCCAGGCTATGTTTCGATCGTATCATAACATCCGTTAAAGCTGCTGGTCGATAACCGAAACATATAGCATCTGGGCATTAATATATACCACATACACAAATCTGTCTTTGGAATATATCTCTTTGTTCCGGCATCACACAGAAAATATAGATTTTTAATTTGTTTTTACAACGTGAAAGCTTGGGGTCCAAGTTGAAATCTGAACTACATGTTGAAACATTAGGATACATTTATTTTATAAATATTCTGCCATGACTTAAAAATAGCTTAATTGATTTTGATGGGATTTAAAACTGTGGATTTTTGTAAAGGACATTGGAAATTAAAAGGGGTGAGGATAAAGGGGAAGAGGGATTGGGCTCTTGCATATCAAATATAAACTGCCTTTTCAGATTGATTTAAAGCATATGTGTGTAATTTTATATTGATATCAGATAAAACCGTAGGTATGTATAAAAATCAATTAAGGGGTGTGGAGATGAAGAGTAGTTCTGTTTTTGTAAAGCTAGTGTGGGCAGTATTTTTCTCTTTGTTTTAATGTACACATGTGTAAATTTCCATCGAACCCAGATAAAAACTGTAATTTTGTGTAAAGAACATTTGCAAAAATTAAATGGGGTAAGGGAGTGAGTGGTACGGTTTTGTAAACAGAATGTAGACACTATGGTTCTCTTTGTTTTTAAGTATTCATGTGCAGTGTTCCATGGTAAGAATATTGGAAATTAGGAGGGGTGGGAGTAGAATGGAAGAGGGGTTGGGCTTCTGCAACCTAATTTAAACACAATTTTCCTGTATGTTTTAAAGTATATGTCTGCAAATTTCCTTCAGAATTTGATAGAAATTGTAGATTAAAGGATGGAAAGGAAGGAGCGTAGTTTGGACTCTTGAAACCAAATGTAGACAGTATTTTTCTGTTTGTTTTGCAGTATACATGTGCATACTTCCTTCAAAATCAGAAAGAAATGGTAGCTTTGTATAAGGAACATTGACATTTATTAAAGGGATAGAAAGGCAGATAGGGTTTGCATTTTTGTAAAAGTTATGTGTACAGTATTTTTCTTTTTCTATTTGTTTTAAAGTATACGTGCAAAGTTCCACCAAATTGGATTAAAATGTGGGTTTTGTACAAATATTAAGGAAAGGGGAGCGCTAGGGAATTTTTTTGATTTTTTTTTTTGGTCAGAAATCTTATCCATAAAAATTTACATGTATATGTGCCAACTTTCATAAAGATCTGTCAAATGGTGTTGAGTGTAGCTTTCTAAAAAGAAATTGACAAAAATCAAGGGGGTGTAAACGGGGAGAGGGGTTCAGTTTCTGCAAACCAAGAGTTGGTATTATTTTTCTCTTTATTTTATAGTAAAAATTTGCTAAGTTCCTTCTAAACCGGATAAAAACTGTGGTTGTGTATAAAAATTAAGCGGTTTAATGGGGAGAGGGTGTAAGCATCTTAGAATTTTGGTAAATTCTAGCCTCTCACCTCTAGGCATCAGGGGTAAAGCTTATTCTGTAGTAAAAGACAGTTTTCAGTTCATGTACAGGTTATGGGAGTAAAGCTTTGTATAGCATAGAGACACAGTAACCAAACACACTAAATAAAACCCTTTAGGGATAATAAAAGTATTCAAAATTAAATAAATGCTCTAAATAAACCTTTGATAACAAAAAGAAGACATCAGTTTGGGAGGAAATAGATTAAATCCCACAAGTTCAATTTCAAATAATAGATTTTGTTAGAGGTTAACTTTGTAGTTTCTAAACCAATTTGAATGCAGTAAAGACTTTCAGTAGTTGCTAAACGCCGAATATAAACTTTGAATGATAATAAATAAACTTTAAATCAACTGAAAATTAAATAATCATCAGTAATCCAACTTTGTAATTATGAGCTTCTAACTGGGGAGCATTTTGTCATTTTAAACCGATTTACGAGCAAGAAAGCAACTAAATACTTAATAATCCAACTATACTAATTTTCTGTAATGATATTAACACCTTTTACTAACCTTAAATGTGATAATCCAAAATAATCCAGTTTAGTACACAAGAAATTTCTAATATTTGGCATTTCACTGTTTTCACACACTTTCGAACAAAATAAAGTAATTGTAGGGAAGTAACCATGCAATTAAAATATAAATTCACTAAAATTTCGTAGTTTCTGAACGTTTAAATAACTTAAATCAATTTTTATACTTCGTCAGATGCTCTGCACTTTTAATAATTTTTTATCTCAAAATCCTAGAGAACATTCGAAATAAAAAGTAGATTTCTGGAAAGACCTAAAAATCTAATATCACATATAATAATTTCAAGTAATTCCAAGTAATAGAACCGATTTTACAGAGACCTTAAAATTTAGTTTTCATCACGACCATGAGGTCAACTTAGAAATATTTTCCAACCGATCTAAAGTAGATACAGAGATGAGATAACTTTCAGAATACGTAGTTTAATTCAGTGAATCCCGTAATAATTTTAGATTTGCGATAAAAATAACAGAAATAAAGTTATAAAATTAAAACTGAAATCACACTTTGGTTACGTCGTAGTTAAACTTTCCCTGCACCAATCTTAATAAAAATTACACCAATAAACTCAGGAATTTTAGTAGAAAACAGTGATAATAAGATAATTTGCATAAATTGTGGCATTAATAAAATGACGAAATGTAGAATGTTCGAGAACAATAGTACTTCCCCAAGGTAGAGAAATAGTTCACTCCTACCCTTACAACTTTTAAACCAGATGCTTAAAATTATTCACTAAATATCCATTATTTCACAATTAAATATGTCGAAACACTGTCACACTTAAAGTTTTGGATGACCGCTTAGTTACTGTTTTGAACTATTGACTTTGAAAATAAAAACTTTGAGTTTTCCAACAGTGAACTTGTGTGCTTCAGTAGTTAGCATAAAACCCTTTCCAATATTTGGGGTTGAAATCAAATATTGTGGCGACCTAGGCATTTAGTTGAGTAATCCTGGCTACATGGTCAAATCAAATCAAAATTATTTAGCAGATGTACTGAGAATTGTGAGCTATCAAGTGTTTAAGTTAAGGCACTTAGGCGATACTATAACCCCAGTATCGGCCTGGTTCCTTACAAGGGGGTGGTTTTTAGATCTTTTGGTCAGACACTTTCTTCATGAAAAAATACATATAATCACCAACTTTCATGGTAATCGGTCAAACAATCGCGACTGTAGCTTTTTATAAAGAATATTGATTAAAGTTAATGGGGTTGAAGGAGGGAAAGGGGTTGAGCTTTGGCAAATCAAATGTTGACAGGATTTTTCTCTTTGTTTTAAAGTATACATGGGCAAAGTTTAATAAAAATCGGATGAGAAATGTAGGTTTCTATCAAATTAAAGGGTGTAAAAGGGAGAGGGGTGGTTTTTTAATTTTATTTTTTTGGTCAGAAACATTCTCCATGAAAAACTACATGTAATTGCCAACTTTAATGGAGATCAGTTAAATGGTGTCGACTGTAGCTTTGAATAAAGAAAATTGGCAAAAATTAAGGGAGGGGGGGGAGAGGGGTTCAGATTTTTTAAAATCAAAAGTTGACATTATTTTTCTCTTTATTTTTGGCTATTTATGTCCAAAGTTTCATCGAGATCAAATAAAAAATGTGATTTGTATAAAAATTAAGGGGTGGAAGTGGGTAGAAGGGGTGGTTGCTCAATGAAATTCATATGAGACCACTTTCGAGGTATACCCTATCCATTAAAAAAAATTCATTTAAATCGGTTCAAAATTGGCGAAGATATCGCTGAACATAAAAAAAAAGACATGCAGATGAATTGAGAACCTCCTTCTTTTTTTTGAAGTCGGTTAAAAATACAAGGTCTTCTTCCACAGACAAATGAAAGGAGCTGAGTGCCTGCTCATGGCTAGTCACTGTGACACCATACTGGAATTTCCTGCAATTTAGTTGAAGTATGTCTGCAATATATAAATTAAAAAGCACAGGCGCCAGCACCGAAACCTTAGGCAGTCCATTGTTGAGAACACGCCAGCGACTCTTTTGGGCTCCACAGTGAACCTGGATTTTGCGATTACTCAGCATGTTGTTCATGAGTTCAGGTATTCTTTTATACGGTACAACATATAGAAGTTTGAGAAGGAGACCCTCACTCCAGATGGTATGATAGGCTGCTGATATGTTGACGAACACAGCTCCTGTTTTAAGTTTCTTTTGGAATCCAGTCTCAATGTGAGTCATGAGTGTCATAATCTGCTCAGCTATGTTTAGGCCTGAATCCAGCCTGCTCAGGGGGAATGATTTTATTAATGGTATTGTGAATCCAAGCCAACACCATCCTCCCAAGCAGTTTATATGCTGTGCTGAGAAGAGAAATTGGCCTTAAGTGTTCTGGTGCAATTCCTTCCTTACCCAGTTTTAAATTGCCAATCACCTTAGCTTTTTTAAAGGCAGGGGGCAACTCTTGATGTCTGTAATATTTCATTGAAAAGTGCAAGCAACCATTTTCTTGCGATTGAGCCTGTATTAATGAGGAATTTTGGGTACAGGCCATCATGTCCAGTGGCTTTGCGGAGTTTGGTATATTTTAGCGGAGCATCCAGTTCAGACAATGTGAAGGGGTTTGAATACTCTGCATTTTTTAATGTTCTTCTTGACATCATCAAGTTCACTTTTCACACATCGAGTTGTATCTCTATTGCCAGGCACCTCAAAGGTTCTTAGCAGGTGACTGGCTATGACATAATAGGATACTACCCGCTCGTACCTTTCTGGTTGTAGTCGGCACCCAGTTTTTGGATTAAAGACCAAGCCTTTCTGCTTTAGAGTGAATTCTAACTTCTCAGTTGTTTCCTGCCAGAGTTGTTATCGATGTTGCTTAAGAGACTCCAGCAACCTTGTTGCTAAGGTGTGGTCTCCACTCCTTTTGAACTCCTGGAGCAAATGAGTGCACTTGTGATCCCAGCCAGGGATATAGTCAGATCTGTTGCCCCTAAGTAAGTTATGCTTTCTGATGTTTCCACAGCTTTTGAAAATTTCTTGTTAGACATTACAGCACCTGGGACATTTTCGAGGAGTCTATCCTATGGTCTAGTAAATTCTTCCCAATTTGCTTTTTTAAAGTTCCAGCAAGAGGATGGGTCAGATCTTATGACTTTTATATGGATACCAAATGAAATGACCACTGGCCTATATTGAATGTGTAGAAAGTCATTAAGAATAATTCGTTGAATGCTCAGACCATCAGCATTGGGTGATTTTGTTGTAAACCACAGTTCAGGATTGGTCTCTGATCTCCATCTGGCCAACTTGTATGTCTTCTTACTCTTGGCATCAAAGTGAAGGTCCAAGTTATTAAGCTCCATTAATTCACATAACCATCTATCATTCTCATTTCTTCGATGTAACCCCAGTCAGGGCTGTGAGAATTAAAATCCCCCACATACATCTTGGGGTGCTGCAAATTATGCAGTGAGCAGGTAGCCCAATAGATATTCAGTGGCTTGTTGATGTTAGCTATACACACGCCACATGCCTGCACAACTAAGACCTGTACATTGCCTGAGTCCTCTTTGGCCACTATGTTATATCCATTACATTGTTTCTGGAAAATGTCTCGATACCAATTGCTGGTGATTATTACTATCTACATTCTACTGTATAATACCCTGGGATGTGGCCTCTGCATCTAAGGTCTATGAATTCATGAGTTTGGATCTCTTAAATTGCCAGAATGTCCACATGGTGACTGAGCATTAGCTTGGATAGGACTTCATTTTTCTATATAGATAATCCTTCTATTTTAAAATGGCACACCCAGAAGGTGTTTCCTGAGCCTTGAAAAGACTATTTGTTTTAATGCTCATGTTTAACTCTAGTATGCCTTCTGCAAAAGTTAGCATAATTGCAACTGCAATTAGTTTCCAGGGGCACCAGCAGTATTTCTTATTCATTCATCAAATAGGTCTAATAACTGCACACGTGGAGGTCTCTCGCATGCTATTACTTTCCAGGATAGAAACTTCCAGATTTGTGAAGATAGGCTCTATGAGAGTGTTAACCAGCTCTACACATTCTTCTCTAAGTGGAGACTAAACCCTAATCTGACAGAGTCTTGTTGCTTCCACCTTTCAAACCAACTCAGCTATGTCAGAATAAGACCAACCTTCGGACCCCTTGGAAGAGTAGAACACAAAGCCCATCACAAATAGCAGGGAGTTACCTTGGATTGTGTGAACCTTGTGAAGAAACTGGCAGGTATGTCATGCGGTGCAGGTGCCCACGTCCTTCGATGAGCAGTCATTGGCTTGGCATTCTCTGCAACAGAATACTGTTGCTCTACATGCCTTGGTAGTGCTCATACTGTCAAAATAGACATCCAGCTTAACACTGCTATGAGAACACTGAGTGGTGTCATTAGATCTACCCCAGTATCCTGGTTGCCTGTACTTTCCAACATTCCGCCACCACATTTGAGAAGAAAATCAATATTGCCTAGAGAATTGGAAGGAGTGGAGGAAAACAACATGATTCTTCTGCATAGTAACCTCCTTCACCTGCCTGCCAAACAGAAAACTGCTGAAAACAATTGAAATCAAGGAGACCTACCTACATGGAAGCAGCCAACTTTAGAATGAACAACTTTAACTTGTATGAATAGTGGAGAAAGGAGTGGGAAGCCAACAGCCCACACAGTTGTGATCTTGTAAAATATTTGACAACCTGTGTTCCAGGGTTTGACTTTCCTAGATGTCTTGGTGTCAACTGAATTGATTTTGCACAGGTCATGGAGCGTGAACTGCAACCGCACATAAATGGGGTCTCCGTGACTGTGTGACAGTGGTGGTATTCAAACCGCTGATCACATTGTGATTGAGTGGCAGCAGAAGACTATCTGGAGGCCTGCTCACACTGCATCAAGCTAGACCAACTGCCAGAAGATGGCTTGAATCCCTAGATATAGTTATCTGATTAACATGTTTTTTGTTTGTATTTGGCATATGATAATAATAATACTGTGACACCATTGATATTTATGTTATTTAGTATTGTGCATACAATTTGTGACAGAACAGAAACATTTCATAAGAAAATTATATTTTTGTTCCCTGAGAGTATACAAAAATCGATATATTTATTCTTAAATAAAAGAAATGTACGTTGCTATGGAGATAAGAAATCAATCAAGACTTAGAGGCTAATGACATAAAGACAGATTGGTTACTTTTAAAACTGTCATTGCTGAAGGAACTTGCATCTTCGGATACTACAGATGTTTCATGTAGTTCCCAGAGGAATACAAGTTGTGTATAGTAAACGGAAAACTGCTGAAAACTAAAGGATTGAATTCTTTATATTTATAATCAGTTCATAAGATATCGGTCACACGATAAATTCAATGCCTTCCATACTTATTTGGACACCAAAGGCTTATTCTTCTAAAGTCTCACCAAGTTAGAAACATTTATAAATGAATACAAGTTGGTTCCCACATTGTGGGTCCTATGCTCCTCGAACTTACACCTAGTGGTAGCATGAGCTTCTCATTTGTTTGTGAATTTATGCCTAATGTAGTCCATATAGGACCCTACAGTCTGTATTTACAAGAAAATATTAACATGTTTGGACATTGTGACTTAGGGTGTCAAGAAACGAGAAAAACAAAAAATTACATTGTGCATAGCACAAGGCAGCGAGTTCTCTTGCCCCTCAAAACTAATCTGATAGCTTTTTTTCTGTATTTCCACATTCTGAATTCTCTCTTAAGGGCTACAAACAATTTTATAGTATAAAAAAATAAATCATGAAACAAAATATTTGCCTAGGTACAAAATACTTCAATAGTAAACAAAATATCATTAGTCTAGAATATTTGTTATCAGTAGAACCATTCCACTAAACATGGAGTGGTTTAGAAAATAAATGGACATTGCTTGAATCTTGTCCCTCAAAATTGACAAGAAAATGAATATTGTTCATTAGTGACTTTGATATGGCATTAGTAATCTGCTTATCCCTATAGTCTACTTGAGGTGTAGATTGAAGCTGAATGTCCTGTATCAGCTGCGGGAAGCACATGCTTCCTGCATAGTTACATCAAGTAATGTAGGCACCATTACACCATTTTGTGTATTAAGTTGTTCATCAACAGGAGTTAAAATTTCTGTGTGACACTGAATAAATTCTTCATTGAGACACTTTCTTTTACATCAGTACTTTGAGAAATAGAAATGTCATTGACACTACCTTCATTGATGGGGTTTACAGTAGTGGGCATTTTATAGACTTGCTCTTTATCATTAAATGTACTTATCTATGCCATTTTGGCTACAATGTTATGATATAGTTCATCTGTAACAATTTTTTGTGACACATCATCAGCTACATATTGGTTACAGGTATCACTGAAGGGACAACTCTTACTTTTGACAAATATAGGTGTCAGACACATTTCAGTCTGAAATTCATATTGAATACCATTTAAATGATCAAGTACTTCTTCCTCTGTAGTCCTGGGAAAAAAAACAACAAAATTATCCTTACAACTAAAATTGTCAGTAAACTGTACCTCATCACCATGAGCACTGGTGTTTACATCAGACCATATCTCTGTTACATTAACTTTCATACCAGTACATGTTTTAGCAAAAGCTACACAAATTTCATTAGGAGCAATACAAATATTGACAGGGCAAAATGCTTCGTGTGATATTGTATTTTCCCCTGGAATTGAAATGTAAGACTCGCTGGTCACCCCAAAGTCAACATTTAAAAAGGTGTCACCTAGATCTATTTCAACAGGACTTAGTTTAATTCGTATAGATGTACACTGATAATTATTAGATGTATCTGGTGAATTATTGTGTTGTGAATTGCTGCTAAAGTCAGTTGGATAACTGTTTAAGTTTCTCTTGTCCCTAGAAATTTTCTCCTCATTAGCTGGGTTGTTATGATGGATGGAATTTATTGAAATATGTTGTATTGCTGTTGTCTTTGGTTATCACCATTATTCCTACCCTAATATTGATTTCTGTCATGTATATTGTCAAATGTCCTGCAATATGCATATCTAGTGCTGTCAATTTTTTCGCTGCTTGTTCCACAGTAACAACATCATACAAATCTCTTTGAATGGATTCAGGAATTCAATCAGCAATCTTCCTGACTGACTGTTGTTCTGGCAACAGTGTAGGGAAATTGCATGTCTTTGCTACTTCTTTGTAAAATAAATTCTTCTAATGTTAATTTACCCCCACTCCCCCTGGGGTCATTACAGTGACCTGTAAAAAGTTCTCTTTTAACTTTATACTGTGATTGTGTGGACCAATATTGTTAAAGAAATACCCTTTTGAACTGTTCATATGTGGTACCGTTGCAAATATTCACTTCACCCTAATCTCGGCTGGTATCCTTCATATGTTGAAACATGCAACTGATTTTCTCTAGATCGGTGTTTTGTCTAAATGCTTGATACATTTAAAAACTGCTAAGAAGACTCACTGGATGCTCTGTTCCATGTGGATTAAAATGTTTGACATCGAATTTAATGGGAGTAGTGATTGAAGCATGCATAGTCAAAACTGTGCTACTACTAGGAATTCCTTTTCTTAGGACGGTATCAACTCTTTCTTTGTAAGATGTGACTTCCTGCTGTACTGCTTGTAAATTTTTACTAAGCACCTCAATGTGTTGGATGTTGGCATGTACCTGTTTCTCAATTAGGATATGCTTGCTTTAAATATTACCTACCGATGTAAGACAAACTTTGATTTGGTTGGATAATTCGTGAATATTCTGTATTTTCTGATTTGTTTGTGTTTTTGCAATCTCTAAATCTTGTCTCAGAAAATTCTTTCATTTACATTCTCTGACTTTTTATGCTCAATATGCCCTTGCAGGGCTGCAAATTGTGTGTTCATGACCTGAAAATTAGAATCAACCTGATTTGTGTAGCAATGCCAGTTATCAGTTTTGTTACTTCAGAGTGGTTTTTAATACATTCCATTTTATTGGTAGTGAGGTTCTGATCGAAAATAGCATTTGTTTTTCTAAAATGACTGTTGTTTCTCTCCATGTATTTGCTTTGGCAGTAAGATCTGCAATTTTATTAGAATGTGTCTGGAATATTTCAGACACTTGCAGGAATTTTGTTTCCAAATTGGTCTTAAACATATACTCTAATTGCTCAAGCTTGGTATCAAGTTTATGACCAATGCCTTTAATCTCTTCCTCAAGTACTTGGGACTGATTATCAGATTTACAGTTTATATTTTCAAATTTCTGGTTTATGTTTGGATTTATAGTTTCCTTTAGGTCTGCAGTATCTTGTTTTTGATTGTAAAATTTTGGTTTTGAATGTCAAATTTCTGATTTATTGTGGCTTTTTCATTCACGACAGTATTGAAAAAAACTCTAAGGTCAGTTTGATTAGTTTGAGGTTGACTAGTTACTGTACAAAAAAGCATTGCTCGCTCGGGAGTATCACGTGTAAATTCCTCACATTCTCTGCTAAGAGTCTAAATGGGAGATGGCATTTCTAGTTGGCAGGTGGTTTGGTGGGCTGTTGACCTCTTCGCAAAAAGCATCTGTTTGCACCAATAGTGCCACCACTTGATTTTGGTTCGGTTTATCTTTCTCGGAATGTTGAGCTACCTGAGGCATTGTGCTGTTGGTAATATCAGGTGAATTATCAGAATGAATGCTTGAACTATTTGAAAGCTGGGACAAATTAACTTGAATCATTTCATCTTCACTTGAAAAAAGGTGTTCAATGGCCATATTTCCAAAATCACTAAAAGTGAGAAACTTTACAAGAGTAATCTATCACAATGGCAGGTAAATTGTTCAGAAAATTACTATTAATATTGAAAATGATGAGTATTACCACTGTATTAAAAGTATCTCATTGAAAGACAAAACAAATTACAAAAACCACAACATACAGAAACAGAGATTATTATAAACACTGTATGAAATCATATATAAGCCCTATCTTTGATGTATGGTACAAGCTGAGTGGAAGTATTTCAATTGCTGATAAAATATTTTCACCTGAATGTAAAGAAATGATACTGAAAAGAAAAAAAACAAAAAAAATCTTAAGCACCTCCAATCAGCTTGTCAGAGTAACATTGATTATAGTTGGTAAAGTTTCTGGTGTACAGTGAAGGTATTAGCTGAACAAAACACAATTTTATGTTCTATTTAGTCAGAATAATTTCTGTATTAAACTGAATACAGAAAAAAGGAGGGCGAGAGAGAACCAGTTGTTTTTGTATCAACAGTACACTGATTACGAAAGTGAAACAGTTAATCTGCGATAATGTCGTATATAGCATCCAAAATAAATGTGTACTAGTTACAGCAATTATCTTAGCAATATCTGGCATTTGAAAAAGAAAAAAAAAAAAAAACATTTGAACAAATTATTATAACTCGCAGACAAAAAATGCTATAATCTTAAGGCAAGATATTCGCGATTACATTGCGGTAGTTAACAACTAAGCAAGGTTTATAAGACTGTAATGGTAAATAATAGGTTAAGGTCTTGTTGCACTACTCAGTTTTAACAGGACAAAACAAAATTCTTGAAAATGGCACATGCTGGATATTATATTGTCAGTAAATCATTGTCAGATGAACATTTACTCAGCTGGAATTAGGGGCCAGTATAATCAGCTAAAGAACCAGTCTGCAAAGGATAGATGGTTCTCAGGAATAGACGAGAACCCACCCTTCCTGATAATTTATCACTTGTAATAATTAAATATCATTTACTTGGTGAAATAGATTTTTTTGCGTTATGTTGCGTAGCTGTAAAATGCTGCATAGCTTAGCACTTCACTGTAGGTAGTGGCTATAGCACCACGTTTTACTGTCTGCTGCCGTCAGCTTGTCACTACATGTAATGGCTATCAAGTTGCCTTCGTAGAGGTGTGGTGATGTTGCGAGGAACCATTGTCCTGCACGGTATGGGGACCTGTGTTCGCTGGTACCTATGTAGTACCCAAACAATTGTTACCATTGATGGTCATCTTCGATGTTCGGAGATCTGCCATTCATTGTTTCTAATTACACCACCAATTACACATTGTAGTCTCGCTTCACATAGTTGCTATGTAGCGATTGGTCGCCATTTAACAATAATTTATTTAGTAGGTATGCTCATCTCTATGACCGCATTGTAGCTTTACTGTTGTTTAACAATACATTGCCTGCCATTCATGATGACGGATAATTGAAGGTTGGAATGTTAAGTGAATGTTCGGCGATAAATAGTTGCTACGAAAGAACGTTCATCAGATTTCAAAACATCACACTTAAACAAATTATTTTAAAGCAAAAATACCCAGGCTGGTACCAGTTCCAAATTGTAACACAAGTTTAAAACATCGAACTTCATCTAGAAGAAAGCAGGTTTATAATTTAAAAAAACAATGCCCCAAATTGCACACGTTTGTTAAACAGTACTATCAAATGAGCTCAGTAGTTTTTGTACCTCACATTATAGCATTGCAGAACAGTGTAAAACACCCATGGACCAGCAAACGTTCCATATGGTTCCCATGCAGATCAACCATTGAAACGATAGGCACGTTATATTTTTTTCGGCCACTTTCAAATTACTGTATTAATAACATGGCTGTTCGGATTCTTGTTCATCTTGCAGCCAATCATGATTCTTTTTGATTGTCACATGGTCTAACCAACCAATCATGTATTTCTTTATCACCTTGCCCACTAGAGATCGTTTCTTGACATCGCTTGTCGACTCACCTCTTTTTTTCTTTGCATAACACTGAAATTCACTGTTATGCCTAGCTGGCTAGCAAACTTCAGCCAGCTCGAACCCCTTACCAAAACAGCTTGCCAAGTTTGCACTCTTAACACAAACATTACAATGCATCAGTTAAAAAGGTTGTGAGACAAGGTTTCAGTTTATCCTCAAATATTCAACTGGTATGCAGTAGAAGCAATAAATGAAGTGAAAGAAAGATTTGAATGTGACATAAGTGTTCAAGGAGAAAAAAATCAGTAGGTTATAATTTGCTGATGACATTGTCTTGTTAGCAGAACAGGTTGAGGATATCGAAAAGTTATTGAATATCATGAACAAAATACAGAAGGAAGATTATGGACTAAATATAAACCAAAGAAAGACATAAGTGATGTAATGAAGCAGAAATGATACCAATACTAGTGGATTAAATATGAAAATAGGGTCAGATGCGATATCAGAAGTTAATGAATTTTGCTACTCAGGAAGTAAAATTACAACCTATGGCCAAATCAGGGATGATTTTAAAAGCAGAATACCACTAGTGAAAAGAATCTTCATGAAAAAGATAAATATTTTAGTTTCATATAGTGATCTAAGATTCAGAAAGAACTTTTTAAAACTCTATGACAACAAAGCATGGATTTTAGGAATACCAGAAAGAAAGAAAATTGAAACATTTGAAATATGGTGCTATAGAAGGATGCTGGAAATTAAGTGGATGGAGAAAGCACGAAATGAACGAGTTTTGGAAATGATGGGTGAAGAAAGAAGTTTGTGGAAGAGTCTTACAGAAAGAAGAGACAGGTTGGTAGATCATATGCAGGATTGGCTCATTTGTTAGTGGAGGGAACAGTCGAAAGTAAGAACTGCAGATGATGACAGAGATTAGAATATATGGAGCAGATAATTGAGTATGTGAGCTCTAAGGGGTTTGTTGAGATGAAAAGATTAGCGCAAGATAGGAAAGGATGAAGGATTGCATTAAACCAGTCGAGAGACTTGACAACAACAAATAAGTGAAAAGAGTTTGGTAATTTAATAGCAGTGCACAACCTTTTAATAGTTATAGGTATAGAATTACAAGGAAGGAGTTCTAGGCAATAAAGCTTTTGCCAATAGTTATAGACTATACCACAGCTACAGAGACACAATTGATGGAGTGCTACTTATTTTTGTTAGCAAATACTACTCAATTCCACTAGTGTCTATATGTGGAAACCATAAATTATCTGGGGTAGATTGCTGGGGTGTTAAAATAAAGAGAGTGCAACGGACGAATGAATGAGCCATTAAATTAATATTCAACCTCTACCTCTATAAGTAAGCATAGGATGGTCATTGTCAGTGGAGACTTAAACTTAGCAAGTATGGACTGCCAAGCAAATAAAATTACTAACATGCACGATGAGAGATTTGCAAATGTCTTATTCAGGGAACGAGGCTTTTCACAAGTAGTAGAGCAAATTATGAGACAAACATATTGGATATCTTTTTAATACAGCTTGGTGATAACTTTGTGGGTTTCAGATTACAGAAGGAACTAGTGATCATGAAACAGTTGTAATTAAAATAATAGGATTCTATAAAACAGTAGAGTATTGGTACAATTATAAAAAGCAGAACTGAAGAGATATGGCAGGAGAACACCAGGACTGAAGGAAAAACGGGAATAGCTTGAAAAAAAATAATAAGAATCTTGAAAAATCTTTATCCCAAAGCAAAAAGTAAAGAAAATTGTGTAGCATATTATAAAAGGAGGTTGGTAAGAAGAAATGGTGCAGTATAGCAATAAGGCAGTAAGGAACATTTGAACTGACTTAACTAACAATACAAGAAAATAGGGTAGTTATACTTGGATTTGTGAATAATAATCTGACTGGGTTTATCTCTGGTTATTTATGTAGCAATATGCTTAGTATTTTGTCACTTCAAAAAAATTATTTTCAGACAATTATTCTCATAGCAACTGAAATAGTTTCCTGGAGTGAACAGACTGAATCTTTTAAGCTTTTGAGTAATTCAGTTTTATTACTGTTTCACTCAGTGGACATAAATTGTGTGTTAGCTTAGTAATGGTAGTTCCGACACTTACTGTTCACATGTATAGCACATTTAGTGGATAACTATTGAATTTTGCAGCTGAGCTAAGGCTGATCCCCCAGATACAGGGCAGATGATTATGATGCCACTATAGGCATTCTATGCTAATAACATTATTACACAGTAAGTGAATTATTTTCCGAGTGAAGTTTCACAGCTTCGAGCATTAATGTTCACAAGTGAGTATCAACATGTCAAGTGCTACAACAGAATCATCCTAGTCTGCAACAACTGCAGCAACAACCACAGTAGCTGCAACAGCAGAAGAAACAACAGGAGCAGCAACAACAACAATAATTTCTAGATATGGAAGAAGGCTCAAGCAGTATTTCACCACAGGATTCACACATATTTACAGGTACTTCTTTGCATCACATAGCTCACAGAAAAGAGATAACGGCAATCATGGGTGAGTCGGACCAGCTAGCTAAACAACTGTGAGAACCGAGCTTGCAGTGGGGTTATGCATAAACCTTAGTCTCAGCTATAAACGTGGATATTTTCAGATATAGCTTTGCAAATATAATTTGGACGTCACTTAGTTTAAAAAATCTCAAACTAAGAATGGTGGTTGAAAATAAAAGTCACAGGTCTTATTTCTGGTAGATACACATTATATTCTTAAAAATTTTAGCAAAGTCACAAACAAATGGCATCAGACAAATTTTCTGAAGATTGAATTGCTGATTCAACTAACACATTTGACTCAGACTTACCTCACGACCCCCTAGCTGACTTTTAGTACCGTGAGTGTTTTATCTTCTTCACACGCTCACCTAGAAATTTACACATATTTGCCCAAAATCATTATCTGCCATGCCATGCGCCTAACTAGCTCCACCGAAATACATAGTGCCGCGCTATACTGTATCTGGACGACTGCGACTGAGAACAAGGAAAATTCTGGGCAGGTATTTATGCTCACTGACTGTGGGAATCTGTAAGACTTCCGCCTCACACGAGAATCTTCAGAAAACCGATCAGATTCGTATAAACTTGCATCATATATCTTGACCATGAATGTTAAAAATGTTCCTAGCATTCTGAAATTAATCCATATTAAAAAAAAAAAAAATCTGTAGCTTAAATAGTTTCACCGTAAAAAATTGTTTTAACGTGATTCCCAAGACCTGTTTAATAACGTTCACAATTTGGTTGTTATTAAACCGAAATAAATTTTATTTTACTGCTAATTATCTGCTCTTTCCTCCACTATCAATCAAAACATGTTTACTATTATCAAAAGGTGAAATAAAAATTGTAATCCAAAAACAGAATGTAACTATTTAATATTTCAGAAGTTATTGAAGCTATCGATCTGAAAGTAGCTTGAATCAAATCTACATATGCAAAAAATGGTTACTGAATAAATTTAAAGTCTCTAATTGCTTTCTTCAATTTATAATGAATTTTTGTTTAAATTTCACTTCTCCTGGTGAATGTTTGAGACTAATGAAACAGAAAATACTATCTTAAAACTGTAAAATCTAATTTCTATCTTGAATTAACATAGTAACTGGCTTTAAAAATGATATGCAATACTATCTAATCTAGCTTGTGGTTCTGAGAACAAATTTTGTCATGCAGTTACAAAATTTATAAGATATCTGACACGACTTTTTGTACAGGTATGAGAAGCAAAGGCATTGGTAGCACCAATACAAACAGAACAGGCGGAGGAAGTTGACATGCTCCATATATCAGGTTCTATTGAGATTAATTTACCTCAAGCAAAGGTAGCAGATCAGCTGAAACTTATTAACATGCAGTCTGACACGACAATTCTAACTTATCGGAGCAAAGACAATAGATATAGCCATAAAGGTCTTGGGCCATATTATGTTTTTGTAGCGAGCCTGTATATAAACATGTGTAATTTACATCCAATGGTAATTGGTAAACTAATATTTCAGTACAATAATGCCTTCAAAAGGAATGTTATCAAAATCACATCTATCAGGAAAAATCGTCTCATAATAGAAATTAATACTGGAGGCTCTGCCAATAAAATAGCGCAACTAGATGTTTTCAAATAAAAAATTTTAGAAGCCTATTTTCCAGGCACTTGATCATAAACAGGCCATCATAAGAAATGTTCATGGTACCTTGAGTGAGGCAGAGCTTTTAGAAGAAATAGTATCCCCATTCCCAGTTGCACGTAGTAAGCGAATGACCAGAAGGTCGCAGAAGAACCAAACGTGTGTGATACCTATTCGAGTCAGCTTGGTTCCTTTTTGGTCACAGTATTTACCTACCCATGTAACTATACTTGGAACTCGCTGTACTATGGAACCATATGTTCCTCGTGTAATTCAGTGTAGTGTTTGTTTATGTTGGGGACACCGTCAGGGTCAATGCAGGTCATATGAGGCCCGATGCAACAGATGTGCTTGCCCTCATTTGGAGGTCAACTACAACATTCCTGCAACCGTGTGTTGTGCTCTTTGTGGTGGTCCACATTATGCCACTAGTACGAACTATTTAGTATATTTTAGACACCGTCAAGTAAAACTAACAACGGCACACCGAACAAGTGCGATTTTCCCTGATGGAGAACAACAAACTTGAGACTATGCCTAAGTGGCTTTATTTCAACCACAATTAAGCAGTCATACAGAGTTTCCTCTGTTATAGGCAAGAAAACCATCCAACTACCTCCCGACTGCAAATTCAGCAACAACATCCCGCACAGCAGATGCAGCAACTTACTCACAACAACCAATGTTACTGGGTGCTGCCTCTTAGAACAAAGAGTATCCCACTCTGCAGCAGGAGGCATCCCCTTCCACCCCAACTTTTTCCCCCATTCACTAATGGCTGCTTGTTCCTCGGCAGATACCTATTTCTCCCATTACTCATAACCGATAACTATTTAACATTCCCACTCACACTTCGGCACAAATTGGCTTCCTTATTGAAGAAATATTCGAGCCCATCATGTCCATTATTTCTTCACCTCAATCATCCTTTATTGGAAATCCACTCATCATCCGGGAGTCATTACTCACACTGTTAAATAAACTCAATGGTTTTTCGAATTCTGCAGTGGAATACTAGTTGAGCCATCACCAATAAAGAAAGTCTATAATATGTACTCTGTCATAAAGATATCAAGATAGCAGCAATTTCCGAGACGTAATTTAAGGAAACATCAACCGTGTGCTCTAAGAACTATTCCACTATTCGATCTGATCGATCAGATGGAAAAGGTGGAGCAGCATTTCTCGCCCATCATACACTTCCTTTCAAGGTCTTAAACATTACAGTGGGGCTAGATCATGATATCCAAGTTGCTGCCTTATGAATCCATGCTTCTGCATTCGAGCTCACATGTGTTTCTGCTTACTGCAAGCCTCACAAGACCATAACACAGGAGATGTGGAATATTCTCTTAAATCCCCAGAACCCACCTTTGCTGATATGTGGAGATCTTCATGCTCACAGTACTACTTGGACATGTGCCTTCACTGATAGACAAGGAGAAATCTGTGATGTGTACGGCCTATCTGTCCTTAATGATGGGTCACATAAACTCGTGCTGCCACTATACCACCATCAATCGATAGACGATATCACATTGTATTCTCCATCCAAAGCCACCATTTCTCATTGGAGCACTTCAAAAGACTTGTTGGATTCCAATCACTTCCCAGCACTTATAAGTGTTTATCATCTTCCATCAGTATCCCATGCCCCATCCCATCAAGCAATTGTTACATTAACTAATAGGCCTTTATTCATGGATACAATGATCTACAAAGTACGCAATTTTCAGCACCACAGTTCAGTTCTGGATGATTATAACATCTTCATAGAAACTCTCCAATGTGCACCCTTGTCTCCATCCCTCTGAGAAAGACCTCCTTTCAGAAGAAGAATTCTTCAGCTATTTGGTGGAACACAGATTGTTTTTGGCATATTGCACTCCAACGTACGGCTCTCTAGGAATTCCATAACTACCTAACCCAAGAGACATATCTTTGATATCAGCAAACATCTGCTCACACTAAGCGGTTTCTAAAGGCAACTAAGAGACAGAGTTGGAAAGAATTCTGTTCCACCTTGAACAGGCAGACCAAGATGAAAAGTATGTATGGCAACATATAAAAGTCCTGCACAATAGAAACTACAGTCTGCGTGAATGCTCCGATGATAACATTTGGGTGGAGGATTTTGCCGATAGAATATCTCCACTTTCTCCAAGTCCTCCCTCATATAATTTCATGGAAGAAGATTCTAACAATTTTCTGTGCACCTACAATGAACTCCGAGCGGTGGTCAAGAACTCTGCCAATTCGTCACCTGGCATAGATGACATCTGCTATCCTATGCTACAACATGTCCCAGACGAAGTCCTCAAACTTCTCCTTAGCATCATCAATGAGGTATGGTCTAAGAAATGAATTCCTGAAGCCTGGAAAACATAAATAATAGTTCCCCTCTGAAGCCTGGAAAAGAACCAGGAGACGCTGCATCCTATCATGCTATCGTTCTTTCCACATGCAGTGGCAAGACAGTGGAAAGAATGATTAAACATAGATCGGAATGATGGCTAGAACGACGCTCTTTGTTACCCAACTCTCTAAATGGATTCTGCAAGGGTTGAGGTACCTACGACAAACACACCACATTAGTCATGGTGATTCTATCATCCTATCTGGAAAATCAGAATCTTACTGCATTATTTTTGGACATATCTGCAGCTTATGATAATGTACGGATGCTTATTATGATTGACAAACTCATCACACTAGGTCAACACTTTTTGTCTCATATCTATCAACTTCTGCAAACAAGACTGTTATATTTTCGGTACAAATACATTCTGCTTGACTTTGATGCACCCATCAAGGTCTTCCTCAAAAGACAGTGCTCAGTCCCCTCCTGTACACAAATTACATCCGGGACCTGGAGAGCATTTTGCTTCCTGCCATGAGCATTATTCAGTATGCTAATGATGTCTGCATATTCACGTCAGCAACATCTGTACCAGCGACTAAGTATCTTCTTTAACAAGCTATACTTCATATGAGTCAGTGGCTCTTTCAACATGGTTTGGACTTCTCAGCAAGTAAATCCTCAGCAGTGATGTTTATGAGAAGGAAACACCCCCCCCCCAAACTATAACTTCATTTTGAGTTTCCTCAACCTGCTGGTTAAATCTCACATTAAATTCCTTGAATTGTTATATGATTCTCATCTCACCCTGTGATCTAAACAACCTCTCTAATTGTGAAAATTATCATTATAATAACATTTTGTTATTAAGTAATTATGATTATTTATAGTGACTTTGGACATTCAAGTTTCAAGGTCATAGAACATTCAGACAGACCAAAGAAGATATCTGGTTATGAGAAGGTGTTGAAAAAAATATGGCTTGAGCTACACGAATAAAAAGACATTCCAAAATCCTGGTGGGAGGAATGACAAATTGTAATTTAATATTGGAAAAGATGAGCCCGAGGACAGAGGAAAAGTGTAATTCTACCAATGAACTGTAACTACTGTCTTCAAATATAATAATGTTTGTAAACAGGATACTAAAAGATAAATGGATAGTAATTGTTATTGTGAAAATATAATAAACTATTTGAGTTGATATTTGAAAAATAACTGATTTCATTTAAAAGATAATTTACTTTCAGCCATGTTATAAAACCCAGTAATGGACATAGTGGATAAATAAAGATCTTGTAATACTGATACAATACCGAAAATTGTAAAATATAATTATTTATTTATAAATAAGGAGGAATCCTTATAAATACGGTGACTGTGACAGGACATTGTATTGCAACAGAATTGCTGTACAGAAGTACCTGCAATTTTTTGGACAATACCTTTCTGAAAATGGCAATTATAAACTAGTTTTATTTATAAAATAAAATACTGAAGACAAAAAAAAAAAAAAAAAAAAAACTGTTGCAAAATATTGAATTTAATTAAAGTACCAAGGATAACGAAAGAAATTGGATCATAAAGAAGCAGTGGATTATATGATAATCAAGAAAAATAGCAGTAGTAGTGGTAGTAGTTGAATTTTATTTGTCTTCTAAATCATATACATAATGATATGAGACATGTCAATTATAAAATATGATTTAAATTAAATTATTTGCATTACATTATTTACATTAAATTAATTCTCTTTTTTTTGCTATCATTAGTCTTTTGACTGGTTTGATGCAATCCTCCATCCCTTCCTATCTTGTGCTAACCCCTTCATCTCCCCTACATATGCCTTACAACCCCACATTCTCAATTATCTGCTTCATATATTCTAATCTCTGTCTTCCTCTACTGTTCTTACCTTCGACTGTTAACTCCACCAGCAAATTAACCAATCTAGCATGTCTCAAAATGTGACCTAAGAGCCTGTCTCTTCTTTCTGTAAGCTTCTTCCACAAACTTCTTTCCTAAACCATCATTTCCAAAACTCGTTCATTTCATACTTTGTCTGTTCATTTCGTACTTTGTCTGTTCATTTCGTACTTTGTCTCTCCATTTAATTTTCAGAATTCTTCTGTAGCACCACATTTCAAATGCTTCAATTTTCTTTCTTTCTGGTATCCCTAAAGTCCACGTTTTGCTACCTTAAAGTGCTGTGCTCCATGCATTGAGTTTTAAAAAGTTCCTTCTAATTCCTAGATGTTTGAAACTAAAAAATTTCACTTTTTCATGAAGGCTCTTTTTTCTAGAGCTATTCTGCTTTTAACATCATTCCTGCTTCAGCCATCGTTTGTAATTTTCCTTCCCAAATAACAGAATTCACTTACTTCTCCAATTGCATACGATCCTATTTTTATATTTAATCTGCTAGTATTTGTACCATTTCTGCTACATTTCATCACTTTAGTCTTGCTCTGATTTATATTCAGACCAAAATCTTCCTTCAGTATATTTTTCATGCCATTCAGTAATTTCTCAATATCCTCAGCCCTTTCTGCTAACAAGACAATGTCATCAGCAAATCGTAGCATACTGATTTTTTCTTCCTGAACACATATGCCACATTGAAGTTTTTCTTTTACTTTCTTTATTGCTTCCTCTACATACAAGTTGAATATTAACGGGGATAGACTACAACCCTGTCTCACACCCTTTTTAACTGAAGCATGTCTCTTATGATTCTCTACTTTTATTACAGCCACTTGATGCTTATATAGTTTATAAAGTATTCTTCTATCTCGATACTTTAGGCGTGACTTCTTTAAAATTTTGAACATCTTGTCGCACCTAAAATTATCAAAAGCTTTTTCTAGATCAACAAATGCCATAAAAGTATCTTTATTTCTCTTGATCCATCCTTCAAGTATTAATCTTACCTTCAAGTATTAATCTTAAAGCCAGAATTGCTTCCCTTGTACCACGATTTTTCCTAAACCCAAACTGATCTTCACTTACTATGTCTTCTATTCCCCATTCCATTCTTCTGTATATTATTCTGGTCAGTAATTTTGAAGGATGTGATGTTAGACTAATGGTGCGATAATTTTCACATTTGTTGGGTTGTGTTTTCTTGGGAAGTGTGAACATGATAGTTTTATTAAAATCAGTTGGAATTTCTCCTGTTTCATAACTTTTTGATATCAGCTTGAATAATCTTTCAATTCCTTCTTCTCCTAGGGATTTAAGAAGTTCTGAAGGGATCTCATCAATTCCAACTGCCTTATTTGCTTTCAAGTCATTCAGAGTTTTATTAAATTCTGTTCTCAACACAGGATCTCCTATGTCATCAATGTTAATACAGTTTCTCAATGTCTTCCTTCCATCGGTTAGCTGTACCGTCTGAGTTTAAAAGAGGTTTCCCATCAGCAGGTTTAATATTCACACCTCTTTTCTTCATTTCTCCAAAATTCTGTTTGATCTTCCTATATGCGACATCTACTTTACCTGTGACCATTTCCTTTTCTACTTCTTCACACCATTCTTCTAGCCATTTTTCTTTTGCTATTTTGCATTTCCTGTTTATTTGATTTCTAAATTGCCTGTATTGCTCTCTTCCTGATTCATCATGAGCATTTTTGTACATTCTCCTCTGATCCATCAGTTCGAAAATTTCTTCTGTGATCCAAGGTTTACTGGCAGCTTGTTCCCTAAAGCATAATGTTTCCTTACCAGCTATCATTATTTCGGTCTTTAATGCATTCCATACGTCCTCAGTTGAGCTGCTTTCAGATATTTCTTAGACCTAACTCTACCATTTCTGCAAATTTTTCTCTTGTACTAGACTGTTTCAGTTTATTCACTTCCAGTCTGTTCTGCTTATGCTGCTTCCTTATTCGCTTGAATTTCAGCCTGTACTCCATTACTATCAAATTGTGGTCAGAGTCTATGGCTGCTCCTGGGTACACTTTACAGTCTAGAACTTGATTCCTGAATCTCTGTTTGGCCATGATATAACCTAGCTGATATCTGCCTGTATCCCCATGACGTTTCCAGGTGTATATTCATCTTGCATGGTTCTTAAACAGTGTATTCACCACTACTAGCTTATATCTTTCACAAAATTCTAAAAACCTGCTTCCTTGTTCATTTCTTTCTCCTAGACTAAAACTTCCTACAGTATTCCCCTCTTTTCTTCTCCTACTATTGCATTCCAATCACCCATGATATTAGATTTTCCTCTCCCTTCACATATTAGATTAATTCTTCAATTTCGGTGTATATTTTTTCTATTTCTTCATCATCTTCCTGTGACATTGGCATGTACACGTGTACTAACGTGTTTGGAGCGGGCTTAGTTTCTAAGCTCATCAAAATAATCCTGTCAAAAAGCTGTTCGTAATAACTCACCCATTCCCCCACTCTCTTATTCATTACAAATCCTACACCAGTCACTCCATTGACAGCTTGTGTGCTAATTATCCTGTGTTCCCCAGACCAGAAATTCTGTGCGTCCTTCCATTTAACTTGCTAATCCCAACAACTTTTAACCTAAGGTGTTCCATCTCCCTTTTTAGATATTCTAGCCTACCTGCCCTATTCAGACTTCTAACATTCCACGCTCCGACTTGTAGAATGTTTCTATCCATTCTGATGACTCCTCCCTGAGCAGTCCCCACCCGGAGATCCGGTTGGGGGACTATTTTAACTCTGTAATATTTTACCCAGGAAGAAGCCATCATGATATATGTAATTTGAGAGGATTACATGTCCTTGGGATACCCTTTGGGTCTTTAATGCATTGGTTTCCCATTGCCTTTGCGTCCCCATGCCATTGATCATTTCTGATTCATCCGCCTTTAAGGGCCGTTTCCAACCCCAAAGGCAAGAGGGTGCCCTGGACCACACCCCACTCTTCCGCCCTCCTTTCGGAGGCCATTGGCAAACAGTGGGTGACTCCTTATACCGGGAATCATTCAGTTGCCAGAGCCTCCTCCGTTCAAACAGAGTGCACCATGTGAAGGAGAGGTTGACATTTGGTTGGAAAAGGCTATTGTAGTCTTTCCCAAGCCCTTACACCCCAATAATTCATTCAATTCAAATATTCTTCTACAGAGTAAAAGGAGTGGTATTGAAGGTATGACATCAACAATTTCTCAAAAATTCCCGTTTCTGATATTGCTTTTACATTATGCAGTAATTTATTGAAAAGCTTAATCCCTATGTGAAATGTTCCATTTTGATACATTTTTGTTTTTGCATAATATGCAAATCTTATTGTTTCCTTGTGAAATGATCATGTACCTCATTATTTGTTTTAAGAGCTTCATCATTACCTATGACATTATTTCTAAAAACATAATGGTTTCAAAGATGTAAATGCTTGGTAGTGGAAGAATATTCATATATTAAAATAAGGGTCTACAAGATTCCCATGATTTGTGATTTGTCATTATTCCTGTTGCGCTCTTCTGAATTTTGAAAGTACTTAGTACATCTGATGATAAACCCCAGAATATAATTCCATAGTTTATTTGTGAGTGAAAATGGGCAAAGCATGCATTTTTCAAAGTTTGTTAACTAGTGGTTATTTTTAATGCATAACAGATTTGATTTAATTTAGAGTTCAAATATTGAATATGTCTATTCCATTTAAGATCAGATTGAATCCATAAACCTAGAAATTTTGAATCTAATTTGTTTGCTAAAGTCTGATTGTTCAAAATAATATTTGGGTTGACAGGGTTCCTGTTTTTGAGTAGTATGGAAATTTAAAGCAATGGTTTTTTCACAATTGATTATTAAATGATTGTTTTTGGACAATTGAGGTAGCTATTTAGTGGTTTTATTCATAGTTTGCTGAAGAACTTCTTCGGTTTCACCTTTCATTATAAGTGTTGCGTCATCTGCAAAGAGAATATTATCATTTGACTCAACATTTTCATTAATATCATTGATATACAAAAGAAACAGGAGGGGTCCAAGAACTGAACCCTGTGTTTATACCATGTTTAATACTTCTAATGTCTGATACATGCTCTCTGATTATTTCACTTTCTGTGTCATTACATTTTCGGTGACAACCTGTTTCCTTCCATCAAGGTATGACTGGAACCATTATTTTGTACGCTTTTAGCTTTTTACGATAATGATAAAGCTTAGACAAGAGGATTTTATGATCTACCACATCAAAAGCTTTAGACAAATTAAGAAATATGCCAGTTACTTTTTCTTTATTTAACAGTTTTAAGGTTTTACCCAGTGAAAAGTTAAGATTATAAACTGGATTTTTAATGCAAGTAATCTGGTAGATCTATGTATTATTATGCCAAATGCAGAGATCGTTATAATGTTTAGTGCATGCGTAATATGTGTGAATTTGTTGCTACTTTAAAATAAAATAAATATTGTGATATTGATTTCACAAATCTAATCAGATATTGAAAATATAGAAATAGAGATTACATTTTGCAACGGTGCATAGATACTAGAGAATAACTATTACCATTTGAAAACAAAATTACAAAGAGTAATACAGAGGAAAATCTGTGACGAAAATGATTTGAACAGCATTAATATAGCAATTGATAATAGTAGCTTAACCTTAAAGTCTCCAAATAGAGTAACAGTTACACAAAATGCAACAAAGGAATAGATAACAGATACCAGTAACATTCTGTATATCCTCGTTAATTGAATGGAGAGTATAATATGGAAAAATAGGGAAGTACAAAAGGAAATGATGGATAATCTTAAGACTGAGACATCTACATTGCAGAAAAATCTTGGGGAAAAAGATTGATAGATTAAATAAGGACTTTATGAATAAAGAACATAAAATCAGAGAAGCCAGTAGATGGTAATGTGAACTAACTGGACAAAATTTTTTGATTTGGCCAGTGAACAAGATGTAGATTACCACAATTTGCAAACCATAATTAAATAAAGTAATGACAGAATTGAATAAAGTAATGACTTGAGGAAGGAACAATTATCTAAAGTACTAAGGGAAATGCAAGTAATAAGGCAGGAAATTATGCAAATGAATAATGAAACACAACGACAAAAGGATAGATTGAATAGGTTAGAGGACTTTGATTCAAGAACTGTATGGCCTTTACAGGAAAGTAATGTCATCTACAGGATACATGATTGCAGATTGAAGTTACCTGCAATTAGGTTTGTACTAGGTGGTGAAATACATCCAGCTTTATTTAAAGGCATATAGTGCTGATTTGCCATCCTATTGGAATAATAAAGAGAAAATTAGATATGTTTGGATCATGTTATCTAGTGATTATTATGTTTGTAGTATAGAAAATGGTCTAAGATTTGAAAAATTACATGAACTAGACGACCAGCGTGAAATTTTGTGAATAAAATATTATGAATAGTGAGGTTGAACGCTTGTAATATAATTAAAAGTAGAACCGCGCTTTTGTAGCAAATATTTATTTGTTTAGTGTTATAGGAATGCACCAAATACTTACAACATATTTTGAAACAGTTAGGAAGATTTAAAATACACTGTATGTAGGACAAACAATAAGCAGTGCAATCATTTTTGCAACAATAACAGGAATATTTGCACTTGTTGTAGCAATAATGATAAGTGAGATGAGCAAAAGATATATAGAAAAGGAATTTCAGAAAAAGATGTTTATGGAATTGGAGGAGTGTAGTTCTAACTGTCACTGACCTTAACAGAATACAACCAACCTGACCATAATGCAAACAGCATATCAACATCTCTGTGATATGTTTTTCTGTGTGAATAAAATGCTTACATTCTAATTGTATAGCAAAACAAAAATGTTTTGGTAACAGAAAAAAATATCTGAAAAGCTACTTATTGTATAAAAAATTTATTGACATTGATGTGATATCTGCTGCTGCAATCTAGGGACTTGGCTCTGAACTGTCTCATACCTGCGACCACTTTAAGCATCAAATTCTGAAAAATTCTTTCTTAAATTATGATTTTTTACTAGTTGGAGACATTAATCTTTAAAATGATATGTTATTTATCAATTTCAGTTAGGTATCAATCAAGATTAATGGCTTCTAATAATAATAATAATATGTCGAATTACGAAAAATTCCTTTCTTAAAATATGATGTGACCATGGCGGAGACCTTAATCTGTTCTGTGATACCTCATTTATCTATATGAGTTAGATATCAAGGTATGATAAATGGCTCATGACACAAAAATGTCTCATAGAACCAATGATACTTTTTCCGTTTACGGGTTGCATTCCAAAAAGATCCTAAATGTCACCAAAGCTGAGACATTAATCTTGATAATCCTACTTCATTTATAAATTTCAGTTAGATATCCTGGAAAATAAATGGCTCAAGACACAAACAACGCATTTTTTTTATTATTATTATTTTTTTTTTAGAAATATTGACTTTTTGCCCTTTAAGAGTAGAATTTCGAAAAATTCCTTTCTTAAAATATAATGTAACCATGGTGAGACCTTAATATTTAATATGATATCTCATTTATCTATATCGGTTAGATATTAAGGTAGATAAATGGCTCATGACACAAAAATGTGTTGTAGAACCATTGATACTTTTTCCCTTTATGAGTTGCATGCCAAAAAAATTCTTTCTTAAAATATGATGTGACCAAAGTGGAGACTATAAAGCTTTAAAAAGACACATCAGTCATTGATTTTGGTTAAGTATGAACGGAGATAACAGCTTGTGACAAAAAAATAACTTATAGAAATAATATATATGATTTGAGGCATCTTTTGTAAATCAGTACTGCTCAAAACAAATACAGTGAAATGTAAAGAGTAATTTCAGAAATTGTAGACCCTACAGTAGGTGAAATGGGAATTTATGTCAATTTTGTGAAGACAGAAGAAGATAACTAAGGTACCTAGATGATCACATGAGTATTGAAGATATTTTAGACATGCTTCAACAAAAGCTACATTGGGGTGGAATAGGCAGGGGGGAGGGGATCAGGGTTTACAAGAGATATGAATTAAGCAGAAATGGCAAAGTATACTTGAAGGCTTTTACGCAACGTGCCACTGTTCTGTACGGCAATGCCGATTCCCTGCGCACCTCTTGAAGACCTTGATGACACTGTTGTGCTGTACGACCTCTGGCATATTCAATCTTGATCCAACTCCGTTGTTCCTGTTTTGAAAACATAGTGACACCATTACGTTAGACCTCTCGCTCACAAGTGACTGCGTTTCCCTCGATAGTGTGCACATCGGGTACGTGGGATGGGCGAGACCATTTGCACAGAGGTATGGTAGGTATGTCAACAACGTGTGCTATCAGCGACAATAGTAGATTCCATTGCATAGTGTCTCCACAGCAGTGTTGCCACTATTTAAGTTACAACCCTCGTAATATGTCCATGGGTTTTGAGGGTTGGTGCTACATTTATCCATGATATCAGGGAGTGCCTCTTTTTGTTAGTTTCTAAATTTTAAGTGGTAGAATCTGGAAGTGCACAAAGCTATATGCTGAAAAGGAGCCCATTCACTGGTTTGAATGGAGTAGATCTGCAAGAGATAATAAATGAAATGATTTGTTACTAAAATATTTAACATCATGGAAAAAAATTCAGTTTGATGAGTTGAATAACAAAATTCTATGTCATTCTGGAATATTATTAAGCTTTAATAAAGGATTTCTTTTGGTGAGAACAGTCACCGTATTGATTTTCCATGCAGCAGTTGTAGAGTTGCCTCCTAAACTCTATTATTGTAGAGTATTATACATTATTTTGCTCAGGCATACTTTGTAATATTCAAAAGCAATTAAGTACATTAAAATACTTTTTTACTTGACTCACATTATCCCTAACTATTTGACCTTTTATTAACAAAAATAATATCGGAATGTAACATTAACAAACCATCATTCAAGGTTTTTGGTTTTCTTTCATTGGTAAGGTGGTATGGGACTGGAATAAATTACCAAGTAAATTGATGAATAATTTACAAAAAATGCAGAAATTATTTAAAATGAACATTCATAAAGGTCAAAAGTATATGGATACACAAATAGGGGGAAAAAATTGGTGTATAGGCAAATTACCACTGGAGCATGCACAATTAATTAAATTATTTTTCTCTTTGTATTGATATATTTGTGTGCTTCTGAATGCAATAACAACAATATGTCACAAGTCACTCATTGCACATGTTACTTATTTTGATTGAACTTTGAGGTTACTTTTGCTTATCTCAATATTTTTTGTCAGTAAAGGATGAGCTCATTATATATTTTACTTTAAATATAGATCATAATATGCTGTATGAAAAAGAAACTGTTGAATTGATCAAAATTAAAGAACATTATATCGAAGCATTTAATCCAAATTTCAACAGTTTAGTACCATTTTTGGATAGGTTAAGAAAGTTTTTTATTTCCCCTAATATTAATTCAATTGTTAAAATTAACATTGGAATTCAGAAAAATGCAGTTACATGTTATTAACTAATATAGAAATGTCATCATACTATAACAAATGTTAAAAATCTGTTTGGCTCACAGTTGCTAGCAAGATATTAGTTTAAGCTTTGATGACTTGCTGATACTGAATTTACTGAGGAGGAATCAGAAACTAAAGTCAAAGTTGCAGTCTTTCTTATCCAGGTGACCAATATGTTTAATATCCCTGAAACAGATAAAGGCTTCAGGTAATTTGAAATAAGAAACAGTTCACTGGATTACAAAGTTCTTATATTCTTCAAAAATGTTCTCAGTTAACTATGGAACCAGCATGTTGCCTGTGGTCAGACAATGGAACATTTGAATCCCTTAAATGAAGTTTACAGGACATTGTTACTCACAAGTTCATTCACACTCCCAAAAAATTTGTTAAAGATATTTAGTCCATGATAAAGTAACCACAGAGTCTACTCCTAACATTAAATTTTAATATATTGTAGCCCCAATTTTTATAAGCATTTTGTTCTCTGACAACCTGTGTCATAAATTGCTTAATCACTATAAATTCTTTAAGTTTCAAATAAGATAATCTTGAATTACTTTTAAAGTTCACAACCCCCCATGAAGATTTATGTATCATTTTACTCTTTAAAGTTTTCCTTATTCTTTGACATACAGGGTAGGATCAGAAAGTAGTAGGACTGAATTTCTGTAGCACGAATATAGCACTGGAGGGGGGTCAGACCACCTGGGCGTGGTAGTGGGGAGCCTTCTAATGAGGACCAATATTTTTTCCAGTCACCTGTGGGCAAACGGAGAGTAAGCATGTCGATTTCCATGAACCTCTGTTAAGAAGTGTCATCGTGACCCAAGATGGAGAAAATTATCGAGCAGCACAACACCATCAAATTCTGTATCAAACTTGGGAAAACCATGATTGAGACCCTCAGAATGATTAAGGGCACCTACGGGGATGCTGTCATGAGCTGCTCAACAGTGTTCGAGTAGCATAAATTGTTCCGGGAGGGGCGGGAGCTCTTCAAAGATAACCAACGCGCTGGTCACCCATTAACTTCAAGGATTGATGAATATATGGCCAAAGTGAAGGTGATCCTGGACTTAGACCAGCACACAAACATTCTTCTGATTGTTGATGAGTTAGGGAGTTCATACGGTAGCATCCAAAAAATTATTACCAAGAATTTGGGCATGTTAAAGTTGTGCACCAAGTTTATGCCAAGTGTCCTGAGTGATGAATAAAAAGTGAATCCTGTGCAAATTTCCCAGGAACTTTGGAACTGTGTCCAAGAAAACCCAGACTTCCTTGACAATGTGATTGGCGGCGACGAAATGTGGTGTTTTGAGTATGTTTCAGAGGTCAAATGCTAGTGTGCCGAGTGGCACACCAACAAGTCCCCGTGTCTGAAGAAAGCCAGAACAAGAAAGTCAAGGATCAAATCCATGCTCATCTTCTTTTATAACCATTGTGGTGCGGTTTACAGGAAGTTAGTAACCCCTGGAAAGACTGTAAATGCCAGTTTTTACATGGACATGCTTGACAGGTTGAGGAATTGTGTTCTCCGTGTGCGGCCAGACATTGCTGATTCTTGGAAGCTTCACCATAACAATGTGCTGTGTCACACCATGCTGCTCATGAGGGAGTTTCTGGCCAAGCATGGGGTTGCCACATTACCTCACCCCCCCTACTGTCCAGATCTGGCACCGCCGGCCTTCTTCCTCTATCCTGGGTTCAAGCGCGACCTCAAGGGAAACCGATACAGCTCCTTAGAAGACGTCCAAGGGGACGTGACAGCATCTCTGAAGGAGATTCTGGAAAGCGAGTTCCAGAAGGAGTATGTGCAGTGGGAACCGCGTTATACATGTTGTGTCAAACCACAAGGGTGCTATTTCGAGGACCTCTAAGGATTTGTACCGATTAGTTCAATAAAAAAATTTAAAGTAATTCATTCGCACTACTTTCTGATCCTACCCTGTATATTACTCTTCTGAATTCTTTTTACTTTGGGTGAAATTCTTATTAAACTGAAACTATGCATCAACATTTACTCCTTTGCTGCCCTAATGATGTAATTAAACAATCTTCTTGAATTTATTTGACATTAACTACAACTTATTTTGATATGAAATAAACACTATATTGCTTAGAAAAAATCCCTCCTCTTTCACTCTTAAAGGCATTCTTTATCATTTGATGTTTACACTTGTCCCTAGTATGCCATCCAACCCCTGACACTCAATAAGGAAGTTACGGTAAAATTATAACTTCACTTTTACTCCATAAATTTTGAATTAATCGAAAAACTAATCATATTCTTGATCTGCGAATTTTTTCTGTTTCATCTGGATATAATTTTGACCATGTAGCTCAACTATTCTAACAACAGGGTCTATTTTTACATATAATTTGTTTCTTTCCATGGCTAATCTGTTGATGTAATAAAATTCAAGTTATCTTTAAAACTGAGTAATTTTTCTTTGATAAACAGGTTTTTTCCCCCTGCCTGTCCATGTGGTGTAATCATTACAAAATTTACAATATATCTTTAAATAATTTTTTATATCTATACATAATGTACATCAAAATACTCATAAACAGTTCAACCTAACATTTCCACTTTTTAAAACCTTTGTTTTCTTATGTTATTGCTTGGGTTCAAGTTTCTAAAGTGCTTTATTACCAAGAAAATAGCTATAGAAGTTATTTGATATATGACTGGTAAGTGATAAACTTCTTTCTAAACCATTTCAGAGATATTATGGATATATGAAACAAACAAATTATGTTTATGTTCTATATGTTTTGAGATAAACAGCCAAAGGTGGACGAATCTCACCCACACTTGGGGTGACTGTGGCCCACAGTATGAATATTGTACTTTTAGTTAGCTATTCTTCTCTGTACTAATGTCAGTAATGTTGGTAATCTTGATTTTCCTTTTATTTTTTCTTTATAAGAACCACTCCAGTAACAAATAGTTAACATTTTTTTCAAAAATATAAATGGTCCTAATCCACAAAAATAAAATCTATTTTAATAATATTTCTTGTAACATTGTAATTAAAATTCTAAAGAAAATATTTCAATTCTGAAATGCTGAAGGACTTCCTCTCACTTACCAGTGCAGGAAGTGCTATTTTGCCAAATGCAATCTCCTACACAAAGAGAAAATGCAAGCATAGTTTCGTACTTTCTTGGCATTATGAACAGAATCAAGGAGGAATTGCATTTCACTTTAGAAACTACTGATATTAAAAAGTTATTATGCACCTTCTGATTCAATTTCTAAAAAAAGTCAAATTTACATCTTTTAATTAGTTAATCCAAAATCGGTGACATTATTCCATGACAGAGCCATCTTTTCTGGCTGCAAAATTACCTTTCCAACTAATTTCTTAAATATTTTAGATTTGTGAGGTTTCATTTTTAAAATAATAGTTAATCCTTTGTTTATCCTAATACCAAACACTAAATGTCCGCTTACCAGGTTTTAGTCACTTATTTTTGGTTTACAAATGTGGTAGTTCTCACTGAAAAAAATTCATGTTGAAACTAGACAGTGTTTCCCATTTTGTATAAATTTTTGTTTCTCTGACAGCTGATCATTTATGATCAACATAATGTACTAAAACAATAACTATCTAAAAATAAAACCTTCTCATAAATTCACTAAACAGTTAAAACTGCTCCAAGTGGAAAAAGGCACCCCAGGTTGGTGGTACTCCTTCTCTATACAGTGCACTTTATTTGCTCTATCCCAAAAAAAAAAAAAAAAAAAAAAAAAAAAAAAAATTACTTTAAAAAAGGTGCCCAGTATATTGGGTAGAAGATGTTTATAATGTAGTAACCATATTAAAATCAGCCCCAAAGAGTAAGGAGGAACTTTTCATTTAGTAAAAAGGATTGAATTAGTATCTTCAGAATTACATAAGTCTGTTAGGGAACAAAGCTGTATATTGGGGTTGGGTATCAGCTTACGCCCTAAACTTGTAGTCTTCCAAAAGTTGTCAAAGTTCTGAAAAAGTTTCTATAACCGTGTTAAAACCTGTAGAATGCTAACTGTAATAATTATTTCGGTCGCCACTTACAGATTAACCTCCTGTAAGAAAGGTACTAATGTAGGAATGAAAGTCTGAATCCTGATAACTGAAATATATTCTTGAAAATATTCACATAAGTTACAAAAGTCACAGTTAGCAATGGCATTCGGAGAAAAATCATCAACCGAAGATTACAAATCATGAAACAGAACAAACCGCACTATCCCAAATGAATCTTGCACGTTAGAAAAATCACATGTCGGAAAATGTTACTTAGTCACATTGTTCATGCCAAATTTTGAAGATGGCGCCGATCGGCCATCATGTTTGAACTTCCCCCGACCAAAAGCCTCCGCGCGCACCGAAGCTTTCGCACTCGCGAGGATCGTGCGTTCTCCTCCAAGCTAGACGATGTACTGTCCTGGACTGCCTGCCTCTCACTCGCTTATATAGGAGTACTTCAAGGATGCTGCACTCCGGCAGTGTTCTGCCGCTGCCTATAACATTCCCTTACTTTTATTTTTCTAACTTTCTTCCAAGGCGTTCAATTTAAAATCTAGAAAGTTCACGAGTTATGGGAGTTTATGTGTGTCGTGTGGTGTGGCAAAATTTTAATTTATTTTTAACTTTTATTTTTGATCTGACGTCACTGCAAATTTCAAAAAACCTCCGGTTGCAACATACTCAGGAAATTTTAGGAATTTTCAAACGGCATAAGTTACAAACATGAAACTATGATCAAAATGTTCGCCCGGATTTTAGCCGCTCAAAAATGTAAATTTTATTTAAATCTGTTAGGAACTGACTGAGTTATTACTATAAACAGAGATTTCGCACTTCCGCCATTTTTATTAATTCTATATTTTTATGTATAGCTCTGAAGGTATGTGATTTATCAAGCCGGGAAAATTACTAACGTGTAGCCTGTATTAAAATGCGTGTTTTAAAAGTTGTCCCATCTTCGTAGGTGTGATATCTTGGACACAATAAAAATATTCTGTTATTGCCATGTGGGCTGTTGTCGAGTGAATTTGAAAACTCCCTAACATCTGTTCTATGGCGTTAAATGACATGAAATTAAGGTGTGCGAAACTAGAAGAGTGGATCTTTAAGGAAAACTACTTTTTAAACCAGAATCTAAGTAGGCTTTTGAATAAGAAAATGTTAAAGTTGAGTGACCTATTTTGTACGTTCAAATAACATTTAAAAATACTTAAACGGCTGGAAACTACGAGATTTAGATGAATTTAATTCTCTTTCGGACTATTTTAATTTATTATTTACTTTATGTCATGTGACAGTGTTTAAAATTAGTGTAAAAGCATCTTTTGTGTACGGTGCCTCTGGCGATTTATTTCGAAATTGGATTAACAAAGAGCAGGTTAGTAAAATGTCTTTTAATGGTTATAGAAAATTAATTATTTATTAGCTTTTACCTGTTCTTAGCGCTTTTAAAATGGTTTAACTTTATTGGAATTAGTGCTGAAAGGTTTGATAACTTCGTCTGTATACCGGTTTCCTATTTTTACTGATATTTCATATTTCTCCGGATTTAAACTACTTGGAACCTATTAAAACTGAAAGAGTAGATTATTTACTGCATTTTCATCTACTTTTTAACTCTTGACATTACTTGAAAAGCCTAAAATCGTTTATGTAAACTGCTTATGCAAATGAGTTATCAACTTTCCTCAAAACTATTCCATATTATTATTAAGTGGTTAGAAACTATTAGAAACTTATCAATTATTCTTCTAAACTGTCTCAGGCATTATTATATTTACTTTTGGAACTTTTAAATGGTCAAATTACATCAGAATCTGTTATTTTCATACTGCTTCAGTCTACTATCCAGCAATCGTATTTATTTCTTTAAAATTTCTTCTGAACTATATTTTACTGTGAAGTTATTGTTATTGTAGGTCAAGGCCTGGCTTTTATTAGCTTCTCTCAATCTTTACTGTATTAAAATCTACCCAGAAATACCAAAATCTGGTATATGGCAAAATTTAGGGTTAGATTTGCTTTATAGTGAAATTATTTATTTCCCTCTGGAATAATGTTTAGTAGTTATGATAAACAGTTTGCTTAGGCACTATATTTACTGTTATTTAACATTTACTTCCTTTAAATCTGTTCAGAATATCTCCCTAACCAATATTAGGATCTGATAGTGAAAGTTTACTTTTATTTGGAATAACCTATTTCCTGCTGGAATATCCTTGATTTATTGCAATTTATGGTTTATTTACGTTTGCTATATGCTGTTTATTTACTTTTCTGTATTCAAAGTGTTGTTATCTCGATTTTAACTATGGTATCGTGTACTGATGTGAACCTAAACCTTGTCGGATTTTAACGGAATCTCGAAGATAGAGCGAAGGGTAGCTTACAAGTCATTGTAAACAAATTTTTTTGGTACTGTACATTTACTCAGGAATCTATGTCTAAGCAAATTTATTTGTTTGAAGAAATGACTAAAACACTTTAGAGCTTGCAGTTCTGGTGAAGAAGATCTGAAATTAAAATTGTAAAACAGTCAAATAACTGATTTTGATGATATTTGGAGAAAAAAGTTATTCAGGACATTATTAAATCAGAGTATGAACTGAACTTCCTTTTTATTATTTGTTGATCCCTTAGAATTATCTCATTAACTCTCTGGCAGTTTGAAAAACCTCTTCCTTAATATAAAGGTGGTTAGTGCAGTCAGTAGAATCAGTAATACATTTGACAATGAACTATTTTATCAGAACATTCAACTAATTACCTCCTAAGTAATATTTATGTACACAACTATTTTGGCATTGAGGGAACCAAGCAAATATTTTCCATTTCACTGCAAAAAATTTTGCCACAATTACAACCTACTTAGTGAACGGTCTACAAAATATAATACATTTCCTAAATTCTATATTCAAAACATGTAACAGTTAAATCTCTAAGAAACCACAATTAGGGCAACTTAGAAATGTATGAAAATATCTAGAACAAGTCTGAAAGGTTTCTGCGTGGAACAGACATCAGTATTTAAATAGTGGGATATAATGTCAATCACCAACACAGCAGGGACATTGAACATATGAACATAAGTCAAACATAATGATGAAGTGTCTCTGGGAACTGAGAATTTATAAAATGCTCTCAGGTAACTAGCTGAGCTAACAGAGTGTTATCACATGATATATTGGCGACCACATTCACAGTACCATCTTCTGGTGGTGGTGGTGGTGGGGGGGAATTTCAAACAGTTTTTCAAATTTGTTTGGACTTAAGGGGAATGTATCTTATTTTTCTTATTATGATTTGTTTATGCTTGATACTTTTCTAAGTTGGTACCAGTGTAACCATAAGCTGGCACAAGGGAGTGGGAAAATTTTCTTTTTTAAATATGGGAATCATATATTGGAAAAAATTATGAAGGAAAGTCCTGAATAGTTTATCAAAAATACTGAAATAATTTAAAATTTAATTAGTGAAGGATAGTAATAGATGGGTGAAGAAATAACATGCAAAGAATTTCAGATGAAAATAATAACAATAAGCAATGGCAAAAAAGTTTGTAGTGAAATTGTCACTGAAGCATGCACTCCATCAGAATTAAATTATAGGATATTGTGCAATTAGATGTAGAGTCAATAGTATCTATGCTTCAGGGAGGCACTGCATTCTAGTATAAAATACCAATGTTTCATGTTCTTCAAAGACAGAAATACAATGTGATGTGCTCTTCAAACTCTTTTATTAACTTCTTGCTATGAAGAGTACATCCTGATCCAACAATTGACTTGGCTTACCCTATCAAAGTGATTAAGCTTCCAGTCATATTGTACAAAACATGTTGCACTGCATCTTCAAGAAGACTAAATCATGCTAACTAAAGCATCAGTGTTCAATGCTAGGATGCATTGCCTCCTGAATAGTATAGAAAATATCATGTAAGTGTCTTCCTGTTTTTTGTTACTGCACACTCTCTACCTCCATCTAAGAGTAAATAATTGTTTTACTTTTCTCATATATATATATATATATATGTGTGTGTGTGTGTGTGTGTGTGTTTATGTGTTTGTGTGATAGCAAAAATTAAAAGGAAAATGCTTTGAGGCAATATTAATCCATTCACAATAATGGAGGCAGGATGGTTGAAATGACACAAATAAATATAAGAGGAAAACAGTTACACAGGATTTCAGGTGAGAGAAGCGTGAAACACATTGCTTCCCAGCAGGAAAGAATGCTCAATTTTATTATAACAGTTTGTGATCTTGCATGTTACTGGCAATTAAGTAGAACTTTTATTGAGATCATGTACAAAAACAAAACAAAATGGATGCGTTTAATAAGGCCACCTCATTGTGGCAAGACAGTATTAAGCTAGGTAAATTATTTGTAAAGCTGAAGTCGCCACGAAGCATTGTTGTGCGCACAGGTGTGTCGGGCAAAAAAGCAATTGTTGAGTCAGTCTGAGACTAGACGTCGCGAGAGTCGGTCTGTAGCTGGCTGCCACAGGAGTTGGGTCAAGGTCACAGTGCACCCTGTGTAATTGTATAGTGGATCTAAAAATATTAAAATGTTGTCCACTGATCACGTTAGGGAAGTTGCTTCATGACGAATGGCAAGCTAGTAGTAGTGAGAAGTGGTGACACAGTGTGTAGACTCATTAGACAGAAACGTGGTCAGAACTTGCAATTGGAGTAAATGAAGTACTATTTAGCATTATCCACGGTAAAGAGGAAAAAGTATAATTAGTGGTGGTGGTTGGGATAGATGTATGTGCTTGGTAAATAATTCCAATGTGAACTTAAAAGTGACCTGTGAATTCGCATAGTAGAGAAATTGAACCTGCAAGCCTAAACAATCAAACATATCTTAAATCATATCTAGAACCACTGCACCAGCTAACGAAATCGCTACATCATGAATTACTAGCATTTTTCTGCTACTTCACCTGCACTGAACTTGGTAGACATAGTAAAGCGACACCAATATTTTTAAAATGTAGTTTTAATTTTTTTAGGTTCAAACCTTAAACATTTTTAATGTAGTATCTTTGTATGTTTATCCATATACTAAATTCCACATTACATTTATTGGAGTGTTTATTTTTGCTATATTTGTTTGATTAACATTTTCCATGTATTCTAATTTACTGTATTTCAGAAACCTGAAAACACAAATAAACACATTTACATAGTCAAAAAACAATATCCACAAAATCCAAAATATGGAAAGTTTAGTGACTTGATCCATGGAGAGTATCTCATAAAGGGATGTTCATTTGAGATGGACTGTGATTTGTGGTACATATCAATTCTCAGAATGAACAAATTATTATTTCTTGTGCCATTCCATAATCACATAGAGTAATGAGATATACTGAAGATTTTAATCTAGTCCATAAATTGTTCTCCTTGATGAGATAATAATGTGTGTTTATTATATAGCTATTGTTTACATATGTGTGTTCAACAGTAAATTTAATAATATAACACTTCATAACTATGAGTTTAACTTTTTTGCACTTCTTCAAGTATTACTACAATACTGTCAATAGTTTCCTGAGCAGTAGGCACAATTTGGCTTGCTGGCAGCAGAAAACCATACTGTCCTTTGTCACGTAGTTCCCATAAATATGTAAACCTTGTAGCTAGACGTTTTTTCACCCAGTCAAATGAAGTTCCAGAAGCTGGATCTGAAACATAACTTAAAAGTTTTCTTGAAAAGCACAATTATAATGTACTACAACTAAAATTATGTATGGCTCTTATACAGATTATTCAGATAATTTAAATTCATTTAATAGAATTTTATTTTCATTTTCAGGAACAAGTATTTTGATTTTTATATAGTGGAATATTAAATATATAATTTTTGAATATTGATAAAAAGCAGCAGTCAACAAGTAGAATCTATGTTTTAATTGCAATTGCGCAACACAGCTATTTACATCTTTCTTCTATATCTATCTTTACTATGAGGTATGTCCACAAAGTAAGTTCCGTTTGGTTATATAAAACAAACGTGTAGAGATACAGGAAAATTATTTATTGTAAAATATCTGCAACTGTTAAACTACTTATCTACATAGCTTCCGAAATTTTGTAGGCACTTGTCATACTGTGGCACAAGTTTTTGTATGCCTTCTTCATAGAAGGTTGTCGCCTGTGTATTCAACCATGTGGTAACATGTTCTTTCAGCTCGTCATGATCATTGAAGTGTTGACCACCAAGGACAGATTTTAGGTGTAAGAAGAGATGAAAGTCACTAGGAGTGAGGTCCAGGCTGTATGGAGGATGATCAGACACATCCCAGTGAAATTCCTGTAACAGTCGTTTGGTCACATTCGCCCTGTGAGATAGGGCATTATCGTGGGAAAAAAAAAAAAAAAACTACACCTTTTGACAATAATCGTCGGTGCTCGTTCTGTATTGTGCGGTGCAATTTCTTAATGGTCTCGCAATAACCATGTTCATTGATTGTTTGGCCTCGTGGTAAGAAATCAATCAGCAAAATGCCTTTTCTGTCCCAAAAAACGGTGCACATGAATTTTCAAGGTGTCAAGATTTGCTTAGGCCTAACCGTCGTTGGGGATGAAGTGTGCATCCATTCCATTGATTGCTGTTTTGTTTCAGGGGTGTCGAACAATCCCCCGTGATTGTCTGAGAAAGAAAACCACCACATTCTTCATTGTAGTGTGCCAAAAACTGAAGTGCACTGCCCATCTGTTGTTTTTTTGTGTTGTTTAGTAAGAATTTTGGGTACCTAATGTGAGCAAAGTTTTTGAAATTTCAGTTTTTCAGTAACAATTTCATGTATTAGTGATTGTGAGATTTGCAGATCTTCCATAGAAACAGCACTAAGTGTAAGCTTATGGTTGTGCTTAATCTTCTCTTCAGTTGTGTGAACCAGTTTATCAGTAACCACAGATGGGCGTCTACGTCGTTCTTCATCGTGCACTTGATCACGTCCTTCACTGAACAGTCTGACCCATCTTCTAACCATTGAATCACTCATAGCAATTTGTCCGTAAACCTCGCAGGTTTGCCGATGAATTTACTTTGGTTTAACTTTCTTTGCAATTAGAAAACGAATCACAGATCTGATTTCACACCTGGCAGCATTTTCAATTACGGCTGACATTATAAAGAAGCACTACAAAGCACACATCAGCTGCAGCGATCTGAAAATGGCATACATGTCTTCTCCTTGAGTCAGAGTAACTGCCGCGCATGCTCAGAACTGTGATCGTAGTGCTGCCGTGGATAGAAATAAAAATGGAACTTACTTTGTGGACGACCCTCGTATTTTAAATCTGTAAGCAGACTGCGTGTGTCTTTTCATATTAACGGGAGCCCCGCAAATACTACCACAGCATTTAGGACGGGGTTTTCAAATTTTTAGAGATAATGGTTCAAATCAAATTCTACAGAAATAGCTAATGCCTTAAATGTACCATGGGAAGGTGCAAGCAATTAAAAACCTTCAAATATGGGAAATTGTGGGCCATGGATCATTATACACTTTCAGATGCTCAATCTTTTCGCAAAAATTTGACAAAACTTAGGACTCCGTCTTATTTTTTTACTTTTGTTATTCAGTTTTCAGGTGTGCAGTACTTTAAAATAAATTGAATATGTGAATCAAATGTAATCAGCATTTACTTCCATCGTAATAGGTCAGTTGTGATGCAAAATGCATTAGATTACTGATGTGATAAACATATATTGTCTCTGGTAGACAGTTGAAAAGTTTGTTTCTGGTACAATATGTATTCCTGCTGACAATAAATGACACCAATATTTTTTCCTTATATATCATAATGGATATGAAATTCAGTTTTTTTCTCAATGAAAGATGGCTGAGAAACAGTTACTATAAATATCAATAATATGTAGTTTTTCCTAACTAATTACTTATAAACTGTTCATATTTCGATGGACTTTACTTGATTAATATACACAGTCCAGTCACATTAATGTGACCACCTCTCAAAAACCAGAATAACCACCTTTGGCAGAGGGGACCGCTGCGAGGTGTGCAGGAAGAGAGTCAATTAGGTTTCTGAAGGTGTTCACTGGGATTTTGAGCCATGCCGACTCCAGTGCCGTGGCCAGCTGTGCTAGATTACGCGGTTGAGGATCCATGGCGCGAACAACACGATCGAGTGTGACAATTTTTTGTACACTCTTTGATGTGGGAGGGAATAGTGAAGTGCTGAGAGAAATAATCATGTTGTGTAGGAAGCCATTGAGCCAGATGTTAGGAAAAATGTAGGTACTGATACAGATAGCTTGTTAGGTATAGATAGTAGTCATCAGTTAATGGATAATGGAATTGGAAGTAATGAGGGGCTGAACTGCATTAGTGATGATATTTTTAAATGCAAAAGTAAGCTGGGGCAGGATAATATTCTCCAGAAGCTTGGCAAATGATGACTGAATGCTGATCAGATTTATGTAGGACTAATTTATGTATGATAGTTTCCATGTTGAGTGAGAATTTCCTGTTTCAAGATTTTTTTTTGAAGATGTGAGTGATTGGCTCACAAAGTACTATAGCACAGTTTCTTGTCAGAATGTTGGGTACCTGGTCAGGCCCACCACCTTTGTTAATATTCAGTAGTGTTAGTTGATGAAATACATCATCAAAACAGACTTCAGATTTTGAGATGTCTGCCTCCAGATACTCACGGCAGTTGTCATAAATGGTATGAGCAGGTAGACGATAAAAACATTTGTTGTATATGACCTTGAAAAATGATGCAAACAAATTACTAATCTCAGTACCATTAAGCACAGTGGTGCCAATCCATGCCATGGGCAAAGGAATATCATCATTGTTTCATTTCTTGTTAATAAAACTCCAAAGATCTTTTTTAACTTTGTTCATGTAATTCTTGAAGCAAGATGCACTCAGGTGTTTCTAGTCAGATCTTAATTTATTAAAGGCAGTATAATTATTCCAGTTCTTTATCATGATTTCTCTAAGTGATTTCTTGTGTTGGTTTTATAAATCAACTCCTCATTATTATTATTTATTTATTATTTATCTATCTTGTTTCATTGATCCCGGCTGAGGAAGGACCTCTGGGATGTGAAACATGTCATGGTTAATACACATACATACAATATGAGTCATAATCATAGAGAAAACAATCATATGTTACAAAGACAAATAAAGAGAGTAAAAATAAACATGAATTTTTACAACTGAGTTTTGCAAAACGATATTGAATACAATTAATTATTTTGTTCAAATTCTTGAATGGAGTAGTTGGAGTTGTCAATAAGATAATTTCTCAGTTTTTCTTTAAATATATCTTTATTATCTGCAAACTGTTTTATACTCTTGGGAAGTTTATTAAACAGATGTATCCTAGAATAATTAACTCCTCCTTGTACTGATGACATAGATGTTTGTGTTTTGTGCAAATTATTTCTGTATCTTGTATTGTATTGTGTACCTGTAAATTAGATGTAATCAGGTTAAAATTTTCTATGACAAAGAACATGAGAGAATATATATACTGAGAAGTCATTGTAAGAATATTGAGTTTTTTAAAAAGTTGTCTGCAAGAAGTTCTTTGTTTTACCCTACACAGCATTCTAATAGCTTGTAAGCACCTTAGAATTTGGGTAAATTCTAGTTTTCATAGATACAGAGCATAAGGGAGGGAGTAAACTTCCCATTATACATAATTTTTCAGTTTGCTACTACAGGACATAATAAACCTGTTTCATGCAGAAGCCGATACTGCAACCTAATTCATTGTATAAGCCGATTTAGAAAAAGTAAAGCCACTCAACACACAATATAAGCTCTAAATAAACGTTTTATAATAGTAAAGAACCTTTAAACTAACCTGGAACAGGGTAATCCATTATTATCAATCTTTTAAACAATAGATTTTTGTTACATGATAATTCCACTAATTTTAAACACTTTTGGATGCAGTAAAGTAATTTTATAATAATCCGAAAGAAAGTTAATTTCACCAAAATTCCGTAGTTTCAGACCGTATAAACAAAATTTTAAGCACTTTATTGAGCACACTTTCAACATTTTTAATCACATGTTTTCAATAATTTCTTGAACTAAAAAGTAGATTTCCTGACGGATCAAAAAATCTAATATAACATATTTAAATTTCAAAACATTCCATGCAGTAGAAAAGATGTTAAATTAATTTTAAAGTTATTTTGTCACTAATCACAACGTGGCAGTATTAAAAATTTATTTGTGAGTAAACTAAGCCACTTCCGTGATTAAAACAACTTGTAAAACACGTAACAAAAAAGAAAAATTAAGCAAATAACACTTTTTCGATATAAAACAAGTACTTAATAACAGCAAAGAAAATGGCTAAAGATGGGTTTATGAAGAGTATTGTCAGAGCAGGAGGACCATTGACTGATGCATCTAGAAATTTCTATGGCTATATCAGGAAACTGAGGGGAAGGGAGGGTGTAGAGACACTTATAGATAAGGATGGATAAGAAGTTACTGACGATTTGAAAAAGGCAGAGATTTTAAGTAACTGGTTCAGTGAAAGCATTAGGGACAATGAATCAGAAACAGGAGGGTCTAATTCGGAGAACGAGCTTAACAACACAATTAGAAATGACGATAGTAAAAAATTTGATATCCATCCTGAGGAAATCAAAAAGGAAACAAGAAAGCTGAAAAAAAATAAAGGGGCTGGTGAAGATAATATTACTACAGATATCTTAAAGATAGCCGGATGTGACATTGTACTTTATCTTGAAATATTATTTAAATTGAGTCTAGACACTTGCTGCTTACCACAGGACTGGAAAAGTGCAATAGTAGTACCGGTACATAAGGGAGGGGTGAGAAATAGAGTTGAGAATTACAGGCCAATCAGTTTGACATCAGTGGTAGGTAAATTAATGGAAAGATTGATATGCAACCACATCAGAAATATATGTGAGGAATGTAAGTGGTTTTCAAGTCTCAGTTGGTGGGATATATGCAAGATATTTCAGATGAAATGGACAAGGGAGGCCAAATTGATAGTGTAGCACTAGATCTGTCTAAGGCGTTTGACAGAGTAAGCCATAAAATGGTAGTAAATAAGGTAAAAACCATTGGAGTGGATAAGAAAATCATTTGCTGGTTAGAAGAATTTTTAAAAGGTAGAAAACAGAAAGTTAGGGTATGAAATGTAGTATCAAAAGAAGTGGAAGTAAAAATGGGTGTGCCACAGGGTAGTGTATTGGGACCATTGCTATTCATTATTCTAATGAATAATTGTGTTGATTGTTTGCTATCTGAAATTAGATTGTTTGCAGATGACATAATGCTGTATAAAAGAATCAAAACGATAGAGGATTGTAAATAGTTGCACGGTGATCTGGACAGGATATCTAATTGTGTTGGTAAACATAGAATGAAGATAAATGCAAAGAAGAGTCAGCTTATTAGATACACAAATAAAAAACAAAAGGTTAATTATGAATGTAAGGTGGGGAAAGAATTGCTTGCTGAAGACTTGAAATGTAAATATCTTGGAATTACTTTTGATAACAAACTTAACTGGGAAGGACACATAGGACAGGTGGTAGGAAAAGGTTTCAAGGTTCTGCACTTGTTGGAGAGAGTGATGAGGGGATGTACGAGAGAAGTCAAGGAATTGGGTTACAAAACTTTGGTCAGACCATTGCTCGAATATGGTAGTGTAGTATGGGACCCTCATTTTACGTATCAAATACAGGAGTTGGAGAGGGTGCAAAACAGGGCTGCTAGATTGGTTTCTGGAAATTATCGCAGAATACAATCAGTGACGGATATGATAAAGGAGCTGGAATGGGATTCATTGCAAGACAGGAGGAGAATGAGGGGGGTCATGGGAGTGTACAGGGCATATACTGGCGATGAGGCATGGAAAGATATTGCAATAGGTATGAAAAGTAGTGCATGGAAGGGAAAAGATGACCATGACCACAAGCTGGCACTTGATTTCAGGCACAAGGGTGTAGGAAGATTCTCTTTTTTAGGTAAGGGTGTCAGGGATTGGAATGAGTTACCAAGAGAAATGATGAATAATTTACCGAAAACTTTGAAAGAATTTAAAGATAAAATTTGTAGAGGGCAAATGTAGGTAGGTGCAGGATAAGGGGAAGATGGGTGTGTAGGGAAATTGCCACCGGAGCCTGTGCTCCATTGCAATTAAATTAAATAAATTAATTAAGTACCACTTTAATAATTATGAACTAGAAACCAAGTGGTTTCTAACAACTTCAAACACGATTTTTTGTCAGATTAATAACTTTGCTAATACACCACCGAAAATAATAAAATTACATAATTGGTATCAGGAATTAACGTAGAACACAATGACACTAATTTCATCATGATAATCTGTAATTCAGCAGGGTCGCATAAAAATTGACAGAATTAAGAAATAAATCAGGGACTCACTAATTCATTTTCAGAAACTTTTTACCATTGCGCACTCAAACTAAATTCATTTACAAGGAAGCTAATCATTTGAAAATTTTCATTAAACACTATTTATAAACCTTGAAGGCCAGGCTACACACAGTTAATTTTAAAACACATTCTATAATTACACCTTTTCACACTATTTTTGGAAAGCGGCCATACGCATAGATCATGTGGCTGGGGGTATAAAGGGTGATGTGGTAGCGAGGTCAGGGTCTGTAACCTGGGAACGTTGTGCATAGTGAACTTGCTCTGGTAGGTTTCGTGTGTGTCGGTTAGTCCAGGGTGGTAGCCAGAAACTGATGAGCCAAGCCAGGAACGTGTGTCGGCCATGACGATTTTTCTTACCAACGTCTTGAATTCTACATCTACATATATACTCTGCAATTCACAAAATTGTGGGTGGCAGAGGGTGCTCAGCACCAAAGCTAATCTCTTTATTGTGCATTCCAATCCCTAATGGTACAAGGGAAAAAAGAATTAACAACTACTATGAACTTATAAATTTTTAAATGGGGTTAAATCGGTAAATTTCTTCCTCTTCATAATCTACAATCTTTTGGATACGTTTAGTTTGATCACCTACTCAACTGTATATGCAAATTTTCAAAATGTGACTTTGAAATAAATTCCAAAATTTTCTTCAAGTGGATTTTTATATGCTATCATAGTGAACAGTAACCTTTCCTAAGCTTTTGGTTCAAATAAGCTTTGTGGCGGCCATTAAGCTTTACAGTTGAAAATACAAGGTGCTATATGGTCATTTAAAATTATTTAGTCAAATTTAACAGAACTTTCTACAAGACAACATTCAGTTAAGGTGCTTAGGCCCTATACTTCACCCCAGTGTAGAGCTATGAACCCTTACAAGCTCTTTTCTGTTCTATGAAAACTTTTTTCTTTGTGGAGAGTTTCCCCCAAAAATTATGCCATATGACATACTAAATGGAAATATGAGGAGTACACCTGTTTTGTTAATTCTACATCTGGTGTTACAGAAAGTGTTTGTATTGCAAAGGTGGCACTACTTAACTTCTTCAGTAGTGAAGTGATATGTTCGTGCCAACAGAGTTTCTCATCTATTTTAATACTAAGGAATTTTATACTCTTTAATTTAATTTTTTTAATTTAATTTAATTGCAGTGGAGCACAGGCTCCAGTGGCAATTTCCCTATACCTCCATCTTCCCCCTATCTTGCACCCACCTATATTTGCCCTCTACAAATTTTATCTTTAAATTCTTTTAACGTTTTCGGTAAATTATTCATCAGTTTTCTTGGTAACTCATTCCATTGGTTTGTAAGATTGTGTTATTTTTATAGCTTACTTGTAAATGTGGATGTGCATAATTTTTTGTTTTAAACCTAATATAATGTGTTTTTCTTTAATTTTAATTTTAATGAATTTGTCTTACTTCATTTACATTAAATTCTAGATTACGATTTGGTGTTTTTCTCAGAAATCCAACAGAGGTTATCAGTATTTTTCTTATAGCACAACCGGATAATCCAAATGATTCTGCAGTGGAATCTCTCACTGATCTAGTTTACTATATCATCAAAGTTGTCCAGTTTCTATAGATGTATCAAGTTTATATCTAGGAGCTATTTATTCAATGCAACAAAGTTGAAGGCATTAGTCATTGCATCATTTGGTTTCAGATTTACTTAAAATTTGAGTAATGTAGCTAATTCTAGGTTATTTGTCCTGATCAGTAATAGCAGATGGCCAAGTCACTAAGGCACAAGTTTACAATCTGACCACCATCACTGTGAATGTTATCAAGTTTGAGGCATCATGAAATAAGAAACTTCTCATTCACCAATGTTTTACATTCTACTTGTTGTAAGCTGCTATGACTGTTATAATTGCCAATTATTATAAGTCTTTAGTTAGGAAACTTGTTTTTGATGTAGGCTATAGAAGTCATATGAGTATACTATACATCAACATGAGACAGTGGCAATAATTTTGTCATCATGTTCATTGATTCTGACAAAAAGTAGCTGCTTTATTGCAGCTGCTTCTACAGTGTTACAATGCTTTACAGCAATAAAGAGTCCACCACCATACTCAAAACTAGTCATTAATGTCTATCAACTACTTCACCATCCATAATAGATGAATGCAGATAATGTGATACATAACATATCATATTGACAACTGGCTGATGTAGTTAAGAAAATTTTAAGTGTAGTTCATAGCTCTCTGATTTTTTGATAGTACTATTGTAAATCATGATTGATATTTTTACTTTTCCTTGGTGGCACGTAATGCACAATCCTGGGAACGCCATTGATGTACATGATTGTCTTGTTGGTTTCACTGTTATTGTTAAGAGTCTCCAGCTTGGTGCATAAACTCTGTAGATGGAGTCAGGTATAGTTTTAAGTTTACTTTATTTTTGTTGCCAACAAGTTTGGTTTTAAGTATTTCTCTGGCATCCATGACCGACTGACCATCTAATAGCAGTGGGCGAGTTTTACCATCTCTTTTGCGACCAATCGTGCACAACTTCATTTTTGATACATCAACAGCAAGCTCAGGTGGCAGCAAATAATGCATGATCCTCATCCAATTGCTCTCTACCAATTACTACTTCTACTGCTTCTTTGACTGTGGAATATTTAAAGCAATAACCTTTTTGTCAATTTTTTCCAGATATTTCAATATTATCAATATCAGAAGTACCACAACCAAATGTCTTCAACTTGGTTTCCATAGCATTGATTCTTTTTGCAAGCAAAGCACATTCTTTAGATGTGGTCAAGTTCTAATTAGACATATTCTCTAGTTCACATTTAACTTTCTTCAAAGTATTATCAATATTGTGTATAAATGGTGTAAAATATTTGTTAAATATACATTCCAAGTTCGATATAACAGAATCATCACTATCGCCATCTTCCAGAATTTGAGACAACTACACTTAACCAGGGGCGCACATTGAGCTGCGTGGCGCAGTAGGGGCAGCGCAGAGCAGGGCAGGGCAGCACAGAAACAAAAACTGTGTCGGGCAGTTGCCCGCGCATATTAGTGCGCAATTTCGTGCGGCAGTTTACAAAGCATTGTTGTGTTGTGCAAGAAACCGACAAAAAAGCGTAACCAAAAACATGTCGATGCAAAAACTCGTTTTTTGATTTCTGAATCAGATTGGGATGCCGAGCTTAGAAAATTGTTATTACTTTAACAGAAGCTGAGTTAGATAAAAACTGCACAAAAGTGAGTATATGAAAAGAACAAACTCTCATCTGGCTTTTGCGGTGCCAAGAGAATTCTCAAAAGATAATTTCCGGATGACTCGAGTGGAAATTCATGGCATAATGTAAACTGGTATTTTCTCGACAAAGCTCAAATACCTATTAGAACTGAAGAAAATCTCACAGTATTTTCATGGTTATTTATTTAATTATTTAGCGTTTGATGGTACACGACATTTATAAGAATGTTTTTCTCTTTTATTTCATATTACATTTTTAAGAAAACTACATAACAGAACATAAACACTTGAAACTAAAAAATCAGTGTCAACAAGTTGTTTCTCGGGGACACTATTGAATGATGTAGTACAAATAATGTAATAATAGCCTATATATATCAATCTTTTTCGAAGTTTTACTAAAAATGAATTTAAAAAAAAAGTTAAAATTGTAAGTGGACAGTTGTATGATAAATAAATGCGGAATTTACTCGCCACTTGTTGGGCTCATTGTCCAGATTTCTGGTTTAATTTAATTTTTATGTATTTATTATGACTGATATTGTGAATCGCAAGGTTGGTTACGCACCAGATTAATCAATTTTTCTTATTCCATAGTTGAAAATGATTATAATTAAAGTAAGATTATAAATAATGCAAGAAGTGTTAGGCAAAAACCAGCATGAGTGAGCTGCATTGCACAGTTTCTGTGTCGTGATCACAACGTGGCGCAGGCCACGTGCGGCGCAGTACTGCGCTGTCCTGCTCTGCGTCTCAATACGCGCTGTTCCACCCCAAAACATAGAAAGACAGAAACTGTGCTGCGCTGCCTGCATCGACTGCGTGTCAATGTGTGCCCGGCCTAAGTCACTTTTGCACTTATCACAGGGCCATTTGAAATTTTTATTTTTTATTTCAACCACTATCTTTTAAAATCTTTACTATTAATACCTGAACATTTTTCTTGTATCCAACTACATTCGAAATGCAAAATACTAGACACATTTTCTTTAATTATATGTGCGCAAATGCTGCACGTTGTAAGGAGTAACGCTGGCACTGGGGTTAGTGCATATTGTTAACACCTTAACCATAACTGTGTTGTTCGCCTTGGATATTAGATTGTTCTAAGGTTCTCAGTCACCACCATTTTTAAACCCTCAAAACTGGAAAGGGAGGTTCATCAAATAAAAGTCACTGCTTCTAATTCAAAGTTCAAAATATCACTGTATTCTTGAGAAATAGATTACAAGTTCGAACAATCTCTAAGCAATGAGAAATCTTCACAAAATAATTTGACTGCAGGTCATGATAAGTAATCATACCAGACCAAACCCCATTACTGAATAATAGTCACTTGAAAATATCTGAATTGTTCTGCCACAATCCACAAAACTTAAAGATGGCTGCCTACATTTCCTTACATTATGCTTTCACTTCTGCCTTCCAGTGCTAAGCACTCCCAGACCGACACTCGTCCTACTCCAATGATTTCCAGTGACAGACGACAGCTAGTTCCCGTTCCTCCTATACATAACCTAATCCATTAAGTCTGTATTCTTCTGCACTAGCAAGCAATGTTACTTCCTGAAGTGTGAAAAAGATGTATTACTGCATGTCTGATTGTGCCATACTTATAACTTGAGTGACTCAAAAAATTCCTATTGATCTGAAATTTTCATAGTAGCTAGGGTGACTAATAAATATTAATTTCAATCCTTCTCATAGCTTTAATAGTATGGCCATAAATAATTATTTTCTGTTCAACTCAAAAATGCTTCTAACTCCCACAATTATACAGTTACGAAGCTGAAATAACTTTTAGTTTATTTCAAATTTACTGCTCTGTCATTTGGTACTAAGAATACTGTGTTTTCTATTTTTTAACAGGTTGAACCAAAATGTTGTGCAATCATTTATTTTGAAACTGTGTATAACTACCTGACATCTGTGAAACATGTTTTAAATGATTCTACATGTTCTTAATTGTAACGTGTGTAATTTTGAAGTTGCTATTTGATTTCCTCGATTTATTATGAATTTTGCAAAATCCTCCACTTGAATGATGTCTATCCTAACCATCTTGCAATTGCATCCTTGCTGCTTAAATCTTAGAAAAATTTACTTTCTCTTATCTTGGCCCAACTACTTCATGAATTTAAATAAAACTTACTTAAAACTGTTTGTGTTGAATTATATGTTGTTTTGAATATTGTTTTCTCAATTTAATTTACGTATATTTTTTATACTGGTTATTTTGATCTTGATGTTAAAAGTTGCTCAGAAATCAACCTTTAAACTTTAGAGATCCTTTCAAAACTTTAATATGTTGTGTATGCTTCTTTCCTGCTATAGACTGACTATATTTCAAATTACGACTTCTAGAATTTTAAAATGTGTAATTGCATCTTAAGTTTACATACTGGCTTCTAACTTTCAATATATTAAAACCATTTAGCAGGGTTTTCTATCATCCTTTTACTAGTTATAATTCTAAATGTCTCTAGAAATGAAGGCAATGTTTATTTTTACGAAATATTCTGAATCCAAATACTAGATATGCTAATACTTCTTTCTGACTTTCTAAACTTGTTTATCCTGATTTACTACTTGGATTGCCTACATACTGACTTTAAAACTGATGTGCAATGCTATTTAATTGAGCCTGCTGTTCTGTAAATAAATTTTGCTACGCAATTTGTGAAATTTTAGGGTACCGGTCGGTACATTACAACTTTTATCTAGGAGGCACAATGTTCCAGATATTTGCATCAATTATCTTCCTAGAAACATATCCAACAAGGCTAAGAGTATTTTATTTGCAGTTGATACCAATCTGATTGTTTAAACAAAAACACGAAACTGTAATTTAGAATTTTATGCAAAAGGGAAGTAGCAAACTGGTTAAAACTGGTGAATAAATTAAAATTAAATTTTGATTAAAACAACATTATATTACACTTAAAACAAAACAAGAAAACATATGTCACAGGATTTAAATCTAAATTATAAAAACAGAAACAATTCCTCATCATTCAAATAGATGAGAAACTCAATTGGCAAGAACAGTCACATTACTACTGACGATGTTAAATAATGTTACCTTTCCATTGTGAACAATTTCTGTTATGAATTAATGAAACAAGTTTTCTCATTTTCATTCAGTCATGTCATATGGAAAAATGTTGGGGAGTATCTCTTCATAAATTAAAAAAGCTTTCACAGACAGAAAACAGCTATTAGGAGGCTGAATAAGGAAAAACTTAGAAGTTCTTGCAGACAACTCTTTTAGAAATACTTCTCAATATTCTCCCAATTTCTCTGCCATATGACATTTTAACTTGTTTACATCAAATTCACAGCCACACAATTTCAATACAAGACACAAAAATAACTTGTACTAAATACAAACATTAACTGTGATTAATACAATGAGTAGTTCATTATTCTGGAACACATCTGTTCAATAAACTTCCTAAAATAAATAATTGATAAAATTTTGATGGAGTGCACACTCTGGTGGCAATTTCCCTACACATCCATCTTTCTCCTTCCCTCTTCCCACCGACTTCTGCCATCTACTAAATTTTACTATAAATTCTTTCAGTGTTTTTAGTAAATTATTCATCATTTCTCTTGGTAATTATTCCAATCCTTTACACCCTTTCTTATGAAAGAACATTTTCCCACTCACTTATCCCTCAAATCAAGTTCCAGCTTGTGGTCATGGTCATCTTTACCTTTCCACGCAACTCCCTTAATTTTCCCACCAATATCTTTCCATGCTTCATCACCATTATATTCCTTGTACACTACCATGGCTCTCTTCATCCTACTTCTACCTTCCAATGAATTCCTCTCCAGCTCCATTGTAATATTAGTTGCCGACTGTGTTTAGCAGTAATTTCCAAAGAGAAATCTAACAGCCCTTCTCTGCACCCCCTCCAACTCTTGCATTTGATACCCAAAATTCAGGTCTGTTAGGGACAAGACCAGATACCGGGATATGTATCGGCTTGTACACCTAAACTGGAGTTCTTTCAAATAATATGAAAAGTCAATATATGTTCCTAAAACCATGAGTTACCTTCGGAAAATTGCTAACTGTATTACAAAGACAGCCGCCACTTACAATATTAACCCTATGTAAGGAGGTTACTAATTTAGAAATGAAAATCGTTGAAGTCCATGTCATGAAAAACATATATTCCAAAATTTTCACAAATTACATTGAATGTCAGTTAGCTAAGGCATCAGACTAAACGTCACTCATAAGATCACAAGTAATGAAGCAGAATAGATTCGCCCAACCCCGGTCAGAAAATGAAGTTCTACTATTGAAGTATCACATGTCTAACAAAGTTCAGTTTTTCAAAGATGTCCTCCCTGACACACCCGCCATCATGGTTTCCGGTTACCCATGAATGCCTGCGCGCCGAGAGCGCCTAATTTCGACTAACACTATACGTGTTAACCCGACCCGAGACTTCCGAATTGTGCCTGGAGGCCGGTGTCCTGACCTTCCTATATCGAAAAATACAAAAAGCCTCAAGAGTCAAAAGGTGTTATACATTTTATTTAAGCTGAGGGCTTCCAGAAAATCACAAAATATAGAGTGTGTTTCAACAAGAGCTGTGCTATGTGTACTTTTTCTCTCAGTGCTTTCAAACTGGTGTAAACTATTTTTCAAATTAGTGTAATAGGAAAGCTAGCCGACTTTGAAAATGCAAATCATCACTTCCGGAAATCTACCTTGCTGATTTTACGAATATCAAGTTTAAACTTTACCAAACTGTTCTTGTCGTCCTGCTGATTTCAAAAAGGTAAAAATCTTTCAAATCGGTTAAGTGTATCGAAAGTTATGGAATTTCTAAAATTTGGTAGTTTTGCAGCATTAATCAACTTTATTTACTTTTTGTTTACAACTTATTTCGGCCTGACACTATTTTTAAAGTCTTCCTTTATTTTATTAAAGTGCTTTACAAAAGTTTTTAGCACCTGAAATATGTTTGCCAGATCAAGATTCTGTTTACAAGTCGGCGGTAACTGCGTAGTAGGATTACGATTTTCAACTTATTTATATCTTTTATTAAACCGTTGATAGCCATTGGAAACTTAAAGAATATTAATCTGCCTGTTATTTAGTGTTGTTAAATCTACTTTTAAGCTCTGAAATTATTTGACTGAATTGAAACGTTTTTATTGAAATCAGCACATGGGAGATTTGTTTAAAAGTCATATTTACTGCTTTAAATCTATTTGAAACTGCGAGTTATTAGTGAATTTAATATAAAAATGGTGAAATTATTATTATAAAAGTGCTTTACAGTGGCAAGATGTGTGGAATATTAGTGATATGGTTGCTTAACCAAATCTGTTTACTTTCAACTTTGGATACTTATGGATTACGCTCAACTTGGTAAGTTTATAATTGATATTTTATTAGAAACTGTTTATTTATTGTTGTTATGTCCTATTTATTTACTTTTCTAACTCTGAAGTGCTCCTGACTCGATTTTAGACTGCGGTATCATGTATCAAATGTTGACCCAAATTTCGTCGGATTTTAACTAAATATTGCATAAGGTAGCTTACAGGTCCCATAATGCACCACCACATTCCAGCAGTGGTCTGGCTAAAGTTTTATACCCCAATTCCTTTACTTCTTTAGTGCACCCCCTCATCACTCTTTCCAACAGGTGAAGGATTTGAAACCCATTTCCTACTACCTGTCCAATGTGTCCTGCCCAGTTAAGTCTGCTATCAGCTGTTAGGACGAGGTATTTACATTCCGAGTCTTCAATAAGCAGCTCCTTCCCCACATTACAATTATAATCAACCTTTAGATTTTTATCTATCTACCTACTAATCTGGCTTTTCTTTACATTTATGTTCATCCTATGTTGACTCACCCAGCTAGTTATCCTATCTAAAACACTCTGCAGCTGTGTACAGTCTTCTATTGTTTTGATCTTTTTATATAACATTATGTCATCTGCAAACAATCATTCATTAGAACAACAAATAGCAATAGTCCCAATACACTATCCTGTGGAACTCCCATCTTCATTCCTACTTCTTTTGATACTGCCTTTCCTACCCTAACTTTTTGCTTTATAACTTTTAGGAATTCTTCAACCCAGTAAATCACCTTTTTATCAACTCCAATAGTTTTTACCTTATTTAGCACCATTTTATGACCCATACTGTAAAAAGTCTTTTAACGATTCAGTGGTACACTATTAAGTTGACCTCCTCTGTCCATTTCATCAGAAATATCTTGTATGTAGCCTACTAACTGAGAGACCCATGAATATCATTGTCTTGAACCATGTTGCCTACTTGAAAACCAATTATGATCCTCGCAGACACGTCTGATATGGTTGCATATTAGTCTCTCAATTAATTGACCTACCACTGATGTCAAGCTGATAGGTTTATAGTTTTGACCCTATTTGTCACCCCTCCTTTTTGGACTGGTACCACTATTGCATATTTCCAATCACCTGGTAAACAACAAGTATTCAGACTTAATTTAAAAAATGTCTCAAGATATGGTACAATGTCACATCCTGCTATCTATAACACATCCATAATAATATTATCCACAACAGCCCCTTTACACTTTTTAGATCCCTTATTTCCTTCAGGATATCTTCATATTTATGTAAATTTTTCTCAAGTTTTCCACCAGGCTAGTGCGTCAGTAAGAGGAAATGTTTCGGAACCTGCCTCTGGCTCCATCTTCCTGCAAAGTGTCAGATTTCAGAAGAATCCACAATTACAAGGCCTTCAGTTGCCAGGTGACATCAGTCACATGTGTCAGGGGCCAATCAGTGCACAGAAGGTGGGGCAGAGAAGTACCTGGTGGGGTGGCCAGGTAGTGGAGCTAGAGGAATGTTAGGGGTACGCTATGGTGTCCCTTATTTTTCAAAGTAAAAATATTGTAATGCATAGGTCATCATTTTTTTTTTTTTTTACCCTAAAACACTCACAGATAAAATTTTACGCAATTCTGAGAACTGTAACCAGTGCCGACTTGTACCGATTCATCTTCATATAAGTTACGTAAGAGTAGTGGCGTGTGCCCATGTTATTGTTACTGTCATTACAGTTCTTGAATAGATATCACATATTTTTCTGTTGTAATAGGTGGTATTAGGATTACAAAGTGCCAGAAAGAGCATATTTTTTATTAGGAGAGGCAAACAACCAATTGGCAGCAGTGCTATTGTTTTTAATATAGGCAAAGGCAAATTGACTATAACTGAATGCCGCAATGTCGCTGTACAAGAGTGCATTATATTCTGGAGAATATTATGGAGACAGTTCAAAAAGAATGCAAGCAAATCTTTGGATATTTATAAGTGAAGGAAAGAGGATTTCCAACGTGAATTGGATAATGTTTATGGTATTGCATATGCTTATGCCCTCGAAAGGATGTAAATAAAGGAGGGTAAACTCTTCTTACAGTGACAGGGAGAGCCAGGGAGACCAGGTTGCTTGGTGTGTGTAGATAACTAGCTGAAAAAGAAGAAAGGGCAAAAAAAAAAATTAAAATAATTAAAGAAAAAATATTTAATTAGATGTTGTCCAGCGAGTATCCAATTCAAGCTCTTCAGCGTCCTATAATTTGTTGAGGCTATCTGAACAACTTAACGAAACCTTTTTTAGTTCTGGAGAACATTGGGAGGAGCATTTAACAAATAATACAATTATGAACTGCTGCAAAGTGCAGAAGGAAAGATATCATTACTCCTAAATTAATAGCTGCATTGGATAGATGTCACTTAAGTGTAAGTGATTCAGTTTACGTTCTTCAAGTTATCGTGGAGGAATTTAGACTTAGAATTCCATTCAACAAATGAGGACACAAATGAGGAAAGAATGAGCAGAAGCTATAGCTGATTTTAAAATGAAGAGTCCCAAGTATTGCCCATTCAGAGGAATGGCGAGTTGTTGCCAGTCTGGGCATAAGAAATTTCCAGAGAAGAATGACTGCCAATTTATCTCATAATTATATTTAGTAATAGGGAACTACTTCTTGTGATAAAGACCAAGGTGAAGTTGATAATGAGCTGTGAAACAATTGCATCAAATATAGGTCATCTCAATGGTGCCTGGGCACTTCTGGAGTAAATGTTAGAAAGAAAGTTTCCTTCTTTTGCATAACTGCATCAAATATATATAAGCACTCTGAAAATAATATTTCAATGACACATAATTTGAGTAGTAGTTACATTTCTATTTGACTGAATTAAAACAAAAATCCTTAGTGAGAGACAACTACAGAGAACTAATTGAGCTATAAGTTATATTTTTGGATGGAGATAGTGACAAAGAACCAAAAATAAGGCATCCTCATGCAGTGCATCAAACGTGATGTTTCACAAGAGCCATTTATTCACTCAAGATAAGTTTCCTAAGTTTTCAACCTAAACTGAGGAAGGAATGCAAAATGGTAAGTTATTTAGAAATGTAAATTTGACTTTTTAGAAAGGTACACTCCTTTGATGGCAGAAATACCTTACTCTATTTTGTATGGTATGCAAAATTAGCTGTCTTGTACATACGTTGCACATTATTTTGTATCTTTTTCAAGTTGATCAATGCTTCCCTACATTTTGTTTTTAGAAAAACTACAATGAATTTATATCCTCGAAGAGCAAACATTTGTATTCTCAGGTGAAAATTTGAAGAGATGTTCTTCAGGAAGAAACTGCGAATTTTTTGCAGGATAAAAGAAAGATATTTGATGTCAATAATACAGCTGTGAGAGCTGTAAAATTAATTCATGAGTTTCATGGTTTAATTTCAGCCAATGAAGAACAGAAATAATTTTCATGCAAAAACACCGTAACTCGTACCCACACTGAAAAAAAGAGATCCTAAAAAGAAAATACCTCTCATAATTTTAATACTTTTGTGTTACTAAAAATTGAAGAATTATTTTTTGTTGTTTGCATTTCATATTTAACCCAGAATTATACAGAATTTTAATGATTTAGTCACCTATCAAGCGATAGTCAAACTAAGCATTTTTCGTAAACTTTCAGGTTGAATCGGCACGGGTTAACGTCATTGTAGCAGGATAAAATTTTAATGTAAGCAAGTGTAAGCTACCTTAGTCTTGGTATTTTCAATAGTTAGTTTAAAAACCGACGAAATTTCGGGGTTAACACTGATACAAGATACTGCCGCCTAAAATCGAATCAACACCACCTCAAAGCGAGAAAAGTAAATAAACAGGACATAATAATAATAAATAAACAGTTTCCAATAAAACAGCACTTGTAAACTTACCGAAATAAGCGTAATACATAAGTATCCAAAATTGCAGGTAAACAGATTTGGTTAAGCAACTATATCACTAATATCCCACACATCTTGCCACTGTAAAGAACTTTTATAATAATAATTTCACCATTTTATATTAAATTCACTAATTACTCGCAGTTTCAAATAGATTTAAAGCAGTAAATATGACTTTTAAACAGATCTTACATGTGCCGACTTTAATAATAGATTTCAATCCAGTTAAGTAATTTCCAAGATCTAAAAGTAGATTTAATAATACCAAATAACAGTCACATTAATATTCTTTAAGTTTCATATAGCTGTTAACCATTTATTAAAAGATATAAATAAGTTGAAAATCGTAATCCTACGACGCAGTTACCGCTGACTTGTAAACAGAATTTTGATCTGGCAAACATATTTCAGGAGCTAAAAACTTTTGTAAAGCACTTAAATAAAATAAAGGAAGACTTTAAAAATAGTATTAGGCCGAAATAAGTTGTAAATAAAAAGTGAATAAAGTTGAGTAATGCTGCAAAACTACCAAATTTTAGAATTTCCATAACTTTTGATACACTTAACCGATTTGAAAGATTTTTATCTTTTTGATATCAGCAGGACCACAAGAACAGTAATAGTTTAAACTTGACATTCATAAAATCAGCAAGGTTGATTTGCCAAGTCGGCTAGTTTTCCTATTACACTAATTTGAAAAATAGTTTCCACCGGTTTGAAAGCACTGAGAGGAAAAGTACACACAGCACAGCACTTGTTGAAACACACTCTATATTTTGTGATTTTCTGGAAGCCCTCAGCTTATATAAAAAGTATAACACCTGTTGACTCTTGCGGTTTTTTGTGTTTTTCAATATACAGGTAGGAAGGTGTGGACACCGGCCTCCTGGTAGAATTCGGAAGTCTCTGGTCAGGTTAACACGTATAGTGTTAAACAAAATTTTGCCCTCTCAGCGCGCGGGCATTCATGGGTAACCGGAAACCGTGATGGCAGGTGTGTCAGGGAGGCCATCATTAGAACTTTGAAATTCTTCGCCTGTGACACTACAGTTTAAGAACTTTTATTTTCTGATTCAGGGTAGCGCGGTCTGTTCTGCTTCATTACTTGTGATCTTACGTGTGACGTTTATTCTGATGCCTTAGCTAACTGACACTTCCTGTACTTTGTGAAATTTTCAGAATATATATTTTTCGTGACATGGACTTCAACAATTTTCATTTCTTAATTAGTACCCTCCTTACATGGGGTTAATTATGTAAGTGGCGGCCGTCTTTATAATACAGTTAACAATTTTCCGAAGGTAACTCACGGTTTTAGAACATTTCTCTGACTTTCATAGTATTTGAAAGAACTCCAGTTTAGGTGTACAAGTCGATACGTACCCCGGTATCCGGTTTTGTCAGTGGCTGGAGGTGATAATCTTGCAGCCTTGATCTCTGGCTCCTTAGATGATCTCTCACTGATTTCCATGCCACACTAAGGCAGTATCCCAACTCCCTATTCCCAGTATCAGATTGCCAGACCATAAGAAATAGGTATTGAAAATGTAGAAAAATTGGTAATTTTCAATCAAAATGTTGACGTAAACTCAGTAAAAAGCCACATGAAAAAAAACAGGAGAACTTAGTCAAGTATAATGCTGACCTACCTCGTTTGCAATCAAAATTATGTACAAGTCTATAGAACCGGTTGTTGATGTGCAAATTATTTCATTAAAATGCCAAGCCCAAATGCTAAAAGTGATTCAAAAGGTTTCTCTTGGGCACAGGCGAGCAGATTAGCTTCTTTAACAATCGACCTTGAAAAATGACATTACATCAACAAAAAGGAAGTAATACATATTAAGGGTATTTATTGCCTGTCAACATATGAAAACATGTAGTGTAATGAATCTGACTTTATACCCAAAGGTACCAACATTTACATTACTGATTAATTTTACACAGTTTCTGGATCCGTGACATGACCTAGCAAGACTCTTAAATTCCTAGTAGAACACGGTGCTATCATAAATTGCAGGATGAAGGCAGTTTATTTACAAGGTTATCTTGTGTCAATGTTGACAAAATGCACATGGTAACTACAAGAACTAATGTAGTACATACTAGAATTCATCAGTCCATTTCTTATGGTTAGCGGAAACATGAAACAGGAAATTTTCCATCCAGAAATCAGCAATGTATGAACCAAAGACCTCAGCAGAATAGACATCACAGGGCAGACCAAACTTGCACGAAGTTCAGTCACAACTGTAAGATACAAATCCAACACTTCCTAACAACTACTTTCAAAGAAAATAAACATGAAAGAGATATTTTACTGCTCAGCTTAGATCAAATTTTAACTGGAGGGAGATCAACACTGATAAATATGCAGTACATTACCAACAGTCAGACATATCACAGAAACCTTCTACATCTAAACTGAATTCATCCACAAAGGACACAGGTAATTTAATTAAACTGGGTCTGATAGAAGAAAGGGTGCAGGGGAAATGGAATGTAGGGGCATTAATAAACAAACAGGGACTGGTAATAGATGTTCATCTACCAGAATCCCTTTGTCACAGTCAAAAATGGAGAATTTATCATCAACCAATGGCATGACCATGTGTTAGTCTTTTAATGGAAAACTTGAGACTGGAGCATTTGGATGCAGAATAGAAGCAGATTATAACTTATCAATGTTTGATTTATAATGAAAATAAAACACAAGATTAAACTAAAGCTGGAAGTTATTGGGAAAGTAATCAATTGTAGGTTTTAACAAATCCCAGAGTCATTGAAGCCAGCTGTAAACTCTTGAACTCATGAGACCTTATCACCAAATTTTGACAGATGTAAAGATCAACACATGACAACTTTTAGCTCTAATGCAATTTTTGTTATGTTGCCACATTTCAGAGGCTGATGAACAAAGAGTTATCTGGTATTCATTGCGAGAAAGCACTTGTCTATTTAGATAACCTCTTGGTCTGTAATATTCGCTTAGAGGATCATTGAGATCAGTTAATGGTTGTTTGACAGACTGAGAAACAACAATTTAAACCTTCAATTACACAAATTCAAGTTCTTAAGAAGTGATCTAGCAAAGTGGTGATTCAAAGTATTTAGTACAGGAAATAAATAATATAAACAGAACCTTAATAATAAAACAACTTTCAAGTCAAAATATAACAAAACAAAAATCTTAAGCTCGAAATTTCAAAGTATAGGAATTTTGTTACATTCATTTCCACAGGTTGTGCTATTAAGAAAAAACAATTTGATGTAAGGGATGTATCATCTTCAAATTTTATTAAAAGGGATGGAGAAATATGTAATTCTATTGCACCATGAGATTGACGTAAAATCTGCATATAATAGAAATCATTTAAACAACACCAATTTAAAAGGGATAATTCCAATATTACTATTACATTCTGACCAAATTAGAGTCTGCCAGTTTTATTTTTTTTAAAGTAAGTATTTTTTTAATAAAGTTAAGAAGATGAAAAGAGGCTCAAACAGTAGAGAAAAATTCTTAGAATTAGAACTGTCAGGATATTTAAAATTTAAGGGTAAGGATCGTATTTTGATTTGTTGACTGCATCACAAAATCCATCATCAGATCCTATGTCATGAAACCACACATGTAGAAAATGTCATGAAAAAGGAGTATTTGTGGGGGGAAAATTCTAATATTAATAGCATCTAAAGAAGGCCGACTTTAGACCAAATTTATAATAAAATAATATATTAAGCATAAAATGGACTATGAAATGGCAAAGTTCCTAAAAGATAAGATTAAAATTAGGAAAGAAAGGATTCTGTAGCCTTGACATAATCTTTTATAAACCCTGAAAATTTGGCCTCTAGCAGCCAGACGTAATCCAGCAGTCAGCTGGTACACATAAACCATGTCAGCCGATGTCATGTTCTACATCTACATCAACATTCATACTCTGCAAATCACAAACATTGTGGGTGGCAGAGGGTGCTAAGCACCAATCCTAAACCCGCCCATTCCAATCCCGAATAGTGCGAGGAAAGAAGGAATACATAAAAGTATCAGTACGGCATCTTATTTCTCTAATCTTATCCCTCCGGTCCTTGCGACCTAAATAGGTTGGCGGAAGAAGTATTCCATTGCACTCGAAATTTAAATTTTTTCGCATATTCTCCAATAAATTCGAACGCAAGCTACGTCGTCTGTCTTCCAAACTAACCCAGCCCAATCTAAGTATCAATTCTGTGACACTTTCATAAGGGCTGTAACAACAAGTCACGAATCTAGCGGCTCTCCTCTGCACCCTCTCAACTGAGTCAATCAGAACCTTGCGATACGGATCCCAAACCCCACAACAGTAATCCAGATGCGGACGCACTAGTGTTTTATATGCTATCTCCTTTGTTTGAGCATTACAATTCCTCAAAATACGACCTATGAATCGTAATTTAGAATTTGCCTTGCCTACGACGGAAGTTATGTGCATGTCCTATTTCATGTTGCTTTGTACTATCACCCCCAGATACTTCACGGAATCAACCATGTCAACAGGTGAATTGTTTATTTTGTACTCGTGAACAAACTGATTCTTCTTGTTACTTATCCGCATTGCCTTGCACTTTTTGCAATTAAGTGTAAGCTGCCATTTACGGCACCAATCGAAAATAGCATCCAAATCACGCTGAATTTCTAAGCAATCGTTGGAGCACCTTATTTCCCTATAGATAACCGCATCGTCGGCAAACAATCGCAACCAGCATTTGACGTTGTCACCTAGATCGTTTATAAATATTAAGAAAAGAAGTGGACCTATTACACTTCCTTGAGGAACGCCTGAAGTAACATTTATCTTAGAAGAGGCTTCCCCGTCAACAACGACATCCTGTGATCGACCAGTTAGAAAATCCCGTATCCACTCGCAAATCTGAGCCGAAATACCGTAAGCTCAAATCTTCGCTAAGAGTCGGTTGTGTGGCAGAGAATCAAAAGCCTTCTGAAAATCCAAAAAAACTGCATCAAATTGTGAACCTGAATCGATAACTTTCGTTATGTCATGGGAAAATAGGGCCAATTGTGTTTCACACAATCTCTTCTTCCGAAATCCGTGTTGACATGGTGTAAGTAACTCGTTATCATCTAGAAACTTCATTATGTTCGAGCATATGACATGTTCCAGAATTCTGCTGCAGACTGATGTTAGAGATATAGGTCGATAATTCCTAGGATCACTCCGATCTCCTTTCTTAAAAACGGGAATTACCTGGGCTATTTTCCAGCTAGAAGGTACTTTTCTCTCTTCTAGTGATTTACGGAATATATCTGACAGAAATGGTTCAATATCCTCCGCGTATTCAGAAAATACTCTTACCGGTATACCATCGGGACCCGGCGCTTTACCCCACTTCAGGAGTTTTAATTGCTTTACAATCCCTACACTATCAATTTCTATCGGACCCATCTCTAATTCCACACGATGTGGTAAAGTGGGGATATTTTCCATATTTTCTTGCGTGAATGAATTTTTGAATTCGGTGTTAAATACGGTAGCCTTGTCGCGGCTGACTTCAACCTCTCGTCCGTCTTTTATTAGAACTGGATTATTGTTCCCAGTACAACTAACTTTTTTTACATACGACCAAAATTTTTTAGGGTTTTCAGTGAGGCTCTTAGAGAGAGAATTTTCACGAAAGTTATTAAATGCCTCACGCATCGCATTCTTAACACGTCCCCTTATCTCCTCTAACTTATCTAAATCAGACCAATGCATCGTCCTTTTTGATCGTGCATGTATCTTCCTTTGCTTCTTGAGTAACCTTTTAACCTCCCGTGTATACCATGGGGGATCATTTTCTTCCCTGATTGTCCGTTTCGGTATATGCAAGTTCATACCTTCCCCGAGTATATGTAAGAATCGATGCCACCTCTCTTCAACGGTGCCTCCTGCTGCTAAGAAGGTGTGGTAATTATGCCTCAAATACTCTCTAAAACACTCTTTTGAAGTCTTTTCGAATCTGTAAACGATCCTCTCTTTTCTCTTTCTGCGTGTGTTTGTTATTTTTACTGTAGCAATTACAGCTTTGTGATCACTTATTCCTGCGGTGGTAGAAATATCCGTGAATAGTTCGGGCCTATTTGTGACAACTATATCTAAAATATTTTCGTTACCGTTGAGGCATCGCGTTGGTTCAGTTAAGAGCTGTTCAAGATGGTGATCTGAGAAGAGGTCTAGAATGATTTCGCAAGCTGCTTTATCCCTGCCCCCAGTAACGTGAACGTAATTAGTCCAGTCGATATCTGGTAAGTTAAAGTCACCTCCTAGCATTATTGCATGGCCCGGAAATTGCCGTGCTATATTATTTACATTATTTCTCAAGGCCTCGGCAATATTTACGCTTGCATCGGGTAAACGATAGAACGAGCTTATCACAAGTTTTGTCCTAGCTACGTTGAGCTTGATCCATATGATTTCACAGACAGTATGGACATCTATTTCGCTGCATGGGAGGTACTGTAACCTCCCCTTCTCCCATATCAGTAAAACTAATTACTGTGTGAGGCTAATGCATTTGGGAGGTTATATCCAGTTTTGTACGCTCAGAAGGGCGTACTGGGAGGATTAGCTCCAAAATGTTAATTAATAAAGTAACAATTCTGTTCCAAGAATATCTTTGCTTGGAAACCCGGCCCGTAATGTTAAGCGCAACAATTTTAATAACTTTTATAGGTCTGGCAACGACTAAATGAAAAGCGGTAGTACATAGGTATACTTCACTTTTAATATCACAACTTTAACACCGTATTACAAACATCACCACTTAATACATTTCGTTCCTAACATTACACCACAGCCGCAGCAAGACTTTTTGTACGTGCTTCTGCACGTATTTCTCTTTCTCTCTAAAGACAATAATACTTCCTCTCTGACTCTCCAAAGACAATACTAATCCTACTTAAACCTAAGAGCTTACAACTACCCAGTACAATATTAAAAGCATCTGTGGAACTCGTTATATTTACAATTTCAGAATATTTACATTTTTAATTATTAATCATTATTTAATACCAAGATATAATTAATAATATATATATATTGATTGGAGACTAAAGGTTGCAGTACTTGGGAATGCAACCTATCCTTACGGAAAATGTTCATGTTACTATTAAAAATTTTGGCGGAACTTATATCCGGTTTTAACCAACTTTCTGTGCCTATTACGATATCAGCATCTGTACTACAAATAACGTTTTCGAGTTCAGGCTGTTTATTACAAACACTTCTGCAGTTAACTACTACAACTTTTAATGTTCGGGATTCTTTTAAGCTACCCCTAACACGCGGTGCTGAATTTATCTTGGCTGTCCGCAACTGAATTTCCTCCTCAGGGTCATGCTCCCTCAGCCTAAAAAAACCCCCAATGCACTCCACACGGCCCCTGCCACCCGTGTAGCCGATTCCCGTGTGTAGTGCACCCCTGATCTATCCAAGGGATTCCTACAAGATTCAACCCCAGGGCGAAGATCAAGGAATCTGCAGCCATGACTATCACAGAAGCGCCGTAATCTCTGGTTCAGCCCCTCAACACGGCTCTGAACCAGAGGACCACAGTCAGTCCTATCGACAATGCTGCAGATGGACAGCTCAGCAGAAATCTTGCGGCCAATGGCCACAGAGTTCACCCTTTCTGCAAGTCGCCCAAAGGACGAGAGGATAACCTCCGACCCTAGGCGGCAAGCATCATTGGTGCCGACATGAGCCACAATCCGGAGCTGGCTGCACCCCGTCCGTTCAATGGCATCTGGAATGGCCTGTTCCACATCTCGGATCAGACCTCCCAGAATACACAATGAATGGATACCGGAATTCATCCCCGACCTCTTCGCCATTTCCCTAAGGGGTTCGATAAAGCGCCTAACGTTAGAGCTACCGACCACTAAAACCCCCTTCTGCAGTTGCCCAGACTTTGCGGGCTGTGGGGCTGCCAACTCACAGGCCGACGATTGCAGGACTGAATCAGTTCCAGACAATGCGTCAAACCAATTGGACAGAGGTACAAGCTCGCCTTCTTGGGAATCAAGCTTGCACGACTGCCCCCGCATGCGCCGTCGACGTCCAGACATCACACGCCAGCCACCAATAGGCGACAGCGGCATAGATTCCGACATCTCGGCCTGGACTGCAGGTACGATGACTGGTATGGGAGAACCTGCGAGCCGATCAGCGTCTACAGGGTCACCAATACCGCATCTACTGCACTCACTTGCGGCAGCTTCCAGCTGTGTAACTCTTGTTACCAAAGCTGCAAGCTGGGTGCGCAGGTCAGTCACCTCAGCCTGCGTCTGCACACAACAACCACAGTCCCTACACATACTACCTTACAGAAAGAAAAACTAAGGAGTACACGAGAAAAACGGACTCACTATGCGTTCTCAGTAGGAGGCCCTTTGTCAAAACCAAATATATGAAGACGAAGCTTACGCTACTACGCACTTTAAATTAAATTTTCACTGTAGGTACTACATCACGTAACGATTCCGACCAACGACTGCAGCTGCTGCTACTGACAAACTAATATGCAAAGATGAAGCTACAACTAACTACACACTTTTAACTAAATTATCACTAGAGGTACTACGTCACGTAATGGTTCCGACGATGGCTCCTGCTACTGACGAAAAATAAACAGAGACGAAGTAACCACACACTTTGAATTAAAACTATCACAGAAGGCACTATTCCCCGTAACGGCTGCCTAAGAACGTCTGACTACTGGGGCTGCTAAACAAATATTCAAAGATGAAACAACAGAAAACTAAACACTTTAAATTATATTAAAACAGAAGGCACTGCTTCACGTAACGGCTGCCGAAGACGACTGACAACTGGGGCTTCTAAACAAATATTCAAAGATGAAACAACAGAAAATTAAACACTTTAAATTATATCAACACAGAAGGCACTGCTTCACGTAACGGCTGCCGAAGATGACTGACAACTGGGGCTGCTAAACAAATATTCAAAGATGAAACAACAGAAAACTAAACACTTTAAATTATATTAACACAGAAGGCACTGCTTCACGTAATGGCTGCCGAAGATGACTGTTAGTGGTCTAAAGACTTGTAAAATTTTCAAATATGTGACTTATTAATTTCAGGTCTAGGACGCGATTTGTGGACTCTAACAACTATTTTGATGAAATTAAGTGTAAAAAATTTACAAATTACAGAACCTTTTACTAACAATGTGTTACACAGTATATAATTGGAGTGCAAAACAGTTCTACAAAGCTCACTGCAAATGGGGTAAATTAAATCAGGATCTGCAAAAGTGTATGCTTTCTCCAGTGTATGTGTTATGAAGAATAACCTGCAGTAACCTGTGTATTTGAAGTCCAATCTAGTATTTAAAATATGTGATCTGATACCAGTAAGGCTTCAATAACTATTAAAGAATATATTGCTTAAATATCGTCTGTGACTTTTCTTATCAGTATAATCCATACCCGTTATCTGTTGTGGGGTAATTAGATGAGCAGTTTGGCAATAGTTTTAACAAATCTAGGCATCTTCACATTAGGTATCAGAAACACCATGAACAATATTCAGCATCAGGCATGGTTACAGTCAGTGTAAGAACACTTCACTCACCCCAAGATATTATATTTGAATGGAACCTGGGAGAGTTACAGGCATGCCAATCTCTTAAGCAGAAGCTCCCCCACCTTTTTTCACAGAGTTTTGATGAAGAATTCATGATTACCATTGATGCATTGATCCTACCACAGGGCCAAATTAGTACAAACAAACCTCCAGCTCATGCATCCAGAACTTCCAGAAAACTATAGCGTGAGTGAGAAAGAATGTTTATTTTTTGTGTGGGCTGTCAACACTTTTCATCTTTACATGTTTTCTTTTATGGCTTTTCAGTATTAAGGAGTCATCTTCCAGATTTATTTAATTGAGACTGAAGCTCAAAAGTTGTCAATGCCATTTGGTTTAGAAGAAGGAAACATCTTATCTCAATGCAGACATTTTCAGTAGAATCAGGGAAGAACAAACATTCATGGAAAATGGGAAGTTGCACTTAATCTTCACTTGGCTACCATTTGACAGGTATAGGACACCCAGTGTTTGAAAATCTCTTCAATAGTAACTGTAAATATCCTCATGCTGTTTGAATTGAAATGAATATTGAAGGTAGGCAAAGAAATACGTTTAAATAATCTAGAGAAATATTATGCAGACAAATCACACACTTCATGAGAACAAAAGTTCAGCCGGTGTTAAAGCATAACCTTCAGTCTTAGCTATAACTGTGATCATCCTTTAGATTATTTTAGTTTGTACTTTGCAATATTAACTTAGTCGTCACCTAGCTTGATTTAACCCCAAACTAGGAAAGTTAATAGTTAATAAAAGTCAGTAGTAGATGTTAATATATAATCATTATATTCTTCAAATTTTAGCAAAGTCACAAAACTAAATTGGTATCAGATAACGTCTTTAAAGATATGAAAATGCAGTTTCGATTAACCAGATTGAGCCAGACAATACCCCATTGTTTAAAAATAGCTCACTAATTCATGGAAGATTGTAAAATTTCGTCACACGTTCTGAAAGTTCAATGTTTCTGCCAACGATCTTTATTTAAGTTACGCCTACGTGCCCAGTGGCATGAAATTCCACCTCAGAGTAGCAATGTGCTCACTCGAACGACTTGTGGAAACTAGCCTGCGTCTACATCATGCCAAAATAACACACCGGAGAGCGTGTTGTTCTCTTAAACTGTTAGCAATAGACCGACTGACCGGAAAACTGGGATTGCTATATATAGATACACTCGTGGGAACACGACATCTTCCTGGTTTCTCACGGAAGTAGTCTGATCAGCTGATCAAATATCCAATCTAACGCATGAAGATTGCATCGTGTATATGATCTTGACAACTTAAAATATTCCTATCGCTCTGAAACTTTGACAGTAGCTAGATTCTTTAAAAAGTTTTAATTTTAATCCATATAAAAAATTTAGTAGCTTCAATAGTTTGGCCGTAAAAAAATTATTTTCTAAGATCCCTAAAACTTGTTAATAACTTTTCAAATTTTATAGTTACAAAGCTGAAATAACTTTTATTTTACTTCTTATTGACTGCTGTTTCATCTGCTATCAGGCAAGGCATGCTAGCTATTTTCAAAAGAATGAAATAAAATTCTATTTTTGTTGGCGAGTTTTAACTAATTAAAATTTCCTAAGCCATTAAAGTTATTGATCTGAAAATGGCTTTAAACAATTCTACTACTGAGCGATTTTGAAGTTGCTACCTGTTTTCCCGAGTTATTATTAATTTCTGAAATATCATTCCAGGTGAATGCTTGAGGATGATGCAACAGAAACTACTGTCTTGTTCAGATACTTCCTCAAAACTGTAAAAACCTGATTTCTAGCTTGAATTAAATTAATAACAGACTTTAAAAATGATATGCAATACTATGCAATATAACTCATGGTTCTGAGAACAAATTTTGCTACGCAGTTACAAAATTTTTAGGTTACCTCACAATTTGCTTCAAAAGTGAAGTGTAGTGATCAAAAAATTTTAATATTTATTATAGGCTTTCAGTCTCACCAATTTCTAATAAAATTCCAGAATAATTTTGGATTTTCAGGAATACAATGTTGTACATCTTCAACATAGTTGTTGAAACATTTTTAAGATAAAGAGACGATATTGATCTCTTATCCTTGAAAATACTCATGACTAAATGTCTGATTAGAACCAGCACTGAAATTTTTCCATGCCAATGTTTTTCACACAAGCACAATTCACTTCAAAGGATCAGTAAATATTTTGAACTGTATTACTCGTTAAATAAGAGAAATAAAAGAAAGAAGTTAATTAAAATTTTTCCTTGTTTTCATCTTGCAAAGTTGGAAATAAAAGTGCTCTAATAATCAGGAAAGAAAATTTTAATAGAATGTGTAATATTCAATGTTGGATATCAATGGGCAACATTGAACAGATATCATTGCTGGAACATTGGTTGAGGCAAATGTCAAGTCTAATAAAAAATCACTGGAGTTAAGGACATGTTTATGCTATTCGAAATCAAATAAACAAGAGAAGTCATGAAGTACTCGAGAAGAAGTGGATGAGAAACGTAGTTCTCTTTTCTTTGATTCAATCAATATATGGCATATTGAAATCACCAACAAAATTTGCATGTAATATTTCCATCTGTTGGTCACTTATCACTTCTTCTATCATTCAACAGTAATTGCTGTATGCTTCTAGAGGCTTACTAGATAAAATACAGGGTCCAGCAATGTAACCTCCCTCATTTTAATAGGTTGTCACAGAAAAACTAAATATGATAGAGAATAATTACTTTTATTTATGAAAAATGTATACTTTGCCATTTTTAATTATTTGGTTTTAAAAATTATATCTGCTAAATGACGTCCTCCATTGTTGATACATTGACGAAGTATATCCCGAAAGTACTCCATACATCTTCATGTCATTTCTCTTGGAATGGCTGCCACTTCTTGGGAAATGGCTTCTTTAAGTGCTTGCAGTGTTGTGGGACAATGTTTGTACATAATAGCCTCCCCAAAGAAGTGTCCCCAAAGAAAAAAATCACAAGGAGATAAATCAGGCGACCTTGAGGGCCACGTGATGTCTCCTCATAAAGAGACAAGATGCCCAGGAACCAACTCGTGCAACATTTCCATAGAATGCCAAGAGGTGTGGGATGTTGCTCCGTCTTGCTGGAACCACACTTCTTGAGCTTCATGATCTGTAATAAACTGGTTTAGCCTAGGTTGTAGGAAGGTCTCTAGCATGTGACAATAACGGTTTGAATTAACCGTTACCGTGTGGCCACCTTCGAAAAAAATACGGTCCCCACACAAAACATTCAGCAACAGCACAACAAACTGTCACATGAGGGCTGTGTAGTGGTCGCTGATGAATTTCACGGGGGTTTTCTGCAGCCCAGTAGCAGAGATTTTGTTTTTTTACAGTTCCTGATAAGTGAAAATGGGCATCATCCGAAGAAATAAACAAAGCACCAGGTGGAATGTTTGTAAGAATTTCTTCACATGCAGCTCTGCGAGTTTCAAAATCTCTTTCACTTAATTCCTGGGTAGCCATCATTTTGAAGGGGTGCATATGATGTTCTCTATGAAGAATTCTTCTTACACTCCTATCAGATAATCCCAGGGCAGCTGCATGTTCAAGTGCTGAACGGATTGGTGATTGTTACACACACACACTCACGTTTTCCGGCGTTATTGCAGTCTGCGGATGGCCTGTAAGTTTTCTTTTCAGTGCTGAACCTGTCATTCTGAAGTCTGACACCAACAGTTGATAGTTTTTCTATCCGGGACACGATTGTGTCTGCCAAGTTTGAATCATCTCCGAAACATTCGCTGAGTACTGATCAGAGAACCACCGTTGTGAATAAATTGCTCCACAACAAACACACGATGCTCACCAAGCCACGCTGTCACATACACTGAAAATGGCACGTACACCACTTTCATAACAAAACACTCTCCACACTAGTATCTTTGCTACAACCCGCACGCTGGCTACGTCAAATGTGGGAGGTTTTTTTTGCCGGACCCTGTATAAACACAGTTCAACAAAATTTGTGTATCATGTGATAAGTCAATTGAAGAAAATATAGATTCCCCATTTAAAACATATATTACTTCAACAGACCCGAAAGACATTTTATTATCCACTGCAATAAGCACAACACCTCCACTTTCTTTTGGGAGCTCTTATCACTCCTGTACACATAGTGATTAATGAAACCATGTTCCACACCATCAATGGTGAGAGAAAAGTTGGTGTCATCAACCATAATGAAATCATAAGCACACATACATAGTGCTAGTCTTCTTTCAGTTCAGTCCAAATTCCATAAAAGTTTTGATAATACCAGCAACTTGTCCTATTCACTTGCAAAACATTCCAGTACCCATAAATTGAACAATTTCAACAATTGTTTTATATTAAGGGCTGTCATACTTTTCCCTGAAACCACAACCTCCTCTGAAATTTGCAGATGGAAACTAGGTTACCTATTTTTGTCACCAGATATCCTCCTGGCCTCAGTTTCCAATTAGATCCTTCAAATATACTCAGCACTTATTATTGCTATTCATTCACATTTAATGGATGTTATATTTAATATTACAACTTAAATTTTTGTATTATCATTAATAATAGTTATATCCTCTCATGTTAATTACTTTAATAATATTCCCCCAGTTCAAATGATGGTATGTATTGTTGATTCAGTTCTGTCTTGATGTCTAGGCGATGCTACCTGGGTTCCTTATTTGCTTAGTGAGTGACAATGTGGTCACATTCACCATTTCAAGGGTCTCATCTACTTGCGAGAATAAGGTCCAACACTGAAATATTGATTTACATTTTTTTGTGATACATATAAAATAATGAGGCAATGAAACTAAGAATTGTTTTCCTGTTGGACATTAATAATTTCTTGTACTCTGCATTATTTTAGGCACTCCATTGATATATTTTAATGTGTGGCCAATTTCACCTCCTATGGTGAGCTTCTCCAGTTCATCATACAGACCTATTAAAAAGATGTTCCTTTCGAGTTCTGCCACTGGCTGGTGTGATTTTAGAAAGTTATGGGTCTTGGGCATTGCATACAATTTCAGAGCACCTAAATTCATTCAGAACACCCTTGTTCCTTAACACTAATTTAAGATGCCTTTTTCCTATTTAGATTTCAAAATCAAATCATTAATATGAAGTGCTCAAGCTTGAATTTTTTTCATGTGGTAATGTCATTACATCTTCATGTTGATACCTTAAAGATAATCACATTGCTGCCTACATTTGATCTGTCACTAAACTCGTTTATTATATCTTCAGAATAAGTATTTGTTTTTGACAGCTGTCATCAGGAAGTGTAACATTTCCCTCTAAGGTTGAAACCTTGGCTTCGACACTGTAAAGACATGTCAGGAGGCTAATTGATAATGTTCTTCGGCTCAAAGAAAGTTTCTCACAGTTTTTCCTGAAATGTCCATTTTCCCCTTGAATTCTTCCATGTGTCAGGGGCAAAGCCGATGTTGGGGTTGGTATCGGCTTCATCACCTGAACTCGAAGTCTTCCCAAAAGTCATCAAAGTGCTGAAAAGTTCTATTACCGTGTTAAACCATACGGGATGCTAACTGTTAAAAGACCACAGTCGCCACTTACAGCTTTACCTCCTGTAAGAGAGGGTTGTTAAAGAAATGAAAGTCTGAAGTTAAGTAACTGAATTATATTCTTGAAAATTTCACATTTATTATAAAAGTTCACAGTTAGCAAAGGCAATCGGATATAAATCGTTCACCGAAATCACAGATTATGAAACAGAGCAAAACACGCACTACCCCAGAAATGATATTGAAAGTTAGAAAGTCACTGTCGAAGACTTTTAAGTCTGAAAGTAGATTGTGCCAAACTTTGAAAATGGCACCCATCAAGCATGTTTACTGGCGGCCATACTTCCCCCACCTAAGCTGCGTCCCACCGCGTCCGAACTCGCACGGAGCGTGCGTACACTTGTACGTTTGACGAAGTACTGAATATTACCGGCCCACGCTTGCGCGCTCTGTCTCGCCTATATAGGCTCACCTCACGTGATGCCACACTCCGGCTGAGTGCCTCCGCACTCTTAAACCTTCACTTACGTTTAATTTTATAACTTCCCTCTAAAACGACTAATTTAAAATCTGAAACGGAATAAGTTATGGGAGTTTACTTGTGCTTTGTGGTTTAGGAAAAAATTTTAATTTATTTTAACTTTAGTTTTAAAGACTGACGTCATGGCAAAAATTTGAAATTTCCGTTGTTGCGACATAGCCCTGAATTTTAGGAATTTCTAATCGGCATGAGTTACAAACATGAAACTATGCTCAAAATGTTGGCCCCGATTTTAGCCTCTCAAAAATGTAAACTTTACTTAAATTGGTCAGGAATTGATTGAGTTATTACAAAAACAGCGAATTTGTCTTGGCGCCATATTTATTATTCATGTATTTTAATGTGTAGCTCAGAAGATATATTGATTATTAAGCCGGGAAAATTAGTAATGTGTAGCCTGTACTAAACTACGTATTTTACAAGTTATCCCATCTCTGTAGGTGTGATATCGTAGACACAATAAATTCGTTCTGTTATTTCCACGTGTGTTACCGAGTGGTTTAGAAAATTCTTTAACATCGGTGCTACTGCTTTAAATGACATGAAATTAATGTGTAAGAAACTAGAAGAATGGATCTTTAAGAAAAACTACTTTTTAAACCGGAATCTAAGTAGGCTTTTGAATAAGAAAATGTTAAAGTTGAGTGATCTATTTTATGTGTTCAGATAACATTTAAAAATACTTAAACGGCTGGAAACTACAAGATTTAGATGAATTTAATTCTCTTTAGGACTGTTTTAATTTATTATTTACTTTATATGGTGTGACAGTGGTTAAAATCAGTGAAAAAGCACATTTTATGTATGGTGCCTCTGGCAAGTTACTTCGAATTGGATTAACAGACAGAAGGTTAGTAAATGTCTTTTCACGTTTATAGAAAATTAATTATGTGTGTTTACTGACTTTTACATGTTCTTAGCGCTTTTAGAATGGTTTATAAGTGTTAGAATTAATGCTTAAAGGTTGGATAATTTTGACTATTTACCGGCTTCCTGTTTTTACTACTATTTCATATTTTCCGGATTAAAACTACTTGAAACCTATTAAAACTGAAAGATAAGATTATTTACTATGTTTTTATCTACTTTTTAAGTCCTGAAACTATTTAAAAGGCCTCAAATCGTTTATGTAAACATCTTAAGCAAATGTGTTAACAAACTCTCCAAACTGCTTCAAATCTCACTGAAACTACATATTACTGTGAAGTTATTGTTATTGTAGGTCTAGGCCTGGCTTTTATTAGCTCTTTACAACCTTTACTGTATAAAAACCTCTTCAGAAATACCAAAATCTGGTATATGCCAAAATTTAGGGTTAGATTTGATTTATATTGAAATTAACTATTTATCTCTGGAATAATGCTTATTAATCATGATAAAAAGTTTGTTTAGGCACTCTATTTACTATTATTAGACATTTACTTCTTTTAAATCAGTTCAGAATATTTTCTTAACCAACGTTAGGATCTGGTATTGAAAGTTTACTTTTATGTGGGATAACCTATTTCCTACTGAAATATCATTGATTTAGTGCATTTTATGGTTTATTTATGTTGGCTATGTGCTATTTATTCACTTTACTGTACTCAAAGTGTCGTTAACTCAATTTTAACTGTGGTCTCGTGTACTGAAGTTAACCTCAAACTTGGTCGGATTTTCACATAATATTAAAAATAGAACGAGGGATACCTTACACATGGTAGTGAGCAAAGAAACCTTCTCCAGCAGCAAAGAAATACTGGCTGACATTGTGGCCATATTGTCTTGAAATATTGGTTAATAATTTTTTATTTGCACCTATTTTAAAAAAGCATATTCTGTTATACTCATTCTGACACAGCCAGGGCAAAACCACAGCAATCAGTTGTTATTGCATTCTACTCCTATATCTATAATTGCTTTAACACAGCGTGGAACCTTTTTTTGTTTGTTTTTGTTTTGTTTTGTTTATTAATGGTTGCTACTGCAATCAGACCAAGAGTTAGAATTATGTAGGCTATGAATAGACGTTCAGAAATGTTCGTTGCTGTCCCTCTGAGCTGAGATATTTATAAACATGCTGATTAGTTTGCCATTAGTGGAAGGTAAAATGATGGAGAGATTGATATGCAATTATATCATAAATGCCTCTGAGGAAAGAAACTGGTTTGCAGAATAAAAATGTGGCTTTAGGCAATGATATTCACATGATTCTCAGATATTTCAGATGAACTGGATAAGGGAGTGCAAATTAATAGTGTAGCACTAGACCTTTTTAAGGCATTTGACAGAGTTGAACACAAGTCTTTCACAAGCCCAGCCACCTACCTCTGTTAACTTGAAAAAGGGGATTTCACCCAAAATATTGTTTTTTCTTTGTTTGAATGTTGTTTTGTATTGCTGCTGCCCTCCTCCCTTCAACTTTGTTGAGTGTTGGGTGTATTTTCCCTTTATTTTCCATGTAAATATTGCCTCATGGCATTTCTTTCCTTTCATTGTTACGTGAAAACTATTGGATTGGATGAAAAAGTTACTTGCTGCATAGAGGAATTCTTAAAAGCCAGAAAGCAAAGTGTTAGTGTAGGACATACATTATCAAAAGAGGTAGAAGTAAATATTGGCCGTGCCACGGTGTAGTTGTTCATGAGTGTTGCTGTTGATTTTTCTAATGAATGGTTGTATTGATAGTTTACAGTCAGAATTTAGGTTGTTTGTAGATGACATAATGATATATAATGGGATCAACACATGAGAAAACTGTGAACACTTGTGGGGCAACTTGGATAGAGTATCTAAATGGGTAGGTCAGCATGGAATGAAGATAAATGCTAGGAAGAGTCAGATTTTTAGGTACACAGGTAAAAAAAACTAAAGATTGTTTATGATTATAGGGTGGGGTCAGAACTGATTGTTGAAGGCTTGAAGTGCAAATATCTTGGCATAACATTTTATAGTAACCACAACTGGACAGAGCACATTAGGCAGGTGGTAGGATAAGGTTACAAAGTTCTACATTTACTGCAAAGGGTGATGACAGGATGAACCAGAGAAGTTAGGGAATTGGGTTACAAAACATTGGTCAGACCATTGCTTAAATGTGGTGGTGTTTTTGGAACCCACATATTGGACATCAAATACAGGAGTTTGAGAGCATACAAAGAAGAGCAGCTAGATTTGTTTGTGGAAATTATCGCAGGACCCAGTCAGTGTATGATGTGATAAAGGAGCTGGATTGGGAGTCATTGGAGGACAAAAGGATGGTGAAAAGAGTACTAGTAATGTACAAGGCATATGTTTGTGATGCAGGGCCAGATTAAGACAGCACGGGGCCTGCAGCAAATGTGAAGAAGAGGCCCTTGATTTTTGCTGTCCAGGGGAGAATTGTAGAGCTAAAAATAAGGTTGCCGATCTAGCCTAGGTGCAGGGGCCACCCTAAGAAGTGCGAGGCCCCCTAGAAGAAGCGAGGCCCGTAGCATTTGCTACCTCCTGCTACGTGGTTAATCCGGTACTGTTGTGATGGTGCTTGGAGGATTATTGTTCGAAGAATTAGGAGTAGTGGATGGAAGGGGAAAGATGACTGTGACCACATACTAGCACTCAGTTTCAAGTATTAGGGAATGGGAAAATTTTCTTTTGTAGGTAAGAGTGTGTAAGACCCAAGGCTGATACCGGGGCTGTAGTATCGCCTTAGTGCCTCTACTAACAGTTTAAGTGGATTCAAAGTTCTGCGGAAAGTTCATAAAATAATTTGAATTTGACCATGTAGCCTGACAGAAACTCAATGTAAATGCTTGAAGGTCACCACTAGATCTGTTACTAAACCACAAATCTAGAAAAGGTTCCAAGTTAACTACTAAATCACACAAGTTCACTTCCAGAAATTTCAAAGTTTTATTTTCAAAGTCACATTTATGAAAATTTGCATTTAACAGTTGAGTAGGCAAATCGAACACACTTTTCCAAAATATTGCAGGTTGTGGAGAGAAATTTCACCGACCAACCCCTTTTGTAAATTTATATGTTCATATTAACAGTTAACCTCACAGGCCATCACATCAAAGTACCAACATGGCTGACCAAATGGCGCGAACATCTAACCGTTTCCTCCCGCTCCTACACCAAACTTGCGCAGACTCACTCACTTAACCCTCCCAGGATACAGATTTGGTAACATGCAAGTACAAGTTTATATAGAATCAATGACATCACAGCCGTACCACAACTTTCTGCTGCGGCCTAGCCAAAATATGACGCAGCAAATTAAATGAACAAGAGGATAAAAAGCAATTAAAGTCTTACAGTGTTTATACCTATTTAATAGAAGATCAACTGATATTTAGTGAGTATTTTTAAGTGATTAGTTTTAAATATCTTATTTAACCTTCGTGTAGTGACACGACCTATTTCCGGCTTGGGGAAATACCAGTTCATTTAAATTTGTACAATTTCGTCATTTCTACTAAATTGCAAATTATTTAAATAAAATCAGAGTCAACGTGTTCTCCAAAAATTCCAGAGTATAACGATGTAAGTTTTATAGAGATTGATTACCGGATAGTGAAGTTACAGCTATGACAAGATTTACAAAAATGACATATTGGTTTTAATTAATAACTTTTCTTTATTGCTTTTATTGAAAAAGTAAAATTACCAGAATTTTCTCCTAATTAAATTACATATTTTTAAAGTTGTTTTGTATCTGTGTCCAACTTCTATTGGTTGTAATAAATTCCTAAATCGAACACATGGTTTTATAATGAAATAATCTTTAGAATCTTTATAAAACCTGTTCTACTGCATGGAATGGTCTGAAATTAATATGTGTGATACTAGATTTTTAGTTCTTTCAAGAAATCTAGTTTTTATTTCGAAAGCTTACTAGGATTCTGTGGTAAAAAATGTTAAAAGTGAAGTGCATCCAACGAAATGTTTAAAAATTTATTTAAGTTATTTACACGTCCAGAAACTATGGAATTTTAGTGAATTTACCTTTCTTTTAAATTATTGTTCCTTTAAAATTACTTTATTTCATTTGAAAGTCTCCAGAAATAGTGAAATATCATATATCAAAAAACTATTGTTTGGTTAGCTGGATTATTATGGATTATCCTACTTCAGGTTAGTATGAGGTTTTTATATCATTATAAGAAGTTAGTTTATTAATTTTATTAAGTGTTGAGTCACTTTATCATTTTCAAATGGGTATAGAAATGATGAAATACTCATATAGCAGAAGTTCGTTGTTTCCAAATTGAAATATTATTAATTATTTTATTTCTGATTGACGTAGGGTTTGTTTACTGTTATACAAAGTTTATTTAGGGCTTTTATTAAATACTGACAGTCTTTATTGCGTTTAAATTGGTTGACCCATGGCAGAGTTTGTTGTTTGAAAATTGAATTAATGTGAATTAATCTATTCCCTACCAAAATAATGTTTTCTTACTATCATAGAAAGTTTATTTAGGTCTTTAATTAACTTTTATATATCTTTACTGCTTCTGAAAGGGTTTATTTAGTCAGTTTGGTCATGGTATCAGCTTTCTCTACAAAGTGTCCCTTTCCTAACCTATATCAGCAATGAAATTATCTATTACTAGAGAGTTCGCTTCCTCCCATATACTTAAAAGTGAGAAGCTAGAATTTAACAAAATTCTAAGGTGCTTACAAGTGTCTGGGATTGGAACAAATTATCAAGTGAAGTGATGGATAATTTACCAAAAACGCTGATGGAATTTAAAATTTGTAAAATGGAAAAATAAATGGGGAATTTAACACTCAAATTATATAAGATAATTAAAAAATAAAATAAAAAATGGCTAATTAGATGAATAAGTCAGTTTCCACTGGAGTGTGTGCTGCATCGCAATTAAATTAAATTAAATGTCTGTTATTTCTACGAGTAAATGCAGAGCAAAATAAGTAACTGTAAAGTGAGTTAGTATAACATTTAATTAGCTTACAAAACAGATGCAAGCTTAATGTTTCACTTTCAAAAGTAACCATCACATGTCATCAATTATAATTCTACGCAGCCTCAGAAAGGATAAAGAAGTAAAGCAATAGAACTTGAGCTTTGTTTTAGTAACTTACATAAAGCATTGTGAAATGTTCCAGTCTGATACTCAGTGCCAAATCTCTTTCCAAGAGCCGTCACTGCTTTTTTTCCAATTTTCATCTGTGAAAAAGAACAAAAATTAATTGTGATCATTTTTATACTTCACGTAATGATGATTAAAAATGTTATTACTAACATTTATAAAGAAAATTATAGTAAAGATAAAGTACACAATGAGCCCCAGTCAATCATGCACTACTGCTACAGGTCAAGTAATTCTATAGAATTGAATCTGTGGAAGTTGAGCTCTGTCCCATACCTGAATTGCAGCACTAAGTGGATGTAATGTGTTCAGTCATCCTGTGACCTTATTTTTGCCTTCAGTTGGCACTGAATAGAAGGATGGGCTGGATTGGGAATTCCATTTAGGTGTCCCATTTCAAAGGAAAATTCCTCATTTCATGGGAAACAAACTATCCAGAAAACAGACAGTTGTTCTGCTGTCTGTGTGGCTTGCAACAAGAAAATTATAGATACAACAAAAAAGTAAATTACATTGGTCAAAGATCAGTTGACTATGTTTCAAGGAGCCACACATTTGACTTTGTTATGATTTGAACTTTGAAGTGGAATTCAAAACACAGAGAATTCTAGGACAATTTCACAAAGAGAAAGCAAACTTAGCCATAACATATAATAATTCATTTCAAAAATTTGATTTGAATTGGAAACCTACAGTTGCAATTCTTACTGTGCAATCAAATTTGTGAACAAATGCATATCCGAACTGAACTACAGTGTACGATAAAGTGGCGTCTGCTGGCGGCGATAATGCACTAGCAGCTTGGGGTGGGGTAATTGTTGTTCGTTTAGGTATCAAAGGATTGCAGGTTCTTCTACTAATAATTCACAAAGTCGCCAAATAGATAATCATTCGATTTATTCACCGAATGTACAATTACTAAGCCACCACCACCAACGATTATAATTTGACCGTATGTAAAGGCTATTCAGGACTTCTTCTCCTACAAACAGCAAGTTCTGAGCTACACTTCTATCACTTGGTTTGGATGCTTTAGTTCGACGACCACAAGTTCACTGCTATTTACAAAACACTGCAGTTTATCTGCAGGACGGCGGCGTACTTATAATGTTTCATTAGGTCCACATGATAGTGCCAGAACGCACCGCCAAACAATCACTGCCGCGCGCAACCAACCGTGACCGACCTCCAAGACAGCGAGTCACAGACTGCTCTCAACAATCCAACTCACATCTCGCGTTACACTTTCAACAATCGGATCGTCCTGATTCCACCGCTCAACCCGAACACACACATGGTTTTTTATACTGTCTCGCCACAACCCCCCTTGGGTTTAATTTTTCCTAATTGGAAATACTGGTTTACAATGGCAAAATTTAAACCCAACAACTCATAGAGACAGTATTGGCTTGAATGTGTCTCGATATCTGTACCAAATTCTTACTTTTACAAGGTGGTGGTGGTCAACTAAATACATATCTTCTATTACATTTCAGTGTTAGAACAATGTTAGTTTACAACAGAAATGACCCATTTAAAATAATGTCCAAAATCCACCAAAAATCTTTGTCCTGTCACGGTCGCCATGTAACGATAAAGTGGCGTCTGCTGGCGGCGATAATGCACTAGCAGCTTGGGGTGGGGTAATTGTTGTTCGTTTAGGTATCAAAGGATTGCAGGTTCTTCTACTAATAATTCACAAAGTCGCCAAATAGATAATCATTCGATTTATTCACCGAATGTACAATTACTAAGCCACCACCACCAACGATTATAATTTGACCGTATGTAAAGGCTATTCAGGACTTCTTCTCCTACAAACAGCAAGTTCTGAGCTACACTTCTATCACTTGGTTTGGATGCTTTAGTTCGACGACCACAAGTTCACTGCTATTTACAAAACACTGCAGTTTATCTGCAGGACGGCGGCGTACTTATAATGTTTCATTAGGTCCACATGATAGTGCCAGAACGCACCGCCAAACAATCACTGCCGCGCGCAACCAACCGTGACCGACCTCCAAGACAGCGAGTCACAGACTGCTCTCAACAATCCAACTCGCATCTCGCGTTACACTTTCAACAATCGGATCGTCCTGATTCCACCGCTCAACCCGAACACACACATGGTTTTTTATACTGTCTCGCCACATACAGTGGGCTAATCAGTTCTCCCTATAATATGCTATGGTTAAACTAACTATTAGGGGAGTAAATCTGTGGGTAGAGGAGTTAATATGAACAGGCTTAGAGTACATGAAAACAGTTGGTATGTGGAGGCTACTATAAGTTTGACTTATACTTAAATGTAAAGGGGAATGTGATGCTGCTAAAGAACTCAACTAAGATTGGTGAAGGAAAAGAAAAGATGACCAGATTGATTAGAAACAGGAAAAGAAATCATTTTCACCCAAGAAGTTAGCAAAGCAGGCAAATTTTATTATTATTATTATTTATGGTCAAGGGTCTCTTATGGTGCAAATACAAGTAGATTGACAACCGTTTTAAGTAGAACCTAGCAATGACAGAATTCTAATAGAAATCAGGTTAAGCAATACATATTCAAGGTTGTAGCTAATGACTGTAGTTGCTATACCCAAGCAATGTTTCATCATTACAATCTACCATATGTAAGGACCCTAACTGCTACCAGGGTTGGAGTAGAGTTTCGTACCTTAACTAGCAGTTCACTTGAATTAAAAGTTCTGTAGAATTTTGACGAAATAATTTTAAATCGACAATGTGCCTGCCTGGATACTCAACTAAAATTCTTAATGGTCGCCACCAAATTTGTTTAGACCACAAACTTAGAAAAGGTTTTCAGTTTACTCTGAGTTCACAAATTGGTTCACTTGGACAAAATTTTGGAGTTTATTTAAAAAGTCACATTTTTCGAAATTAGCATTATACAGTTGAGTAGGCAATCAAACAAACGTTTCCAGAAAATTGTAGGTTATGGAGAGAAAAGTTACAATAACACCCAATATGGCCGACACCAGTTTCCAGGCTAATGCGGCAAAAACCGTTCCACAACAACACGACAAACGTGGAATTACCTTACATATCATTCCTGGAGTAAAGACACCTCTTCCACCGGGCTCCAGCTTTTATTGACTCCAGCTGTACCACACATGTATACTGCCGCTTAGCAAAAAGTGTGTATATTGCACTAAACGAGCTAGATTATAAAAAGTGTCCAAACTTTGACAGTGTGTAGTCTTATCTGCGAGAGGCTCAAAGGATGTTTAGTGAGAAATTTCGAATGATGAGTTTTAATTTTTGTTTAATTCTGCATAGTGATACGACCTCCTAACACAATTGAGGAATTATCTAAACGTTTTGATTTATTCAATTTTTTAGAAATACAGCTGAATTTCAAATTACATGAATAAAATTAGTGTCAAAATGTTCTACAAAAATTCCCAAATTCAATGGTGTAAATTTTATGAAAATCGATGGCGAGATAGTGAAGTTACAGCTTAGACAAGATTTGGTAAAGTAACTGTTTAGTAATCATATGGTTTTTCATTAATAATTCTTCTTCTATTGTTTTTATCGAAAAAGTAAAATACCAGAATTTTCTATGAATTTAATTATGTGTTTTACAAGTTATTTTATCTATGGAAATGGTCTGGTTTATTTACAAATAATTCTTAAGTGTCCCACGTGTGTTTAGTGGTGAAATAATTTCAAAAACCTACATAAAATCTGTTCTACTGCATTGAATGTTCTGAAATTTAAATATGTGATACTAGATTTTTGGCTCTTTTAGAAAATCTACTTTTTATTTTGGGAAATTACTAGGAACATATGATAAAAAATGTTGAAATTGAAGTGCATTTATCAAAGTGTTAAAAAATTTATTTACGTTATTTGCACGGTCAAAAACTATGGAATTTTAGTGAATTTAGCTTTCTTTTGAATTATTATTATTTTAAAATTACTTTACCTCATTTAAAAGTGTTCAGAAATAGTGAAGTGGTCACGCAGCAAAAATCTATTGTTTGTGATTTGGCAAATAATGGATTATCTTATTCCCGGTTAGTTGAAAGTTTCTTTACTATTATAAAAAGTTTATTTAGTGCTTTTACTAAATGTTGAGTGACTTTACTGCTTTTAAAATGATTTATTTAATGAATTAGGTTGTGGTATCAGCTTCTATATGAAATGTTCCTCCCATAACCTGTTTGTACAATGAAAACTATATGTTTAAATGAAAGCTTACTTCCTCCCTTATACTTGAAGTTAAGAAAACTAGAATTTATCAAAATTCTAAGGTGCTTACACATAATGAATCCAATTATGCAGCAAAATCCGAAATTGCATGGCTTGCAGTCACAACTAACAATACTATTGGCTTCGAGGAAATCAGACTGATATTATAAGAAGCTCAGAAGATCAAGAAGGAAAAAAAGGAGGCTTTAGAAATTGCCAAACAAATTAGGACAATGGCCTTAGACTTAATGAGTGATGCCTGCACTTTCTGGTATAGATTCCACCATGCTGTGCTGTTCCCCACCATACCAACTAAACATGATGGATCAGGCATTCTGACTGGCTGAGTGGATTGAACCCTCTAACTGGGTATATCAGAGCATGCATCAGTAATGGAGCATGCAGCACTACCCAGGAAGAAGGCTGCAATGTCATGGCTGAAACACCAGCATTTTACACAATGATATGGCATCAACCAGAGAGCTTTTGCTTTGAAACTGTCATGTTGCAGTTTCTACAGAGCTGCTCTAATTTATTAAATGCTCTCTTGAGAAGGAATAAAATCTTCTCAGATAACTAGCCGAGTTAGTCCATCGATAAAACATGACATTTTGACAGTCATAATATCTGCTGCCATTGTCAAGTGACTGCTGCTGGCTAGTTACACAAGAAGATTTTATTCATATTCAACACAGAAAACTTCCAGTCTTAGAAATGTTCCTTTGAGATCATTTCCATAAATAATAATCAGTAAAGAGCAAACTATTTATGTATATGCTATGTTTCAATCCAACATCTTGTTTTACTTCACTGCCCTATTCTCTGAAAATGTGCTCCATGACTACATTAAATAAAATTGGTTATTTTTTAGTGTTTGAGAATTATCCACATGATTTTTAACTATCCTCCTTGAATAACTGTCCATAGCTTATCCATTTACCTGGTAACAAGCAATGCAAGTTTTGAGACTATAATAATCTGTATTAATGTGGAAATATGATCAGTACATGGTCATTGTTCTCTAAACCAGTCTCATCTGATAAAATAGTGTTGTCTGTTACCTTCAGCCTCTAACAATATTTTATAATAGATTTTGTATATTGGAAGGCTATATTCAAGAAGCTGAGATAGAACAAGGTGGATAGCAAAATAAAATAAAAAAATTAGAATTAGAAAATAAACCACCGTCCCAAGACGATCCCTTTGGTGAAAAGACAGAAGAATCTGACAATCAACTTATCTCTTCTATTAGTGCAGCAAAAAGAGACCGCTGGAACAAGACATTAGAAGAGCTGGACCTGAGAAGAGATAGTCACAAGGCATGGGGACATCTAAAACACCTCAACAATGATCCATCAAAGATCACTCCAACATCAACATCAATGCGAACCAAATTGCACATCAGCTACTCATGAACGGGAAGGAAATACATAAAAGTAGGCCATCTGAAAAACAAATAAAAACACACAGAAACTGTCAGAAAGATCAAAGCAACCTCACTGGGCCCTTCAGTATGCTGGAGCTGGAAAAGGTTATTCATGAGTGTAAAACAGGGAGGTTGGCAGGCCTCGATGACATACAACAGAACAAATTAAGAACTTTGGATTTAAAACCAAAGAATGGGTTCTACAGCTCTATAACAAATGTATGAGCACATGTCAAATTCTGAAGGTGTGGTGGAGGATGAGAGTGATTGCGCTGCAGAAACCTGAAAAACAAGGGAACAATCCCAAAGATTTTAGACCTATAGCATTCTTGTGTCACCTTTACAAAATATTTGAACAATTAATTCTGAATCGGATCCAGCCCATGATTGATCCAAAACTTATACCGCAGCAAGCTGGCTTTCACCCTGGTAAAGGTTGTACTGGATAATTGCTGAATCTAACACAGTTTATAGAGAATGGATCTGAGACCCATAAGGCCACAGGTGTGGTCTTTGTGGACCTGTCAGCAGCATAAGATAGTGTTAACCACCAACTACTCAGTGGCCTTCAGTCTGGCAAAGGCCACTGGATTAACCAAGCTCATCTCTACTCTTCTCCAGAACCATAGGTTTTTCGTTGACTTTCAAGGAAAGCACAGCAGACAGAGGTAGTGTACTGGTCGCAATCCTTTTCAAGATTTATACAAACAATCAGCCATTACATCCAGCTACCAGAGCACAAAGCTTGAAGTTGTAGAAAGAAATTTGTCTGCTGCCCTTGAAGGTCTATCAAGCTGTTACAGGGAAAATCACTTAACACCTAACCCATCAAAAACTGAAGTATGTGCCTTTCACCTAAAAAAAAAATAAAAAAATAGGAGATCTCAGCGTAAGTTGAAAGAAACGTGGTCAGGTATCAAACTATAGACATTTAACACCCAAAAATATCTGGGTTTGACACTTGACAGAACCCTTACATATAAGAAGCACTGCATGAATTGCAAAATGAAGCTCTCTACAAGAAACAACTTACTGTACAAACTGGTTGGATCAGAGTGGGCCGGTCAACCACAAACTATATGTACATCAGCTATGGAACTTTTTTACTCTGTTGCAGAATATGCATGCCCAGTTTGGTACTCATCATCTCGCACCAAGAAGGTGGATATAGGCCCTCAATAACACCTGTAGACTAGTGTCAGGCTGTCTAAAGCCTATCCCATTTGACAGGCTTTATCAGCTTTCGGGGATTGCACCACCCAGTATCTGGATAGAAATGGCTGCAAACAAGGTGAGGACAAAAGTAGAATGGGAAAGCACTCATCCACCAGCCCAGAGACTCATCTCAAGAAAAAAATTCCTGAGAACATTGCAGGAACTAATTGAAAAGGCAAAAGTACAGTTGTGGAAAATGAAGGTCCCTAACATCTCGGGACCATTGACAGTTGCAGAGCACTTGCCACCTGCTCACATAGAGGACTGGAATGTCTGGCGGTCCTTAAATCGATTGTCAAGAGGAGTGGGCAGGTCCAAGGAAAATCTAGTGAAATGGGGTTATACTGATGCTTCCAGTATTAAGTGCAAATGAGGTGAGGACCAAACCATGAACCAGATACTCGAGTGCCCTATGTACCCATCATCCTGCAACAGAAATGATTTGTTTCGAGCAACATCAAAAGCTCTTGAGGTTTCAAAATACTGGGCGAAATGTGTTTAAAGTTGTTAATTTGCTCAATGTTTTAATTGTGTATTTGATGTTTATGATTCGAGAATAATAATAAACCATTAATGATGGCAGGATAGTGTTATGATAAAGACATGAGCACACATGAAACGTATTTATTGGTTTTATAAGTTATCATCAGCAGTAGAATATGGTGGACAGATGGTAAGTGTTGAGAGCCAATATTCATATAGAATACAGAGAAAGAAAGGAAAGAAAGGATAGAAAGAGCTTATAACATTAAAGGGGATTCTTTTACAGATTCTTTTGTGTACTCAAAGGAGATATGTATACCTTATGTCTATTTCAGTTAACTCGGAATTATTATTTTTAAGTCATTTTATATTTTGGGCCTTGTTGTTAAAGGTTGGAGGAATGTGATTTGGTGTGAATGAATTTCAAGAATGTGGTTCATGCCAAGGAATTTCTGATATGCACCTGACCTCAGAAGGTGGGAGCTTGCCTATCAATACAAATTGTTTATAAGAAAACCTACTGGTCTCAATCTACTATATAATTTTGTAAGCTCACTCATTCACTCACATCGATAGCTATTGGTAGGAGAACTGTGTCACATTTCAGCCTTTGCTTGCTAAATAACAACCAGAGATACCATTAGAAGAAATTTGTGTTTACGAGGGTAGGTCCAAAAGTTCCTGGCCTAAGTAGGAAGGGACATTCAAATAAATGAAATATGTATATTACTTTTCAACATAACGTCTCTCTATTGTAATAAATTTTTTATAACATGGAATTAACATATATATTCCGTCAGAAAAATATTTCTTGTCTTTGATGTCAAAATGTTCAATTACTGCTGCCTAGATGGCCTCATCGTTGCAAAACTTGCATCCACGAAGGTGAGATTTCAGTTTAGAAAACAAAAAATATTTACTTGGGGCCAAATACGGACTGTACAGTTGATGAGGGAGTTCGGAGAATCATATATATTATTTCTATAAGGTATTTTTTTGTCATAAGCCTGTATCTTCCTTCATACTTAACCAAAATCAATGAATGAGGTGTCATTTTAAAGCTTATGGTCTCCACTTTGGTCACATCATATTTTAAGAATTGAAGTTTTCGGAATTCGACCCTTAAAGGGCAAAAATGTTAATATTTCTAAAAAGTTGTTTTCTGTGTTACGAGTCATTTATCTCACTGGATATCTATCTGAAATCGTTTAATGAAGTATCATTTTAAAGATTAAGATCCCCTCTTTAGTGACGTCATATATTAAGACAGATATTTTTCGGAATTCGACCCTTAAAGGGCAAAAGTATCAATATTTTTGCAATGCGTAATTGTGTCACGAGCGATTTATCTCCTTTAATATCTAACCGATATAGATAAATGAGATATCATATTAAAGATTGAGGTCTCCGCCCTGGTAACATTATATTTCAAGAAAAGAATTTTTCGTTTTTCGACCCTTAAAGGGCAAAAATGTAGATTTTTCTAAAATGCGTTTTTTGTATCTCGAGCCATTTATCTCCCTGGATATCTAACGAAAATCGATAAACCAAGTAGGATTATTAGGAGTAATGTCTCAGCTTTGTGACATAATATTTTAAGAAAGAATGTTTTTGGAATTCAACCCTTAAAGGGAAAAAGTATAAATTTTTCAATAACGCATTTTTGTGTCACGAGAAATTTATCTCCCCTAATTTGTAACCGGTATAGATAAATGCGGTATCATATCAAAGAATGAGGTCTCCGCCGTGGTAACATTATATTTTAAGAAAGGAATTTTTCGTAATTCGGCCCTTAAAGGGCAAAAATGTCAATTTTTCTAAAATTAGTTTCTTTTATCTCGAGCCATTTATCTCCCTCGATACCAAACCAAAATCGATAAATGAAGTAGGATTATGAGGAGTAATGTCTCAGCTATGTGACATAATATTTTAAGAAAGAATGTTTTTGGAATTCAACCCTTAAACGGAAAAGGTATAAAATTTTCAATAACGTATTTTTGTGGCACGAGCGATTTATCTCACTTAATATCAAACCGATATAGATAAATAAGGTATCATATTAAAGAATAAGGTTTCCGCCGTGGTAACATTATATTTTAAGAATGGAATTTTTCGTAATTCGACCCTTAAAGGGCAAAAATGTCAATTTGTCTAAAATTCGTTTTTTGTATATCGAACCATTTATCTCCCTGGATATCTATCCAAAATCGATAAATCAAGTGAGATAATTAGGAATAATGTCTCAGCTTCGGTGACATCATATTTTAGGAATGACGTTTTTGGAATTCATCCCTTAAAGGGAAAACGTATGAATGGTTCTACAACGCATTTTTGTGTCACGAGCTATTTATCTCCCTTAATTTCTAACCAATATAGATAAATGACGTATCATATTAAAGATTAAGGTCTCCGCCGTGGTAACATTATATTTTAAGACACGATTTTTTCGTAGTTCGAACCTTAAATGGTAAAAATGTCGATTTTCCTAAAATGCTTTTTTTGTATATCAAGCCATTTACCTCCCTGGATATCTAACCAAAATCGGTAAATCAAGTAGGATTATGAGGAATAATATCTCAGCTTTGTGACATGATATTTTAAGAAAGAATGTTTTTGAAATTGAACCATTTAAGGGAAAGAGTATAAATTTTTCTATAATGCATTTTTGTGTCACGAGCCATTTATCTCCCTTGATATATAACCGATATAGATAAATGAGGTATCATATTAAAGATTAAGGTCTCCGCCATGGTCACATTATATTTTAGAAAGAATTTTTCGTTATTCGACCCTTAAAGTTCATAAATATCAGCATTTCTAAAATGCGTTTTTTTGTGTCTTTAGTCATTTATCTCCGTTGACAATTAAACAAAATTGATAAACGAGGTATCATTTAAAAGTTTCAGGTCTTCGTAATGTCTTCGGTTCCGTTACCACATTTTAAGTAGAAATTTTTAAGAATTCTAACCTTAGAGGGCAAATGTATTAATATTTTTACGAAGCATTTTTCTGTCAGGAGCTGTTTATTTCCCTTGATACCTAATCGAAATCAATAAATGACGTATCGATTTAAATTAGCCGCTATGGCCACATCATATTTTAAGAAAAAACTTTCTCCAAATTACACCCTTAAAGGGTAAAAATACCATCATTTCTCAAAACTTTTTTTTTTTTACCTTGGTTGATATTTTATAAAAGGAATTTTTTGGAATTCTACCCTTAAAGGGTAAAATTATCAATATTAGTTATAGAACGTGTTTTTTTAAATTTTTTTAATACAAGCCATTTATCTTCTTCGATACCTATCCGAAATAGATAAATGACATATCGTTGTGAAATTAAGGTCTCCAGCTAGGTAAAATCATAAATTAAGAAAAAAATGTTCGGAATTTGGTGCTTAAAGTGGTAGCGCGTATGAGACTGTTCAGAGCCAAGTCCCCTGACTTCAGCAGCGGATATCACAGAGATGTCAATAAACTTTTTTTTATTCAATTAGTAGCTTTTCTGATATATTTTCTTTTGTTACGGAAACACTGTCGTTTTGCTATACAATTCCATTGTAAACATTTTATTCGCACAGCAACAAATATTTCAGAGATGTTGATATGTTGTGTGCATTTTGTTAAGGTTGGTTTTATTCTACTAAGGTCAGTGACAGTTTGTCATAAATACAGTGTGTTTTAAATTTTCCTAACTGTTTCGTAATATGTTGTGAGTATTTTGCTGCGTACCTGCTACATTAAATGAAATATTAGCTACAAAAGTACGGTTCTACTATTCATTATATTACAAGCATTCAACCTCACTATTCATCGCATTTTATTCGCGAAATTTTCGCACGGGTCGTCTAGTTCGTATAATAATGGCCTTCACATGCATGGCAGTCTGGACAGGTGCGTTGTCATGCAGGAGACTCACACCTCTTAAAAGCTTTATGGTGTCTCAGAGTTTCATGATCAAGTTTTCATAGTACACTGCATTTACTGAAGTATTTCATTCCTTTGAAATCAAGCAATAAAATTCCTTCATTATCCAAAAAAATAGTTGCCATGATCTTCTTCGTCAACTAGCACACTTTCACCTTTCTTGGTGGAGATTCCCCCACCTGGCACCATTCCATTGATTCTCTTTTTGACAAAGGATCATCATACAGGACCATGGTCTCATCACCAGTGACAATGGGATTCAGGAATGAATGTTTCTCCCCTTCCCACAGCTTCAATATCTCTCGAGCACAGTTCACACGTTTTGCTTTCTGCACTGCAGACAGAATTTTGGGAATCCAATGTGCACTAATCTTGTTCATACCCAAATGTTAATGGTGAATTTGAAGGACTGGTTTCCGACAAGCCTGGTCTAGCTGCAATTTCTTTTGCCTCCAGTCCTCTGTCTTCCAGCACTTTCTCCTGCACACATCTGATGTTTTCATCAGTGATCACTGTCGCAGGACTTCCAGAACATGGGTCATCTTCCAGGGATTCTCTGCCAAATTTAAAAAAGTTTGGCCTAGTGATTCCCTGTAGAATACAAAGGTGAAGTATCTCCATACACATTTTGACGGCGTACATGGATATCAGACAGCGTACAGACTTCTTTAGTCAAAAACTTTATCACCGCGTGATACTCCACACTTTACGCGGTGCATGCAGGATATGTTAGGTCATATCTCTGGCGCATGGGAACTTGTGGAGAAGATCACAAATATGGGTGCTTGTGTCTCAAAACTTCACCTTTGAAGCATTGTAATTCAAACTTTTGTACCCATCCGCTAGGCTGGTCAGGCCAGGAACTTTTGGACCTACCCTCGTATGTCTTCAATTTAATAGCTAAGTAACTGATACCAAATTAATTGCCATAATACATTCATTAAGTTTGCTTTTCTTAACGTTTCATAGTTTAAAAAATGTTGATAAATTTTGTGGCTTTAAAAAACATGGATCTGCTTTACAGTAATATGTTGCTTAATGAAAGCTACTCAAAAACTTAAAAAATTAAAATTAAGATAAATAAATAAATAAATAAATTACTCGCGGTCTCTGCTGAAACCACGAATGCCAATTGTCATTCTGGCTTAGAATAAATTTCAATTTAATTAAAACTTTCACTAATGTTGTTGCTTGACCTAACTTTATGCATTATGGTTTATTTTCTTTTTAGGCATTTTACTGACCACTTTTGTTAATGGTCTTTGTTCATGTATGCTGCACGTGAATTATTAGGTTAGTTTAAGTGGACATCAGACCAAATATGTTACTGAATCAACTATTCTTCCAATGCATTTCTTCAGAGTTGCTTAACTCTTTAATAATATAGAATGTATATTAAGTTCCAGGCCATTACAGATACTATGACCAATGCTTACATTATGAATGTTTGCATAGTCCCAATAAAAAAACAATGTGATGCTTTCAAAGCAAACAGGATTTTGCAGAGTGCACGTTAAGGGTCAAACACAAGTCAAGTTTGTATTTAAGCAATTATACAATTGTGCTATCATCCCTGTTCATGTTTAATACTTGCTTCTATTAATGCTTCTGATTTCTTCAAGCTCAATAGATTTTATTCAGTCTGAAACACAGGTCAAGTTTATATTTGGTCAAATCAGGTCAACCTGTCATAATTTTTCATCCTAAAAACTGGAAATATTCTAGATGTGTGACGATACGCAAAACAATAGTCATGGGCTTATACCAGTTTAAAATAATATTCAGTCATTACTTTTCCTTCCCTCTATCCACTCCTTGCCCTCATCCCCTCTATCTAAATTGAATGTTTAATTACATTGATTCTTTGGTTTAAAATTCTTTTTTATTTTATTTTATCTACTTATTTACTGATTTATTTATGTTGTTAAGATTTTACTATATTACTTTGTGATTTTTGGGTGTTGGCTCCAAGTCACTATCTCCCTCTTCTGTTTGCATTTACCCACACCACATTCCTGATTAATGTTCCTCTGTTGATAAAGGGTAAAGACCCAAAAATTACTATGGTATTTATGTTCTTGTCTTTCTATGTGTTCATACCATGCGACCATCATCTAATGTCATTTTTCCAATTTATAATTTCTTTTTACTATTTATCTCCCATTTTTTAATGGTTACTATTCAATGTACTTCATTTACTGAAACTTTTGAGTCTTTCTTTAATACTAGCTCGTGCCCATGACTTCATTCATGTATTATGTTGGTTCTCCGAGTGGAGCCGCGTCAATTTATTAAAACCTAATGATTCTGCCATCTTACTATGTCTTTCATCAGAGGACAGCTTGTGAGTTGCCACTATTGCCTTAGGTTTTAATAAATTGACGCGGCTCCCCCCGGAGAACCAAGATAATACATACACTGACCGCGGAAGCCTTCATAATCATTAAACATCATTCATGTTTTTTTAAGAATTTTGATTGATTGATAACTACTGACATGCAACCACCTTAGTGCATGATGGGAGATTCGAAGCTAATACCACACACATGGTGCCCACGAAATCATTCATGGTTGTTAAGAATTTTGATTGATAACTACTGACATGCAATCATCTTAGTGCATGATGGGAGATTTGAGGTTAATACCACACACAACGCAAGTGATCTGTGTGGGGTATTTATGGCTGCAAGGTTAAATATAGGGACACACATGTATTTGGTTAAAACGTTCATATTTCCCGCACTCCCACAGCAACGAACATACAACCACCATTGTGCATAATGAGAGACTTGAGGCTACTACTACAAATCAACACCATTGATCTGTTCTATGTAGTTGTGTTTGCAAAGTGAAATATAAGATCACACACATCTTTGGTCGAAATAACAAAATACCCCTAGTCGACCATTTTCAACCACCATATCTCCCACATCCCCACAGCTACCGACATGCAACCACCATAGTGGAAGATGGGAGACTTGACGCTAACACTACACACAAACACCAGTGGTTTGTGCTAGGTATTTTAAACTGCAGAGTAAAATATATTGACACACATGTCTATTTTGATATCAGGTTGACCACTTTCAACCACCATCTAAAACACACACTCCTCCCCCTTCCCACACAGCTACTGACATGAAATCACCATAGTGCATGATGGAAGACTCCAGACTACTACCCAAATGCCAGTGGTCTGTGCTTGGTAGTTCTGGCTGCAAGGTGAATTATAGGGAGAGACATGTCTGTGGCAGAAATAGAAAAATGCCCTGGGTTGCCCACTTTCAACCACCATATCTCCCAACCCTCCATACTTACCAACATCTAACCACCATAGTGCATGATGAGAGACTCGAGGCCACTACTGCACATAAACATCAGTGATCTGTGCTATGTAGTTGTGGCAGCAAACTGAAATATACATGTCTTTGGTTGAAATACAAAAATGTCTCTGATTGACCACTTCCAAGCATAATATCTCCCACATTCCTAAGCTACCAACATTTGGCCAGTTTTGTGCATGATGTGTGACTCCATGCTACTACCACACACAAATAACAGTGGTCTGTGCTATGTAGTTGAGACAAAAAAGTGAAATATGAGGAATGAAAGAGGAGGAAATATGAGACTGTGTTTATTACCAAAACCTTGTGGGAACAGTCAGTAAAGCTGATTACGAGAAAGGTTTCACCTTAAATTCAGAACTGGTCCTAAGGGAAAAGCCACTGTTCATCATGTGGTGGAAGTAGATCCATAGCTCAGAAAAATTATTATTGTGAAACAGCAGCTATATATGGGCTTCCAGTCAATAGCCGTTAAAGATTTCCTAGTTGTACCTAAGTGCATTAAATGTTACGGTCAGGACATATTAGCAAACTCTGCAACAAGGAAAAGTCCACATGCTCTCATTGTGGAGAAGAGGATCACAATAGATCTGAATGTGATAAAAAGGAACAACCTCCCATTTGCGTGCTTTGTATGAAGCGAGGGAAAAGGGTAAATTGTTCATCTAAGGATGACTGTCCCACATACCAGATGTTGCTTCAAACAACCATAAATAAAATAGATTATGGACAGTAAGACTGTAACAGATCTATTTATCAACAAAATTCAAGATTTAAGCGATAACTCAGAGAGGATTTCTCCATCTGGTATCAAATGAAAAAAGCACAAGCCTCCAAGTAGAAGACTAAGGGACAAGCTGAGGGCATGGGAACACTGGAAAAATAAAGTACTGAAAGAAGACTTAAGAGTTAATGCTAGCACCCAGACTGATGGAATTGGGGAGGCAATAACCAAGCAACAATCAACACAGGGCATTATCACGAAGGCTAAAACGAATGTATCACATAAATACAACCCTGCCTAAATTTATAAAAGGATGCGAAAAGGTAATGCAACTGGCAAGACTAGAGGAAATGTCACTTCTCACAATAGCACTGAGGAACTTAGAACGGGACACAGCAAAGGCAGGTCTATAACATTTCCAGTTCCAGAAGCCATAGATAGGATACAATTAAAAGCAGCAAATCTTCCAACAAGTCCAGTGCATCTTATGGAGCTTGTTTTAGAAGTGTTTGACAGAAGAGAAGAAACATTTGACCTTGAAGATTTGTACAGGCAACTACTGATAACTACGACCCAGATTTTTTAAAAAAAAGCATATGCGCATATGCAAATGCATATTTTGAGGGTTAGTGCATATTCTAAGGATATGTGCATATTTCATCATTTATTTCATCTCATAACCGAATATCCGATACTTCTGAAGAAACTGAAAAGCCTAATGTATCTGTATGTTGGACATCCTTGGGTAAGCCAATAAGTTTGTCAAATTCTTCGAGTAAACAGGATATTCTTATACTGGCATTCACATGTAAAGAACTTTCTACCTGATCCAAACTAGCAGTGACATTTTTGGAGGTGCTGTAAATGGCAAATTTGTGTGGTGGTGACCTTCTCTACAGCCCTGAGTGGCAACAATCACTGGGGGGGGGGGAGGGGGGGAAAACCAAAGAATAGCTCTAAACTGCCTTAGGCGACAAATTCTTGTTTGAAGAGACAACAATAACAAGTATTTGTCCCCGCTGGGAATATTCGTAATCCGTCAGTGTGTTTGTTCTTGCAACAACTACCGGGAAGGCCAGCGGTTTTCTTTTCCCAAATATTCCCCTAATTGCGGCACGAACCAGTTTTCCTGGGAATAGATTCATTGCTTCCTGACCTCAGGGTTCTGTACTTTTAAAGGCACGTTTACATTCCTTTTCAAAAGCAGCAGCCTCTCAAAGTTTGTGTCGACAGGAGTGTTCGTGTGCTAAGAATAGTTTTGTTTAATCTGACTGCAAAAATGCCTAAAGAAAAATGCAAAAGATAATTTTTAATTAAGCAGTGGATTTTAGGCAACACGACTATTCTTGTGATGGTGAAGTTGTGTACTGTCAAATATGTGAGAAGAATATAAAATGCGAGAAAAAATTTCAACTTGAACAGCATTCTCAGCTGTACATATCAGGTCAACAGAAAAGAGTAGGAACATGCAACAGCTACTTTTAACTCAGGTATCACGGTCCGAAATTAATACATTCCCTGCTGACCTTTGTAAGGCTTTTGTATGCAGCAACATCCCGCTGCATAAATCAAATAATCCAGATATATGAGCATTTCTTCAAAAGGATTGTGTTAATCAAAGGATACTAGATGAATCCACCATTAGAAAGAATTATTTGCTTTCTCTATACTCTTCTGTCCTGGATTCAATTTGGTCTGACATGGGAGGGAACTGTGTCTGGATGTCGGTAGATGAAACAACTGATTCATGTGGACGATTTGTTGTGTACTTTATAGTGGGCAAATTATATCAAGAAGAACCCAGAAAACCTCATTTACTTTCAACCAAAATGTTAGAGAAAACCAACCACAGTACAATAGCAAGATTTGTAAATGATTCCCTGCAACTTCTGTGGCCTACTGAATCGGAGAGTGATTGTTACAAGGTGCATGTTTTAATCACAGATGCAGCTTCATATATGTTACAAGTTGGTCAGTCGCTTGGAGTATTTTTCCCCAATCTTATCCATGTAACATGTTTGGCACATGGATTACACCGTATTGCAGAAGAGATATGTTCTCTATTTCCTTCAGTTAACATAGTAATTTCAAGTGGCAAAAAAGTGTTACTAAAAGCACCAGCTCGTGTACATTTTTATATGGATCATCTGCCTGAGGTTCCTCTTCCACCGGAACCTATTCTCACTAGATGGGGAATTTGGTTGTATGCAGTGCTGTTCTACCAGGAGAACTTCCATCAAGTGAAAGATGTAGTCAAAAGTATTGATGATGATGAGCGTTCTGCATCAGTTTGTGAAGCAAAGTGCGCATTTGATTGTGATACTGTATATCGAGATATCAATTTCATCCATGTACACTATTTATCACTTTCTAAGGCTATTAAGGGTTTAGAAACTAGTATTGCACCCCTTCATTAGTCTATTCAGTTGCTTCACAAAACAATTTCTTCTTTAAATGCCGTCCGTGGTGAAATTGGAGAAAAAGTTAAAAGTAAACTCAGCAAGGTGTTAGACTCAGTATTATTATTATTATCAATTAAATTGCAATGGAGCGCATGCTCCAGTGGCATTTTACTTAAACACACATCATCCTCCTTTTCTGTATCCACTTATATTTACCCTTTACAAATTTTAACTTTAAATTCTTTCAACATTTTTGGCAAATTATTCATCATTTTCTCTTGGTAACTTATTCCAATCCCTGACATCCTTACTTAAAAAGAGAATCTTCCTACACCCTTATGTCTGAAATCGAGTGCCAGCATGTGGTCATGGTCATCTTTTTCCTTCCATGCATTACTTTCAATTCTTACACCAATATCTTTCCATGCCTCAACACCAATATACACCTTGTAAACTCCCATGACCCTCTTCACCCTCCTTCTGTCTTCCAATGAGTCCCATTCCAGCTCTTTCATCTTATCTGTTACTGATTGTGTTCTGCGATAATTTCCAGAAACAAATCAAACAGCCCTTCTTTGCACCTTTTCCAACTCCTGTATTTGATACTCAATATGTGGGTCCCAAACTACACTATCCTGTTCAAGCAGTGGTCTAACCAAAGTTTTGTAAACCAATTCCTTTACTTCTCTCGTACATCCCCTCATCACTCTCTCCAACAAGTCCAGAATTTTGAAATCTTTTCCTACCACCTGTCCAATATGCCCTGCACAGCTAAGCTTGTTATCAAATGTAATGCCAAAATATTTACATTTCAAGTCTTCAGCAAGCAATTCTTTCCCCACCTTATATTCATATTATATTATATTTATATTATTGTTTTTTATTTGTGTATCTAAAAAGCTGACTCTTCTTTGTATTTATCTTCATCCCATGTTCCCCAACCCAACTAGATATCCTGTCCAGATCACCCTGCAACTGTTTACAATCCTCTATCGTTTTGATTCTTTTATATAGCATTATGTCATCTGCAAACAATCTAATTTCAGATAGTAAACAATCACCACAATTATTGATTAGAATAATGAACGCCAATGTTCCCAATATTCTACCCTGCGGCACTCCCATTTATACTTCCACTTCTTTTGATACTACATTTACTACCCTAACTTTCTGTTTTCTACCTTTTAAAAATTCTTCTACCTAGCAAATCACTTTCTGATCCACTCCAATAGTTTTTACCTTATTTATTACCATTTTATGGCTCACTCTGTCAAACACCTTTGACAGATCAAGTGCTACACTATCAATTTGGCCTCGCCTTGTTCATTTCATCTGAAATATCTTGCATATATCGCACCAACTGAGATTAGCATGCATATCCTTGCTTGAAAACCACTTATGATACTCAAAAAAGAAATATGAAGGGACCAGTGACTGACAGAAGAAACTTTGATAATGCAGATAAGAATCAAGGGAGGTATCGCATTACTAACGAAGCAGACCAGCTGGAGTACTACCACCGAGAAGGAGTAGATAGTTAATTGCAATGGAGCACAGGCTCTGATGGCAATTTCCCTACACTCCCATCTTCCCCCTATCCTGCACCCACCTATATTTGCACTCTACAAATTTTATCTATAAATTCTTTCAATGTTTTCGGTAATTTATTCATCATTTCTCGTGGTAAATCATTCCAATCCATAACACCCTTACCTAAAAAGGAAAATCTTCCCACACCCTTATGCCTGAAATCAAGTGCCAGGTTGTGGTCATGGTCATCTTTTCCCTTCCATGCACTACTTTTCATACCTTTTCCACTATTGTACAATGAAAACACAGCCAAACCTGTTGCAAATATTCAATGAATTTATTGACCGGTTTCGACCCGCCTTGAGGGAGTCTTCTTCAGAAACCTGTTTTTAAGATTTTTAATTTAATATCCTTATATTTAGTCATAGCTGCGGTTGCCTTGGCGGGCATAAATTTCAAAATCTTGAGCATGGCAGCGTCAACAGCAACGGTATTTCTTCAATTGTACAATGAAAACACAGCCAAACCTGTTGCAAATATTCAATGAATTTATTGACCGGTTTCGACCTGCCTTAAGGGAGTCTTCTTCAGAAACCTGTTTTTAAGATTTTTAATTTCTAGTTTCTGAAGAAGATTCCCTTAAGGTGGGTTGAAACCGGTCAATAAATTCATTGAATATTTGCAACAGGTTTGGCTGTGTTTTCATTGTACAATTGAAGAAATACCGTTGCTGTTGACGCTGCCATGCTCAAGATTTTGAACTTTATGCCCGCCAAGGCAACCGCAGCTATGACTAAATATAATGATATTAAATTAAAAATCTTAAAAACAGTTTTCTGAAGAAGACTCCCTTAAGGCGGGTCGAAACCTGTCAATAAATTCATTGAATATTTGCAACAGGTTTGGCTGTGTTTTCATTGTACAATTGAAGAAATACCGTTACTGTTGACGCTGCCATGTTCCAGATTTTGAAATTTATGCCCGCCAAGGCAACCGCAGCTATGACTAAATATGAGGATATTAAATTAAAAATCTTAAAAACAGGTTTCTGAAGAAGACTCCCTTAAGGCGGGTCGAAACCGGTCAATAAATTCATTGAATATTTGCAACAGGTTTGGCTGTGTTTTCATTGTACAATTGAAGAAATACCGTTGCTGTTGACGCTGCCATGCTCAAGACTTCTCCACTATCTTTCCATATCTCATTGCCAGTATACGCCCTGTACACCCCTATGATCCTCCTCATCCTCCTGTCTTGCAATGAATCCCATCCCAGCTCCTTTATCATATCCATCACTGATTGCATTCTGTGATAATTTCCAAAAACAAATCTAGCCGCAATTTTTTCCACCCGCTCCAACTCCTGTATTTGATACGTAAAATTAGGGTCCCAAACTACACTACCATATTCAAGCAATGGTCTGACCAAAGTTTTGTAAACCAATTCCTTTACTTCTCTCGTATATCCCCTAATCACCCTCTCCAACAAATGCAGAATTTTGAAACTTTTCCTACCACCTGTCCAATGTGATCTGCCCAGTTAAGCTTGTTATTAAAATTTAATGCCAAGATATTTGCATTTTAAGTCTTCAATAAGCAATTCTTTCCCCACCATATAATCATAATAAACCTTTAGTTTTTTATTTGTGTATCTAATAAGCTGACTCTTCTTTGCATTTATCTTCATCCCATGTTTACCAACCCAACTAGATATCCTGTCCAGATCACCCTGCAACTGTTTACAATCCTCAACCATTTTGATCCTTTTATATAGAATTTTATCATCTGCAATCTAATTTCTGATAGTAAACATTCACACAATTATTCATTAGAATAATAAATAGCAATGGTCCCAATCCGCTACACTATGGCATTCCCATCTTTACTTCCACTTCTTTTGATACCTCATTTCCTACCCTAACTTTCTGTTTTCTACCTTTTAAAAATTCTTGTATCCAGTAAATCACTTTCTGATCCACTCCAATAGATTTTACCTTTTTTGCTACCATTTTATGGCTCACTCTGTCAAAATCCTTTGAAAGATCTAGTGCTACACTATCAATTTGACCTCTCTTGTCCATTTGATACGAATTATGCATATATCCCACCAACAGGAATATCCTTGCCATGTTGCCTACTTGAAAACCACTTACGCTCTTCACACATATTTCTGATATGGTTGCATATCAATCTCTCCATTAATTTACCTACCACTGAAGTCAAGCTAATTGGCCTATTGATTCTATTTCTCACCCCTCCTTTACGTACCAGCACTACTATTGCACTTTTCCAGCCCTCTGGTAAGCAGCAAGTATCAAGACTCAATTTAAATAATATTTCAAGATTAGGTACAATGTCACATCCAGCTATTTTTAAGACATCTGTAGTAATATTATCTACACCAGACGCTTTAAGTTTTTTCAGCTTTCTTATTTCCTTCATGATATCCTCAGGATGAATTTCAAATTTTATGGTCTGCTCATTTTTTTGTTTAGCTTGTTATCTGATTCAGCACCATCTGTTTCTGATTCATTGTCCCTCATGCTCTCACTAAACCAGTTACTTAAAATCTCTGCCTTTTTCAAAACCTCAGTAACTTCTTGTTCATCCTTATCTAAAAGTGTCTCAACACCCTCCCTTCCTGTCAGTTTTCTAACATAGTTATAGAAATTTCTAGATGACTCAGTCAATGGTCCCCCTGTACTGACAATAGTCTTCAAAAAACAATCTTTAGCCACCTTCTTAGCTTTTATTAGGTACTTTTTTAATTGTTTTAAATATTCCCGACTACCCTGCTGTCTCTTAACTCTGTTATGTTCTCTTCTTACCAACCTCTTTAACCACCTCAGCACCCTGTTATAGTACACAGGTTCTCTCCTTCTTTTTATTTTCTGTTTTGGAATAAATTTTTCTTCCCCATTTCTTATTATCTCCTTGAACTCTTCCCATCTTGACTTTACTGTACTTGTGCCTTCCTTCCATTTGCTGAAACAATCTCTTAAATAACTTTTTAAATTTGAAATCTGTGCCTTTTTATAATTGTACCTATTTCCGCCCTCAATTTTCGCTGCTGGTTCACTGAATCCTCTTAATATCCATCATAACTGCTTCATGATAACTTATTCCTTCGGTTACTTGACACCCTACAAGGTTATCATCAGGCTTTATTATGAATATATCCAAAATATTTTGTCCTCTAGTGTTCTGCTCTACCACTTGTGTTAATCTTCCTTCCCTTATTATAGTATTTGCAAATCTCTGTTCCCTTGTGTTATTAATCTTATTTCCTACCCAATTTACACCTGGTAAATTTAAATCCCCACCAATAATGACCATTCTATTCTCACCTCTGAAATCGGAGTATGAATTTAATTTCCCCGCAAGAGCCTCATCTTCATCTGCCATTCTTCCACTGCGGTAAGCAGCCAACACACTGATTTTTTTTCTTTTTTATTACCCCAGAAATCTACCCCAAGTAATTCATTGTCATGATCTATGAACACCAGTGAACTGTGGTAGGTTTTGTTAACTAGTATGAAAACTGCTCCACAAATTGCTCCCCTATCTCTGCGATACAGTGTGTAACTATCAGGAAAAACCTCACTGTCTAGTACTTCTTCTTTTAACCAACACTCTACCACTATTATTACCTGTGGCACATGTATTTCAATTAAGTTTGCAAATTTGATTACTTTGTTCATTATACTTCTTCAGTTCACTAATAACACCCTTATTACTGGCTGTATATTTTTAGCATTTACCTCCTCCTTCCCAGTTCTAACCCAATTTATTTTTGTTGCATCAACTTCATCTGTTTCTTTAACATCTGTGATTTTTCCCATTGTGGATCTAGAGTTATTATCACTTTGCTAATCTATTTCCAACCCTTCACCAGCAGCCCCTAACCTAAAAAAGGCACAGTCTTGACCCCATCATCACTGGAAATGGGCTCCCTCACCGCTTTAGCTAACAACTCAGAAAGTACTCCCTTGCCCCTTCTATTTAGGTGTAGGTGATACCTAGTGAAACCCTACCTACCAATGGTGTTCACAGGCATAACACCCGACACAGAACTAATGCCTTTTCCAAGTAGCACTTTCGTTTCCACATTAACCCACCTCACAGCACAGTTCAATTGTGGCTGGTCATGGCAACTTAGGACCTGCATGAGCTGCACCTTGGTATGCTGTGCCTCCTTCACCACCTTCCTCAGGTCACTCTCTATACTATAAGTGGCGTTTCTATTTCCCGCACCTCCCACTATCACTACTCTATTGTCCTTAGTGAAACTCCTACAAAGTAAACCTATATCCTCTTTTACCTGACCTATTGTTGCACTAGGTTTGAAAAAACTTGTGACGTGGTATCCTGTACCTATCTGATCCTGCAGAAGAGGGCCTACACCTATCCCATGGCTACTACCTAGCAGCAGAACCCTTTTTTTCCCTATTCCTACCCTGCACGCCTTTATTCCTAAAGGTCTGCTGCATCTTACCTACTCCTACATCTAGATGAGGCTCTTTCCTCTTGACTCTGGCAACAGGTCAAACCTATTTTTTCCCACAATTACTGAAGTTTCTGGCTTGTTCATCCTGTTAACCATGTTTCTCCAATGACCTGTTACTAGCTCCCATCCATCCTTCTCAACTTCCTCCAACCCATTATCTCTACTTTCTGCCTCTACAGCATGAGCCTCGACAAGCTCAGCCCACACAGACTGTGCCTGTGCTGTCTGAGCCTCCACAGGCTGGACTTCCACAGGTTGACCACAGGCCATGCCAGCAGAGGCTGAGCCTCCACAGGACGAACCTCAAGAACCCTGATCCTTTCACGCAACTTCCTAATCATTTTGCCCATCTGCCACATCCTATCATCCCTAAGACAAAATGAACAAAACCATGGGAGAGCCTCATTTATTTCCTCCGTTTCCTCTTTCCAACATGCCCAGTGAAACCTCTTCTTAAACCAACTACAAACCCAGGACTGAAGAGATTCAATCAATTAACAAGTATTTAAGTGGATCCACACAATCTTTGCCAGATGTATGTTCCGAACAGTCATTTCCATTGTACAAGTATTGCCCAATAACGTCTGTTGATGTGGAATGATCATTTTTGGCTTATAAACTAATTTTGTCTGACAACAGAAAATCTTTGACCCCTGAAAACATCGAAAAACTCTTGGTCTTACAGACCAATTTGCCTAATCAATACACTTGGGAAAATTCAAGAAAAATTACTATGTAAAAGAATTAAAGAATTCAGATTATTGAAGTGTATGAATCAGCAGCAGTTTGGCTTCCGGAAAGGCAGGTCAACAGAGGATGCCATAAATGAAGCTCAGCATATAGTCTCTGGGTTAAACGTTAAAAGTTAGGTTTAAATATATCGACCTAACTTCACCCGGAGAGCCAAGATAATACATACAGTGACCGCGGAAGCATTCGTAACCAAAAAATATGTCATTGGCATATGTATCGACATTTCCAGCGCCTTTGATAATTTATGGTGGCTGAGTATGTTAGCCCGACTAAGGAAGTTAGGATGCCCATGAGTGTTGTATGAGAGCTTGAAAGACTACTGTCACGGAAGAACTGCAACATTTCACAGCTCTGGTCAGCAACTGGCAAAACATCTAACAAAAGGATGTCCACAAGGTTCAGTATGTGGCCCAGAATTATGAGATTTTGCTCTTGAACCTGTCATTAACGGAGTAATGAGGCTGGCAGAGATTGAAGGAATTGTTGCCTTCATAGATGTAATCTTACTGCTAGTTGGAGGAAATAATAGAAGAGAGATCGAGACAAACACCAAAGAAATAATGGAAGTAATGGAATGCTGGTGTAAACAAGTTAAGCTCCAGCTAGCACCAACAAAAACTCAATACATATTAATGAAAGGAACATTGAGACGAAACCCCACCATGAAGATTGGAGAAAATTCCATTAAAAGACACAAAACAATAAGATACTTGGAGGTTATTCTGGATGAACATAGGAATTTTAATGACCACATTGATTATACATGTCAAAGAACCACTGCAGCAACGAATAAGATAATTAGAATTGGGCAAAGAAGATTTTCAATTCCACTGCCGACTATAAGACTATATCATGGTGCCAATACCACAGCTATTGCAAGTTATGGAGCAAGCACATGGGCAAATAGGCTAAGACTGGTTGAACCTGCAAGGGATATCAGACGAATGCAATGAGGAATTCTCTTGTGTCTTACAGGCGCATTTGGAAGTACCCAAACTGATGAACTTACAGTCATTCTCAGAATATGTCATTTAGACCTGGAAATAAGAAAGAGAGCAGCATGTTACTGGCTACGAAAAGGAAACTCTGACAAGGTATCAGAGATCCTGGGACAAGTGGCTTCCAAGAAGGTAGACATTAAAAATTGTATTCTAAATTAGTGGCAACAGCAGTGGAACAATTTGGAAACAGGAAGGAGAGTATTCAAAATTCTTCCTGAAATCAGAGAGAAGATGTGTATGAAGCACTTTAATCCATCCCGATGGTTGATACATTTCCTCACCAGTCAAGGACCATATGAAACATATCTCTACAGGATCAATAGGGCAGAGAATGACTTATGCACGTGCTGATCCCCTGGAACACCTGATCATAAACTGTTTGAATGTGCTATAGTTGATGATCAAATCAGACAGTACAGAGTGAAGATCACAGGAAAAACTTCCATGGAAATTCTGAAAGACAAACTCCTCTGGGAAGAACTGGACAAGCTGGCAGATGGTGTGTCAGATGCAGCCAGGGTGTGGTATCAGTTTCAGCATAGCCAGCAACCTGTCATAATACAGCAAACCATAAACCGGATGGGATATTGTAAGGGAATAGACCAATACCGAGGTAGAAGTATTGGTTTAATCATCTAACTAACCTACAACTTGCTTTCAGTACTGTTAAAAGATTCGCTAATCAAATTGTTAAACCATTTGTGAGCCTGGATAAATCAACTGTAAGAAATTACGGCTGCCACTTTACTCATTATCCTTTAGGAAAGGAAAGGTTACTATTCACTATGAGAAATATGCACTGTTCAAGTAAATTTTTTCAATATATTTTTCAAAGTCACATCTGAAAGTCACTATTACAGTTGAAGTTGACTATCGAACAAATCATTTCAAAAATTGAAAGCTATGAAGAGGAATAAAAGCCGATTGACCCCTTGTAATAAATTTTCAAAGTATCATAGTCACTATTTACAAGTCACACATTCCATAAAAATTCAACATGTCTGCCAAAACGGTGTGGTTGGCACTATTTCCGGGAACTACCTAGAAAGCAGAGGGCAGCTGATCATGATTCCACCTAACACAGAGAGTGCTTCAAGACATTTGATCAAAGTGATGGATGGAATCTCTGAGTCCGTAGCCTTTATATACCCTTTGACCCATAACACCTGTAGCATCGCGCTACTAAAAATAGTTTGGAAAAATCCTGTGATATCCAGTGTTCAAACTTTTACAGTGTATAGGACATGGCCTTTGATTGGTTAAGTTTATGATGACATTTGCTCTAAACTTACTCAATTTATTGTACAAAATTCGAGTGTGTTTGCGGAATGATACTGTTATGTTTAAGAAAAAGTTACTTCCCCTGGCTGGCTGTTTGGTTTCACATTTTTGAACATTTTGTATGCCTTTCAAATTTCAGGTTTAAAAACTTATGTTATTGTGTTCTATGATCCGTCCGGCTTACAGTAGTATCACTTTTGTTTTTATCCATGGTGTATTTTAAAAGTTATTAATCTTGCCAAAATCGAGGTGGTGTTATTACCCATTTAAAAAGTAATTCTATTTACTGTGGTGGTCTTAGTTGTTCACAATTTAGCTTTGAAATATCCCATGTTTCCCTTTACGGCGTTATTACCTTAAAAACTGATTTAATGTTTGTTTAGCTGTGTGGAATACTTCGAAACTTTTACATGTTAAGCAGTGTTCTTTATAATTACAGTAGAGTCTCGCTAATCCGAACTAATTGGGACCGGGCCTTGTTCGGATTACCGATTTGTTCGGATTAGCCGGAGTTACAGTGACTAATTTCTACAATGAAGTATACCAAGCATATAAGTAGGTACAGCATGGTAACAATTGGGAACAACTGGGTGAACAATGGCCCACTCTCACTCCCTCCCTTTATTGTTGAGATGTTTGAAGTGTTCGTGGTCAGTGCACTCTCAGACGGCTCGCGAACTGCTGAGTTAATCTTAGCAATCGATCGCTAACACACTTACAAAATTCGTGTACACTAGCGTGTTATCGCCATGAGTAAACGGAAACATACGACGTTAACACTCAGAGAAAAACTGGATGCTTTGAAGCGATTGGACAGTGGTGAGAATGTATCTAATGCTGGCGACGGAACTAGGTGTTGGTAAGGCAACCATTTGTGATTGGAAGAAGAACCGAGTGAAGCTTGAACAGTGCTGCGCAACGTCTTCGGGAAAAATCACTCGAGATTCGGCAGACTCTGAAAAAGTCCCAGTACGATAAAGTGGATGAAGCTCTTTTCTTTTGGTTTACACAGGAAAGAGAAAGGGGAACTCCTCTGAGTGACACCAATGGTTCAGGAAAAGGCTGTTTACCTAAACAAATTAATGAATGGTGATGAGTCTTTTAATGCGAGTACGGGTTGGTTGGACAGATTTAAAAAACTGTCATGGGATTCGTCAGCTAACAATTACTGGAGAGAAGCTTTCTTCTGACCATGATGCAGCGAAGGAATACGTGCATGAATTAAATAAACTGATAAGAGAGGGAAATTATTCTCCCCAACAAATTTATAATGCTGACGAGACAGGCCTTAATTTTAGGGCATTGCCAACAAAAAGCCTGGCATCAAAAGCAGAAGTCCAAGCTCCTGGCTTTAAAATGAGCAAAGATCGTGTGACTTTACTAGTGTGCAGCAACGCTGCTGGTAATCACAAGCTCCCTTTAATGATGATCGGCAAATCTGTTAGCCCCAGAGCTTTCAAAAACTGCAACATGAAATCCCTACCTGTATACTATCGCAACCAGAAAAAAGCATGGATGGATGGTAAGCTGTTCAAAGAATGGTTTCACGACCAGTTTGTTCCCTCTGTCCGGCGGTTTTCCAAGGAAAATAATTTGCCTCCCCGTGCTATCCTTTTGATTGATAACGCACCATCTCACCCCAGCACTGAGGAATTATGTGATGGAGAAATCGTAGCGAAGTTTATGCCGCCTGAATGCTACACCACTTCTACAGCCGATGGACCAGGGCGTACTACAAACATTAAAACTGATTTACAGAAAACAATTCTTAAGAATGCTGATCCAAGATGATAACATTCCTTTAGTTGAAAAAATAAAAAAAAAAACAAATCTGAAGGATGTTGTTTATTGGGCTGCTGAGGCATGGCAGAAAATTTCAGAAAACACTTTGAGAAAATCTTAGAGAAAACTATGGACATCTCTTGAATTTCAGTACATACCAGCTGAAAATGAAGAGGAGAGTTTCCTAAAAATGGTACAGACAATCCCTGGATGTGAAGAAGATTGTGAAGATGAATGGATGGCAGTGAATGATTCAATACTGGAGCACCTTACTGACGTTGATTTAGTGGCTGCTGTGACTCAAGACCAGGTACAAGAGGAATGTTACGACGAAAGTGACAATGAGACGGAATGTGACAAAGGAGAGTTGGTGTCACACACTGACGCGGCAGAAGCCTTTGATCTCGCGCTACGCTATATGGAGCAACAGACCACTGCTACACCAGCTGATTTAATGTTTATCAGACGATGGCGCAACTTTGCGTCATATAACAGACTGTCTTCATTACGCCAAAAAACAATTACTGAGTTTCTGTGCTCTAAAAAGTAGGGATGAAATGTGTGTTTATAACCGTTGTAACTACTATCGTAAGTTTGACAGTTTTTCTTTCAGTGTTACGCACTTTTTAAATTTAATCTTTTCTAGCTAATTTTTCTGTATAAATTAAAATTGTGTACATGTACAGTAGTTAACCACACAATTATATAGCGTATGAACTGTATTTTCAGGGTGTTTTAATTCTTTTACCATTTTTTATATTAAGACTATGTAATGCTTTGCCATGTTCGGATTAACCGGACGTTCGGATTACCGGGGTTCGGATTAGCGGGACTCTACTGTATATAAAAATTATTTGTTAGCTCCGAAAATTACCTAAAACATATTGTTATGTGGTGTTGAAAATGCAAGTGTGTTTGACGAATTTTTAAAATCATGTTCACTTTATTTATTCTGCCTGAAACTATTGATTTATAGCGAATTTTACTTTTTCCTGGTTCGTTATTATTATAAACAATTTTTATTTCATTGAGAAGTGTTGAAAAATAGCGATATGGTCACGTAACAAAAATTGAATGTTTACAAATTGATCTACTGAGGATTTCAATGATTTAAGTGAGTTTAAAAGTTGTTTTCTATTATTAACTGTCTGTTTAGAGCTTGTATTATATGTCAATTTACTTTTCTGATTTTAAATCGTGTGATGAGACAGTAATTTGGTACTAAAAGAGTAGAGTGGAAAGGCTAGTGCATAAGAATTAATTGGTCATCAAACTGCCAGAGTGTAATTTTAACAATAAGACTTAGTCTAGGGACAATGAGAGGGTTTGGTAGAAGGAGGCCCGGCAGTGAGCATATAGAGTCAGTGGAGACAGATCGGCGCATGATGTAGTAAGCATGCGAATTGGTGTATGTAGCGTAATGCAGGTGGGACGGCAATTTAAGCTCCTGAAAGACAAGTAGAGTAACTTTACTGTTATAGTTGATGAGTAGTGAAGGTTTTAAGCAATTTGGAGAACTATATATGAAGTTGAACTGTTTAAGTGAAGCGCTGACTTAGATCGGGAAAACATATTGCTCAAGCCTGGGTCTACGTTATCGTAGTCGGATCTGTATCTTTGGCGACCAGTCTGTATTAGCCTTATCCACGGTCAAATTAAGTGATGTGTGTACTTTAGTAAGTGGTCATATCAGTTGAAGTTGGTTGTTGATTATGTACAATCAGCAGAAATAAACTTATGCATTCCAGTTTAACAAGAAACTACAACTTTCATTAAACTAAATCCCAGCTCGCTTTTCCCGACAATCGCTCTGCTTTCGACAATAGCTGCAGTATCAGCTTCTGTATGATTCCCATCCCCCATATCCTTTAGTGACTAGGTGAACAATTTTACATATTCTGAGGTGCTTTCACCATCCCCTATGCCCTGCTGCTACGAAATGCAGAATTTAATAAATTCTAAGGTGCTTACAATATATTATAAAAAACTAAGTGGAACGCTAATTCCGGAAGTGTGGCTTCTGGATTTACCGAAGCTTATTCTTCAATGGATACCAGTGTAAAATGGACTTAACTTTTGAAAACTCAAGATGTTTAATTCTTTAGTATTTGTGGGTAATAGTTTTTACTAAAGGGTTGTGGTGACTTATAGTGAGTAGTAACAATAGTATATTATTTGTACCATTTTCATAGTTTATAGGATTTGTGTTTATCTTTCAAAATTTTGTTAAAAATAAAATTTTACTATAATATTATGAAATAACAGTTCATTGTAGATTCTAGTGAACGAACCATCTGAATGTACAGATAAATAAATATAAGGACACTCATGTCTTTGGTCGAAATATTAAAGTGCCCCAGGATGACCACTTTCAACCACCCTATCTCCCACATCCTCATAGCTACTGACATGCAACCAACATGTTCTGTGCCATGTAGTGGTAAAAATATATATATAGACACACGTGTCTTTAATCGAAATATGAAAATGTCTCTGATTGACCACTTTCTACTACCATACCTCCCACACCCCCACAACTACTGACATTCAGTAAACGTTATGCACAACGTTTGCCTTCATGCTACTACCACACAGAAACACCAGTGTTCTGTGCCAGGTAGTTGTGGCTGAAAAGTGAAATATAAGGGGACACATGTCTTTGATCGAAATGTGAAAGAGCCCCAGGTCGACCACTTGTGTGCTATGTAGTTGTGGCAGCAAAAAGAAATACGGGGAAAAACATGTCTTTTATCAAAATATGAAAACTTTCCAGATTGTTCACTTTGAACCACCGTATGTCCCACACTCTTACAGCTACTGGAATACAGCCAACGCTGTGAATGATGGGAAACTACATGCTATTATCACAAACAAACACCAGTGGTCTGCACTAGGTAGTGATGGCTGCAGAGTGAAATATAGGGACACACAAGTCATTTTTTATAAATATACAGTGTATAGATAAGATTGGTTTGAAGAAATTGCAGTAAAACTTAAGTCTCATTTCCATATCATCATTGTATCAGTGTGAATCAGCTCCAATAAGTGAAGTCACTCTTAGCTGAACAGAACAGGTGTGTGAATATAAGTTGTCAATGGTGACCTGACTCATTAATGATGCATGATATCCTTGTAAAATCTCAACTTCCATTATAACAGTGCAGTATCTTACAGAAGAGAAAGAAACAGCCACATACAAAAAAGGCCACACTAATCCAATTTAAATACTTTTGGTTAAATGATTATGGTGTTATCTATGAAAGTGTTAGAGACATTGTTGAATGGGATAATTTTAAAAGCGATTTTTGCATCTTCTGAACCATATATCAGAATTTTTATTCATACTCATTCATTGGTTTGAGGAGAAATGAAAAACCAACATGAGTTATTCTAACTTAATAACTCTGAACCGAGTTTTAATTTTCCTCTGGGATGTGCTCCATCATTTCTCCTTAGAAGCCTAATGAGAGTATCAATAACAATCTGAATCCATGTAATTTATTTGTACTAATTTGTTTCTTATTAAATTTTATTGCAAAGAACATTATTAATCTACAAAATCTGATACAGCCATCTAGCTAATTGTAAAAGGTCACCTCACAAGCACAGTCCGGGCTTAAACCTGATGGACTCCATGAATTGTGACATGGTGTGACAAGGAGGGGATTAAAGTACCATGAAATGTCTGTCATGTACTTTATGGAGGCCCTCTTATTCATATAGTAACTCCAGGTATTTGCATAAGTATATCATGAGAGAAACTAAAATCTCCTCACTATCTTCCTAAGTTGTAGAGAAAATCAAAAGTTATTGCTATTCTGAAATTGGGTAAAGATCCAAATATTCCAAGCAGTTACTGGCCTGTTTCATTATTCAGCGATTTATTTACGTGTTATGAACCTTCAATCCTATTTCAGACTGGACCCATGATAGAGCCAAAACTTATCCAACAACAAGCAGAGATCCAGAAAAATGTTGACGACTTGGCATACACTGTACAGGATCCTATGTTTCAACAGACCAAAGTACAGTTAGGACAAGCCCTGTCAACCATGTCCACAAAACAACTCTCTGAAACAATACCCATCCAAAACCCAGATCTGCACATTCCACCTGTGTTCAAGACAGGCAAAGTGGAAACTAAATGTTACATTGGAAGGTCATCCATTCTAATATACAGACCAGCTAAAATATTTAGGAGTCATTATAGATAGAAGTTTTCTGTAAGCACCTTAGAATTGAGTAAATTCTAGTTTGATTAGCTTAACGCATAAGGAAGGGAGTAAGCTTTCTAGTATACATATAATTTTCATTGCAAGTATAGGAAGTGAGAAACGTTTCATGCAGAAGCTGATACTGCAACCTAACTTAAATAAATAAACCAATTTAAAAGCCGTAAAGACCCACAACACTTAATATAAGCAATAAATAAACATTTTTTAATAGTAAAGAATCTTTAAAATAACCTGTAATAGGGTAACCATTATTATCCAACTTGCAAACAATCGATTTTTGCTACATGAGCATTTCACTAATTCTTAACACTTTTAGAGGCAGTAAAGCAATTTCAAAATAATAATAAATTCAAAAGAAAGATAAATTCACTAAAATTCCATAGTTTTGGGCCGTTTAAATAGCTTAAATAAAACTTTAAACACTTTGTGGAATACACTGGTACTTCTAACATTTTTTATCATATGTTTTCGATAATATCTCGAACTAAAAACTAGATTCCCTAAAAGATATAAAAATCTAGTATAACATATTAAAATTTCGGAACATTTCATGCAGTAGAACAGATTTTACATACATGTTAAAGTTATTTTGTCATCAATCACAATGTGGTAATTTTGAAATTAAATTGTGATTAAACCAAGCCACTTACGTAAATAAATCAACCGTTAAAACACGTAACTAAATTCAAAGAAAATTCGGATAGCTTAACTTTTTCGAAATAGACAACACTTGAATAATTATGAACCAGAAACCAAGGGTTTGCTAAACAGTTTTCAAACCCGATCTTGTTAGACTTATAACTTTTCTAATACATCACTGATATTAATAAAAATTACACCACTGGAATCAGGAATTAACAGAGAACACGATGGTACTAATTTTATTGCGATAATTTGCAATCCAGCAGGGTTGCCTAAAAATTGAATAAACTCATATAGAAATAGGGGAATCACTACTTAACTTTTGGAATCTTTTTACCAATATGCCGGTTAAACTAAATTCATTTATAAGCACGCTAATCATTTGAGAATTCTCACTAAACACTTTTTATATACCTTGATGACAAGACTACATGCAGTTAAAGTTTGAACACCTTCTATACTCACAATCATTTTTTACTATTTTGAATAAGCGTCCGTATATATGTGGTATAAGGTATGAGGTATATAAGAAGGAGCTATTGATTTCGTCTTTATTGTTTTGTCTGTCTTTACTCCGGGAACATTGTGTGAAAGTAATCTGCGCTAGGTATGGTGCGTGTGTGTTGGTTAGGCCGAGCTATAACTGGAAATATGTTGAGTGACCGCATGTCTTGACGGACCACCATGCTAAATTTTCTGACGAGCTACTAGTAATGACTGTGAACTTTTAACTTTTCAAAAAGGGGCATCGGCTGGCTTTCTTCTCTTCTTGCAATCTTTGGAAACGTTTGTTTGATTGCCTACTCAACTGTAACAGCTATTTTCTGAAATGTGGCTTTGAAAATAATCTTTAAATTTTGATTCAAGTGAAATTTTGTGATTTCGTAGTAGACTGAAGCCCTTCCTCCGCTTTGGGTTAAAAAAGCTTTGTGGCGGCCGTTAAGCATTTCAGTTGAGTATTCCAGGCAGGCTACATGGTCATTTAAAATTATTGATGCAGATTTATAAAACTTTTCACTTCAAGTAAATATTCAGTTGCGGTACTAGGCTTATACTTCACCCCTAGTATAGCCTGGGTCCTTACAATTTCTTATACGAAGCACTGTGATATAATTGCAGCTAAAGTACACATAAAACAATATTCTAAAAAAGTTATGTTGCAGTAAATGAGGAGCGAATCTGGCAGTCTTTTGCACATCTGCTAAAGCAATCTGTATGCAAGCCCTATTTGGAACCAATCCAAACATTCAAAGAAAGAAGATATAGGCTTGCATGAAACTTGTTAGATAGTGACTGGCTGCATGAAACAAATCCCAACACACGTACTGTACAAAGCAGCTGGATTTGCTGAACCAAAAATACGCCGCCGTAATTCTTGTGACTACCCAATAAATGTTTGATGAGAGGCACGTAATGATTGGGAAACCAAGACCTACATCTAGAATGCTAATCCCTTGCATGCCATTTCTAAATCGCACAAATACCAATCCTCCAGACTGGTATCCAAACTCTGAGGAAGAACCTTCTGGCATAAAACTGGCCTGGGTAAAATGGAGAATCCTCAACCGTATAAGAACAGGAGTGGCTCCAGTAAAAGCTAACGTGTATAAATGGGGCCTGACAAAATATGATCAAAGTGAATGTGGAGAACAGCAGACCATGGAACACCTCTATGCTTGTAGGCAGTGACCGTTTCTAACAATACTCGAAGACGATTTTAGATAGGTATCCAGGGAGCTAAATGACTCGAAAAACAGCATTTTAGAAATATTGACATTTTTTTCCCTTTCAGGGTCGAATTATGAAAAATACATGTCTTTAAATATAATATTACCAAGGTGGAGTCCTTACTCTTTAATATGATACCTCATTTATCTATAGGTATGAAGGAAGATAATTGGCTCATGACATAAAAATGCGTTGAAGAACCATTGATACTTTTTACCTTTAAGGGTTGAATTGCAAAAAAAATGATTTCTTAATATATGATTTCACCATAGCTGAGACATTACTCTTCATAATGCTACTTCATTTATCGATTTCGGTTTGATATCCAGGGAGATAAAAAGGCTCGAGACACAAAAAACGAATTTTAGAAATATTGACATTTGTGCCTTTTAAGGATTGAATTACGAAAAATTTCTTCTTAAAATATAATTTTACCACGGTGGAGACCTTAATCTTTAATATGATACCTCATTTATCTATATTGGTTAGAAATGAAGGGAGATAAATGGCTCATGCCACAAAAATGTGTTGCAGAAATTTTAATTCTTTTGCCCTTTAAGGGTCGAAATCCAAAAAGTTCCTGTCTTAATATATGATGCCACCAAAGATATAATCTTTAAAACAATACTTCAATAAATAATCTCAGATATGTTTCCAGAGAGATAAATGACTTATAACAAAAAAATAACATTTTAAAAATATTGACATTTTTCCCTTTAAGGTTGGAATTCCAAAAAATTACTTTCTTGAAATATGATGTTACCACAGAAGAGACATTAATCTTTAATATGATACCTCATTTATCTATATCGGTTAGATATGAAAGGATGGCTTGTGACACAAAAATGCGTTGTAGAACCAATGATATTTTTCCTTTTAAGGGTTGAATTCCAAAAACTTTCGTTCTTAATATATGATGTCATCAATTCCGAGACATTACTCTTCATAATCCAACTTCATTTTCGATTTTAGTTAGATATCCAGGGAGATAAATGGCTTGAGACATAAAAAAGCATTTTAAAAACATTGACATTTTTGCCTTTTAAGGGTTGAATTAAGAAAATTAGTTTCTTCTAATTTCATATTACCACAGCCAGTGGCATAGCTAGGGGGAAGGAGGGAGCGGTGGGGGCGGTCCACCCCCGGGTGTCACCCGTTTTGGGGTGACACCCGCATTTCGAAAGTAGTAATCGAAATTAGTGTGATGCAATTTTTATTTTTTATTTTTTTTTGATAGACTTCATTTATCCTTTGGTGTTGAAACACATCTACCTTTAATGTTTTGAATATTTTTTTTTTAAGTTGATCTATCCCTATTTCAAATGCAATCCAGGGGGCATTGCTCTTTCATTACAGAAGAGTATAATTATTGGCAACACCGTGCGCTTAAACAAAGAGAGCACCGCTCTGTAGCTCCAACAATCATAGAAACTCGTTGTACTTGCCTTCCGTCACTGTTGTTTGGTTTGTTAGAAGCGGCAGTGGTTATAATGTAACTTTTCTTGTATAAAGAGAGGAAGTATTAAAATTAAAATATATGTTACATATATATATATATATCTAAAATTGTTAAAATCATGTTAATTAGACAGTTAAATTGTAAATCCTTGTTATTTCAGGAAAAATGTTAGATTTTCCTTTGAAAATGAAAAAAAGCTACCAAGCGTATGTCGGAATACGCGTAGTCAGGATTCAAAACTGATTTGCTTATTCAGAATTCCATTAACTTTCAAGCTAATATTCACAAGTGCCTTGCAGTATTTTCTGTTAATTTTTGAATTTATCATCTTACAGATTCGTGATGTATAAATTGAATAGATTTCACGTTATCCAACTTACATTCTTCGTACCTACCTATTGTCGACGGCGCACCTATACTCGACATGAAATCGTATCATGTTCAAATTTATGCAAATAAAATTATTCGGAAAACTGCATTAAACTAGCAATACTGTCAGGTTTCAAGTAAATCCGAACGAGTCCAAGTGTTCGTTGCTGGTATCGTCTGTCGTTGGTAATCAGTTTTTGTAGGACATGTGCTTAAAACAGTCGGAACTGCGTATCTTGCTAGTAAATCGTAACATTAGTAAGCACTTTAACTCTAGGTTCATGTAAGTTTGCTGTGGTTTCTACTGATTGAGAAATCGAGAATATGCAAATATGATCACGATGAAATAAATAAGCTTATGATTCTCTAAGAATTTTCCATCAGAAATTTACAGAAGATTTCTATTATGGGTAACCTCTCTGTCGAATACAGGTACCTAAATTCTTACGGGTTCCTTAAATTGACAGGGATGTCGAGCTTCTCTTCTTGAACAAAAATTAGCTAGGCATACACACACACATTTATGCGCCAGCAATTCCGTGGCGATCCATACAGACGGTAAAATGTGTGTGTACTGTCTAATAACAATCATTACAGATTTGAACGTGGTGAGCATGGGCAAGGTAACCATATACACAGATATCTCACATAACAATTTACTCGCGGCAGATAATATTTGCTGAGTGTCTAAAAACTTAAGTAAAATGAACAGAGAATTCATAGCTCATTTAATTGTGACATATCAGCAACATACTGCATTGTGAATGGTGAAACTAAAAGAGTATGAGAACAGAAATTAAAAAAAAAAAAATATTACCTAGTGCATTGACAGAGGTTTATGGGAAATATATGTATATAATAGTGGATTAATTGAAAAGAAAATCCACTCTTTGTGGAGTGCTTTTCGCAAGAAATTTATATATATATAATGAAAACTCAACAACAATTTGAATAGAAGACGAAATCTACAAAACTAATTTACGCTATTACTACGACCTACTACTGTTTATGAGACATCAACATGAACCAATGGACAGTATCAGCAATACAGGAAGCCCAAATTGTGAAGGGGAGGATCAAGGATATGAGGAAATGCTTAGGAAAATTTATCTTTGCATTTATGTAATATTGAAGAAATTGAAGAAAATGCTTTTCAAATAGTGCAAGTAGCATTATATGATCGTGTTTATAATCTTCCTGCAACAATATTTTTTTTGTAATACTGTCCTTTTCTTTTTCTTTTTTACAGCTCTAATATAAGCTGCTGCACGAATAAATACATTTTTTTGTGTGTAGAACTTAAAACCCTTTTTCAGTTCAATATTGTCACTTCGCTTAACATAACCTCACACTTGGCTCGTGATGTTTTGGAATTTCCAGTGATCCACAAGCCAGGAAATCACAACCGATAAATCTGTAGACCACTACCATAAACACAGCAATATGAGCGCGGCGAGCCAGCTGAACAACAAATCTGTATAATTGATGTTCCTGTGTATGAGCTCCCACAAGAACAGGCTTGTCGCGAGAATATCCGCGCGCAAATCTTCAGCGAGCATATTCTCATACAAATGTATGTGTGTATAGGTAGCTATTGAGCTTTAATCATGAACTGAATGAACATTTGAACCATTTACAACATCTTTATTTATACGCTACAGAGCGGCGCTAGAAATCTAAAATTTACATGTGGAGACGGTCTTAAGTACATACAATGTCATATTTAGGAGTGTGTAGCTACATGTATCTTAGGGAGGTAGTAAAATACTTCACTTGTTAAGTACTTCATGTAAGGACAGCAGATATCACAATGGCATGTTCTTTTATTACCTGACCCATTGTTTTTTTAATTACATTTAATTATGTTTTTATATTTTATTTATTCTTGTATTTTTATGAAGGAACTTAATGTAGAGTTGCTTCTCTGACTATACAGTATCCCCAAGAGTCTCACAACTTGTGGGACCCGAATCCTGGGTTTGCACCAATGAGATCCCATCTGGGTCTGGAATTGCTTCTACTTGGATCAGGCCACTTATGTTAACTTTCCTCTCAATATCCCTTGGTCCTGCAAATACCAAGGTTATGAAGGCATTTAAATACAGCCTATGTTAATGTTTCAATAACAAATGATTGGGTAGCTTTTGCTTTTTTAAATTCATAGCAGAATCTTATGATCGCCCTATAGTTGCACTGGTGGAAATTAAAATCACAACACGCATACATGAATGGTAGAATTATAGGAAGCTTTGAAGAAATATCCAGGGCCATACATAGAAGAAAGATAACAAATGGAAATGAATCAGGCTAAGTTATTACCTTTAGATACAGTTATCAGTGAGAAATGCGCCCAACTTGAGCACCAATACATTCGTCGATCCTTGCCGGCATTGGCTCAACCAGTGTTCGGATTTCTTCTTGGTGTATGTCTCACAATGCGTGCATGTCTTTTGCAGTCAGCTGTTGCACAGTTCGTGCTGGGTGACCATGTGATCTAATGTGTCTACTCCTGGTATCCTAGACATACTCTATTGGGGACAAATCTTGGGACCGTGCTGTCCAAATTGTGATCGAAACTCCTTGCAAGGCTTGCATGACCGCAGTATGAGGACGGGCATTATCGTGTTGAAAAATGAGATTTGGATGGTGAACATGAAGAGTATCACAATAAGATGCAGTACTTCGTCCATGACACCAGTGGCTGCACTTGCGTGACATTCTGAGATCACAGCAGGTAAGCCATTTCTCCACTACACCTGCGAACATGTCGCCGATTATCACTTTGCCACAGAAAGAATAGAGACTTGTTTCTAAACACAAATGTACACCAGTCACATGTCCATTTGAGTTAGATGATGCTGGCAATGAAATTAGATTAATGGGACTCATTGCACAGGGCCCAGAGAGTGTAACCCAGCTTCAAGCAATTAGTTTACAATCGTCCACGGAGGGGAGGGGGAGGGTGACTATCTGTAACAACTGCTTGGATCTGGCCTGCAGTCAACCATCTGCCAGCAACAGCCACCCACACCATTTGGCGGTCTTCACGTGTTGTTACCCATCCGTATGGCCCCATACCTACTCTAGGCGTATTAGAGCCTTCTTTCATCTACTGTGTAACAAGTCTGTTTGCTGACATTTCACTACGGCCAATCCATCGGGAGATTTCACCCTTTAAAAATACGTTAATTCTCAGACCTCTCTCACAGTTAGTCATTTGGGTATAGAGAGTTGTCATTCTTTGCCTTGGCATACTTAGCCAACAAAAACTTGTGGACAACAAAGTGTCATGTTACACCACACTGTTCGCCACTTATATGCTAGAAAAAATTTGCAATTTACATAATAAATAGCACCGAGATTCTCATATTATTACATATAAAACTTTCAATTTTTAATCATTTAATACTCTTCTTGCAGGCATAATTGAGGCCAAATTTCATTCATTTATCACAACACCATCTGGGTGTTGGGATTTTAATTTGAGGCAGTTTGTGTATCAGTTGCTAAGTGTAAAGGTCAAGCTGCACTTTGCCAATCCTGGCCTGTACCGTCACCGCAACGTGTCAGCCGAGTGAAGGCTCGCTCCCTTGCGTCTACATTTTTCCATATCTCGCCCAAGTTCCTACCCGGTCTTTAGTCTCCTTTAACGTTTTCAAGTGATTATTTCCGGGAATCAGTGTTAGGGATGACAGGTAGATTTGACACCCTACAGTATTATAGAGTATTGTACTTTATTTTACACAGTTTTGGTACGAAAGTACATTGAAATACTTTCTAATCCGACTCAAGTAATCACCTAACTGCTTGCTCATTTATATACAAAAATAGTATCCCAGCGGAATATTAACAAATCATCACCACACTGTACTGGAATGGAAGATTGACGCTGTTTCAACGCAATCTCAATGAAATGTCAATCACTTCACCCGAGACGTGTTGGTTTTGTCTGAGATTCTTTTCGATTCACTCAGTATCTTTTGTTAGTGAAGAACGAGATTATAACATATTTTAATTTAAATATAGGTCCTAAAGATTTTGTATAGTAAAAATAATAATTTCATGTAATCTCAAAGTTCTAGTCACAGAGTATCTTATTGTGAAACTCGCAGTGCACCTATATCGTAGTCTCCTAACTTGAAAAGAAGACCTACAGATTAACATGAAATTCGAACTACCTAGCGTCCTTCGCATTAAGAGATAAAAGCTTTGCCATAGGTAAATGTCAATTTTAAGGCCCACAAAAATTATTGTCGAGACCGGGATTTGAACCGGGACCTTCAATTTCCAAATCGCACGCATTAACCATTTGAGTCACCAGTCCGAATATAGGTGTAATAAAAAAAAGTTTTCAAACATGATAAAATAAACATTTTTTTCAATAATATCTATTTTTGATATCTAAAGACACGAATCCACTTTTATGTGTTTGAATACATATTTTTCAATACTTCTAGATTAGTCTTGCATCTGGTTACGGCGTGTGATTCGGTTGTGGGAGGTTCCCGTTACAAATGCAGATCTCGGCTGCAATTTTTGTGGGTCTTAAAATTGATCTTCAACTCTGGCAAAGCTTTGATTTTTTAATGCAAAGATGTTAGGACTCTTCCTAAATTTAACGAACATCTGATGAACATGGATAAAAAAAATATTTTTTTAAGGCAAATAATAACATGAAAAGAACATTTAGTTATAAGGGAAGGGAAGGGAAATTTCTGAACTCTCTCTATGCACTTCTCCACATCCAGCTGGCCAACACTGGTCCGCACCATGAAAACATAAACCAATCCAATGACGGCCGAGTGTCGTACAACACACCGTGTCATTTGGACAAACTTCGATTGAGTGAGCGCCAACACTAAGAAACTTGACATTGCAGTGATAGTGAGGAACAGTATCGGACAAGTGAGGCCTGATCTACAGAGGAGTTACAATTAATCTAAAACCACTTTCGATCACTGGTGAGCAACACGTGGCTATAATCTTACCAAATTGACTATTGAACATGGAGTAACTCAAATTGATAGTTTTGAAGATGTGATTTATGAGTTTGCAGCTGTTATATCTAAAAAGAGGAGATTGCGAAAGCAATTGTTTTTAGTTTTTTTGTTTATCTTTTAAATGATGTTAATATTATCATTTTATTAACTATAATTTTTAATAACAATAAATATTTATTTAATTATGTTGTATTAATATCATATTTTAAACTTACAAGTTATTATATTTTAATTAATTTTGAATTTAAGTTTTCAAGTGGTAACACCATCGTTAACCAACCGCCCTGGGTGTCACCCACACTAGCTGCGCCACTGACCACAGCGGAGACCTTACTATTTAATATGATGCCTCATTTATCTCCATCGGTTAGATATGAAGGGAGATAAATGGCTCATTATACAAAAGCGCCTTGTAGAAATATTGATACTTTTGCTCTTTAAGGGCCGAATTTCGATAAATTCCTGTCTTTGTATATGATGTCACCAAACCAAAGATCTTAATCTTTAAAATGGTACTTCATTAAACGATTTCAGCCAGGGAGATAAATGACTCGTAACACAAAAAACAGCATTTTGGAAATATTGCCATTTTCGCCCTTTAAGGGTCGAATTCAGAAAAAATCCTTCCTTAAAATATGATGTGACCAAGGTGGAGACCATAAGCTTTAATATGTCACCTCATTCATTGATTTTGGTTAGGTATGAAGGGAGATAAGGGCTTGTGACAAAAAAATAATAATATTATATATGATGATGATACTAATCTGGAGACTGTGTACGTCATATATAGCTATTGGATAGAGAACAGTCATGTGCCAATCAACAGTCACCATATTACATTTGTTCCTTCATGTTGCTTTTTTGTTTATTTACGACAACTAGATGCAGAAATTCATGTAAGGAGAAGGGTATTCAATATTTACGCTATTTTATCTGTATCAGTTATAAGAACTAGGTTAAACCATAACCTAAGAATTTTTTTGGGAGATGAAAGAAACAATGAAGTTTTTTAAAAACCGAGAGAAACGTACGTAATCGTGCAATGTATCAGTCAAATAAATGACAGTTATCCGCTTTCAAAATTATAAATATGCATTTATTTAAATGAAATCCTAACCAAATACTCTGATAATCTAAACATAGTAAAATACTCATATCATGAAAGATATAATTAAAAATTATTTCAATTTATAAATCACAATTCAACAATGATATTCTTTCAGCCAAATAGTGTTGGGCAGAGATATTAGAAATTATTTACACAATTTAATACATACACAACTACTTTGAAATTAATTGCCATAATACAGGCAGTAAGTTTGATTTTCATAACATTTTATTCCTAAAAAAATGTGGAAAATCATTTCAGCTGAAATAATGTGGAACTACGAGTACTTTTCAGTAACATGTCCCTAATGAAAGTAAACTTTATTTTCTCATGGTCTCTGCTATAACATAACTGTGTTGCTAGATAAAATGTAATATCCTGTTTTGTAAGTAACACTATAAACATACAAAGAGGAAGGATAAAAAATTATAAAAAAAATTAATGCGAGGCAATCATACATTACAGAGTTACAATTGGTACGTATGTTTAAATGTACATGTTGCTTTTTGTTTATTTACGACAACTAGATGCAGACATTTATGCAAGGAGAAGAGTATTCCATGTTTGCGTTATATTACCTGTATCAGTTATAAGAACTAGGTTGCAACATACCCTAAGAATTTTTTTGCCAGATGATAAGAAACAAAGAAGTTAATTAAAAACTCTGAGAAACTATACACGAAATGTACGAATCACAAAATCTATCACCCAGATAAATTGACCGTTATCCATTTTTGATATTATACTTTCCATCATTAAAGTAAAATGCATTTATTTAAATAAATCATAGTTGAATACTAACCACAGTATGGTACTCATATCACGAAAATATCATTAAAAATGATCGATATTCGCTTTTCCATACAAACTTTTCCAGAATAAATTCAGACTACCACCATAGGTGCCACCTGTCATTATTCATGTGAGGGTATTAAAAGCTATGATTTTCGTATGCAGTATTAGTGGAGGTTGTGTTTAAGTTGACCAGAATCGCAACTGACACATTTTGTTACAGCATTATTCACTCTGAAATGAATTTTACAAACCATTTAAACTGCTTTCATAAGTGCCACATTACTGAGGGTATTAATTAATTCAGGTGAAAGAAGTTCCATATTTATCATGCTGAATTATGCCTCAACCAGTAATAAAACTGATATTACATGAATAGCAAAAGTTTATCTTAATTTGTTTTTAATTTTATTGGTTCTATAATTCCACAGTAGAAGCTACTACTGTATTGCTATGTGAACTGCAAATGAAATATGTAGAACATTAAACACTCAAGGCCGTTAGTGTTATGTAATAACAATTCTGTATAATTAACCAACTGAATATTAAAAAAATAAAAAAATTTAACTGCCAGAATACTGCGTTCAAACCGTCATTTTTGATGAAGCTAGTATATAATAATCTTTCATTCCCCCTGCTGAAGCAGAGGGTGGGCCTAAACAACTTTTGTTCATGCAAAGGTTGTTTGTAGGTAGGAAAGGACCCTCAGTATTTTGAAAATATTTTGAACCCTTTATAATTATTTCTGTTTTCAAACCATCTGTCAGAACTGATTTTCCCTGTTATCAAAGTGTAGAAGTCCAGTATCATGTTTTTTTTTTTAATTTATTTCTGGTATGACATTAATTTGGTTTTATACATCATCCACCATATAACTCCCACCAACTTTTCCACCTACTAAAATACTAACATTCTTTCAAATTCTTCAGTTGACTTAGAACTGGCAGTCTCAAAGCTCTTAATCACGTCACACTCAGAATTATATAAAGTTATATTCTACTTGTCTTGTGCTAAATTAGTGTTGGATACCTGCCGTGAGCAGCAGTCATCGGACTTTCTTGTGTGTTTAATCTAAAGTGTGGTAGATAGACTTTGTTTTTATCTTTGAATTTTCTGTGTAGGCAGTGAGTCAGCAGTCGAGCAACCGCCGCCGTGAGCAGCAGTCGTCGACTTTCTTGTGTGTTTAATCTAAAGTGTGTAGATAGACTTTGTTTTTATCTTTGAATTTTCTGTGTAGGCAGTGAGTCAGCAGTCGAGCAACCGCCGCCGTGAGCAGCAGTCGTCGACTTTCTTGTGTGTTTAATCTAAAGTGTGTTAGTTAGACTTTGTTTTTATCTTTGAAATTTCTGAGAGTCAGCAGTAGTCAGTTGAGCCTCAGCGACCGTAGCCGACTTTGTGTGTGATTTGTATTTTACTGTTTTTGTGTTATCTTTGAATATTTCCTTTTTAGGTAGTGATCCAGTGAGTTGAGCCTCTGCGTCTAGCAGCAGTAGCCGAATTGTTGTGTGATCTGAAATTTCCTTGTTTCGTGTTATCTTAAATATTTCCTGTTTAGGTAGTGATCCATTTAGTGAGCTGTAGCAGCTGTCTGATTTTTCTGATTAATTTGTTTGTGACTCTGTGTTTGGTTGTTTGTGGGACATGGTTTGCGCAATGTGTTACAGTAGGCGTCAGGCTCTCGAAGAGATTCGTACTACGATGGCATCTCTTCAGGCACAGGTGTGGAGCATGTTAGATGACGAACGGCAGTGCGTCGAAGAATTACCGGAGGCTACTGATGTAGAACCGGCAGGTGAGGATTGTCAGGTATCTGTTGCAGGGAACGACTGGCACCGGGTGGATAGGAGAAAGGCATCAAAATTCCAAAATAACCGACGGGAGAATGATATCTTGCCCCTAAGTAATGCGTTTTCAGTTTTGCAGGAGGTTGAAGATCTTAGTGCGAATGGCCAGAAGCACAGCAGGGAAGATTTACTCGCAGACACCGAGTGATGCCAGGGAAAGGATTACTTATCATTGGAAGCTCCAACGTCCGACGTCTAGAGAAACCCCTACGAGACCTAGCTGAGAAGAATGGTGCAGACCCTCGTACTAACGTTCATTCTGTGTGTCTTCCAGGAGCAACCGTGCCACGAGTCATGGAGGCTATACCAAAAGCGATTAGAGAATCGAACTGCCGTCAGTTGAGGGTAGCTGCGCACGTCGGAACTAACGACTCGTGTCATGTTTCTGTTTCAGATATAGTGAAATCTATGGACAAGTTGGGCCACAAGGCGTATGAATCAGCGCGTGAGAATTCGGTAAAGTTGCAGTTTTCCATCTGTAGTGTCGTGCCGCGCATCGATTGTGGGGAAGCCGTATGGTGGAAGATTTATAATTTGAATTGTAGTCTACAGGAGCTGTGTCGCAGAAACAACTGGGGCTTCGTCGATCTTCGACCGATGATAGCTGCCAGCTGGGACGCATTTGACAGGTCGGGCGTCCACTACACACCGAGAATGGCGATCAAGGTGGCTGCTAAAATATGGAACCGTCTTGATGTGAATTATTTTTTAGGAACACCGTGAGGCCCGAGGATCCCTCAGTTCAACGAAGAAGACGCGTCGTTAATCTAGATCTTGGTTCTGGAAGTGACGGCGTGAATAAATCGAAATTTACAGCTCCAAATACTTCACCCGTTTCCTTTCGGAGTGCAAATAGTAAAAATGCGAATTTAGACTCTACAGATACAGATATTAAACCGCTAAGGATAATGGTCTTAATTGTCGGAGTATTAGAGGGAAAGTAGCCGATTTCCACGCTGCAGTTGCGACTAACGATGTTGATATAATACTAGGAACCGAGAGCTGGTTGACGCCAGAGGTAGAATCTAGCGAAGTATTTGCTCCTCAATTCAATGTTTTTCGGAAAGACAGAACTACCTCAATGGGCGGAGGTGTGTTCGTGGCCGTTAATAAAACCATCAATTGCTCCGTAGTAAATGAAACGGAAAATTGTTGCGAGTTAATATGGGTGAAGGTAAAAATTGGCAGAAGTTTAAAGTTCATAATAGGATCATTTTACCGACCTCCGGACTCTGGATTAGATAACGCGGAATATTTTAGACAGTCACTTAATAGTATTTCTCAGAAATTTCAGGGACATACATTGATCATGGGAGGTGATTTTAATATACCCTCTGTTAACTGGGACACATTTACGTTCAGGTCAGGCGGAAGAGATAGGTTAATAACCGAAACGTTCCTGGAATCATTCGCGGAAAATTCTCTTGAACAGATGGTCGAAGAGCCAACGCGGAGCGTCAAAGATTCCTCGTCCATTTTGGATCTTTTTCTTACTAACAATCCGGATATTGTAGATAAAGTTTGTATAGAAGACGGTATAAGTGATCACAAGGCGATTGTGGTAACTTTAAAATCTAGGCTGAATTTGAAGCATGATAAAGACAAACTCGTATATTGTTTCGATAAGGCAAATGATGCGTTTATGGTCGATCATTTGGCGAAAAATTTTGAAACGTACACGCTTAATACAAATGTTGAGGAACTTTGGTTTAATTTAAAAGAAATAATATGGACCGGCTTAAATCAATTTGTTCCCAAGAAGTTTATTAAGGTTAGTAAGAACTTCCCGTGGTTCAATAGGGAAGTGAAACGTTTGCTCAGGAAGCAAAGGCGTTTACATGCGACGGTAAAGAAATCGGGGGACTCATCTGATCGCGCTAAATTAGTCCACTTGCGAGCGGACGTGCGTAAGGCAATGCGTGATGCGTTTAAAGAATTCCAAGCCAGAAATTTATCCGAAGATCTGATTACTAATCCAAAAAAGTTCTGGTCATATGTCAAATTAATAAGAGGCTCTCGTAAGGTCATGCCGTCGTTGATTAATGAAAATGGGGAATTATCAGAAACTAGCGTCGAGAAAGCAGAAATTTTGAATAATGTATTTAAAAAAGCTTTCACAACAGAAAACTCGGAGGAGATTCCGATATTTAACAATCGAACCAACAAAATTATGAATGATCTCGTTCTCGATGTCGAGGGAATAACTAAACTGCTTATGAATGTAAATCCCAATAAGGCTCCAGGACCAGACGGTATTCCTACAAGATTCTACTCTAGGTACGCAAAGGAAATTGCGCCGTATTTGATGAAATTATATACCGCCTCCTTGGATCAAGGAAAAATACCAGCCGAATGGAAGACCGCCATCGTAAGTCCAGTGTTCAAAAGTGGGAATGTTAATGATCCTCAAAATTATAGGCCGATCTCGTTAACCTCAATATTTTGCAGGATTTTAGAACACATCATCTATTCAAATGTCATGCGGTTTTTGGATGAAGATGAGCTTTTAAACCCAAATCAACATGGATTCAGAAAAGGCCGATGCTGCGAAACACAACTTGCCCTCTTAATTCACGACTTGAGCCGTATTATAGATGAGCAATCCCAGGTTGATTTAGTTTTATTAGACTTCAAAAAAGCTTTCGACACTGTGCCTCACACTAGGTTACTTAGGAAACTTCGCGGTTACGGTATATCTAGACAAATATGTGATTGGGTTGCAGACTTTTTGAAGGACAGAACACAGTGTGTAGTTCTCGACGGTGAGCGTTCATCACTTGCCGAAGTGAGGTCCGGGGTTCCCCAAGGAAGCGTGATAGGGCCTCTGTTGTTTCTCATATACATTAATGATTTGTGCGACATAATAAGGGGAATGAAAAGATTATTTGCCGATGATGCTATTATTTATCGTGAAATCACAACCCAGGACGACTGCGCTTTGTTACAAGACGATATTATGAAAATAATTGCGTGGTGTAAAGATTGGCAGTTGGAGTTTAAACGCTTAAAAGTGCCAAGTCATGCATGTAAGTAAAAAGGTGACACCATTTAGCTTTGAATATACAATTAATGGCACTGTCCTTAGAACGGTTAGATTCCGCTAAATACCTAGGGGTAACAATTCGTAATAATTTGTCGTGGAATGAGCATATCGAGAATGTAATTGGGAAAGCAAATCATATGCTTCGATTTCTAGGTCGTAATTTAAAACAATGCACTCCGGAAGTTAAATCGATTGCGTACAGGTCACTAGTGAGGCCTCACTTGGAATATTGTTGCTCTGTATGGGGTCCCCATCAAAAGGGATTAATGGAGGCATTAGAGATGGTCCAAAGAAGAGCCGCCCCATTCGTGACAGGTATATATAGTTGGAGGGAAAGCGTAAGTGCCATGTTGAAGGAGTTAGGTTGGGAAGACCTGGAGCACCGAAGGCGTTGCTCTCGACGGAAGCTAATTGAAAAATTCTCGACTGACGTATTTCGGAATGACAGCAAACAAATATTGCTACCAGCAACATTCATATCTCAGAATGACCGTGAAAATAAGATAAGAGAAATCAGGGCCAGAACCGATTCATTTCCTCTACTCATTTTTTCCACGAGCGATTAGGGAATGGAATAGAATGGATTTACCGGGCGAGTAAACACAAAATCGGACAGGAGTAGCTTCGATAAAGCACTCCGGCCATCCTGATCTGGGTTTTCCATGGTTTTCCTAGATCGCTCCAGGCAAATGCTGGGATGGTTCCTCACAATAGCCCATGGGCGCCACCTGCCATATCCCGTATATCCCTTCCAAACCATTACCTTTCCTGATAGGTGCAATGCGCCCTCCGCCAAACACTTTTAGTGAATCGTGGAGTAATTGTAATAGTAGTAGTAATAGTAAATAATTATAGATTGTTTATCAAATAAAATAAAAGGAGTTGTGTTGTATCCCACTCTTCACAACAGTAAACTACATAAAGCTTGTGTCGGGGCTGCATGCATTGGTTTTTTATTTCAATTTTTGGCAGTTGCCTAGGATTCTGAACATTTTTTTCAGCATATAATTTCTATCTCCAATAAATAGTCCACTAGAAATCTACATCAGGTTTCAAAGGTTTTCCAAATCCTAATGCATAACACTATATTGTCAGCAGACTCATACAAGATTCCAAATTTACAGCCTAATACAATATTTAGTAGTGGGTGGAAATGGAGTTGCCAGATTTGCCTCAAAGTTAGTTTTATAGTTGCCTAGTTTGACTAGTATATAACTATGTATTACCATAAAAGTAAGGCAAATAAAAGCGTCTTAAAAATACAAAACTACCACACTTAAAGCCTCTGAACGTGCCTCTGAGCAGGTACCTACATTGGTCGATAAGCCATATAAAATGTGTTTTACTGTACCTACTAATTATGTTTAGGCGTTCATGTGTTATGTACTTATGTTATTGATTATTACGGTATTCAAATGAATTTCACTGTAAATAAACACAGTTGGTTTCGAGATCATGTCGCACATGTTACATGCTGTAGAAAATAGAATTTCAGTAAATTAATGTATGTTCGCACTTACCATAAAAATTTCATAGATTTATGTTCAAAGTGCTGTAAATTTAACTTATATCAAGTAGCTTGACGATCGCTCGCGACACATGCAATGCAAATAAAATACACAATTTCACCACGCCAATCATATCTGCAATTAACCAATGGGGAAAGTAAGGCTTGTCTTACATACTTAGAGAAAAAATTGCCAGTGTAGGTGCAGTGAAGGGGCTGCCGCTATTGGCCCATTCAAGGGCATCTTGACTGAGCATGCAATATACCTTCCTATCGTGTTCTGATTACTAAAAACTTATTTGATTTACTGTTTACTTATTTCCTCTCACTCGTTCATGAAAACTGACCAGCCAATCACCAGAATATTTGAATATGAATTATATTGTTTGTTACTTTGATTTTTAAGTTAAATAATTTGCCAATTTTGCCCCAATTTTCATTTGCGCCCAGGGCACGTGCCCTACCTGCCCCACCCTCAGTTCACCACTGCCTGACACCCCACAGGATTTTCATCATGCTTTATTAGAAAGATATCCAACATGTTTCATTCCCTGATGTTCTGCTTCACCACTTGTGTAAAACCTCTATCCCTTACTAAGGTACTTGCAAATCTCTGTTCCCTTGTGTTTTTAATTTTTTTCCCCCATCCAGTTGACAAATGGTAAATTTAAATCCACTCGAGTAATGACTATTCTAAGCTCACCTCAGAACTGTGAATCTGAATTAAATTTCTCTACAAGAAACTCATTTCATTGTTCATTCTTCCAATGCAGTAAGCAGGCAACACTCTGAGTTTGTTCCTTTTTATTAGATAAAAAATCTATCCCTAGTAAGTCATGGTCATGATCTATGAAGAATAGAGAACTGTAGTAATCTTTGTTAACCAGTACAAATACTCCTCTACCAATTTCTCCTCTATGTCTGCAGCACACTCTGTAACCATCAGGGAAAACTCCTTGTCTAATAATCCTTCCTTTTACCAAGACTCTACCTCTGTAATCACATGTGGTTCCGTATCTCTGTTAAGTTTGTAAATTCTTCATTCATTATACTTCTACAGGTCAGCAATTACACTCTTATTTTTGGGTTTCTGATATTTTCACCATTAACCTTTGTTTTTTCAGTTGTAGCCTTGTCCATCATTATTTCAACTGCTTTATCTATTTCGTTTGCGTTTTTTTCCCATCGTACGTCTACAATCAGTATCCCTTTGATCACTTATTTTTATCACCTCAACAGCAGTCCCTAATCAGAGAATTAAATGAGCTCTAGTACAGCTTTAGCTAACAGCTCAGAAAGTGCTCCCTTCTCTTTTTAATGCAACAAAGTAGAACCATCAGTATTATGAACCAGAAAATAACCAAACATCCACTTACCAATTCTTCATAGTTGTCAGGATATTCATAATCTAAGCCAAATGGTACCATAAGCACTTGCATGTAGCTATGGAAAGCAAAGTAGACAAGAATACCATCAGATATACTCTTCAAGAAGTGAGACAATGAGCGGGTTTCCACTTCGGAAAATGCATGACTTCCAGCATAAGTGGATGAACATGGATTTGTGCTTGCTCCCGTATCTGCAAACATTAATCATATAATCAATGAAACACAAAACTTAAGAGTAATTATAAAAGTTATGTTTAATATATAGAACTGATATAAAAAAGAAAGAAGTAACAGATGTAAATCAGGGCAGAGAATAACATATTATCGCAGTTATGCTTGTGGTTGGCTTGCTTCAATACACATTCATATTTGATACCAAAGTTACTTCTCTCTACACTGTGCCAGTACTGACAGATATAAGAAAAATAATACAGATATAAGTCCATAAAATTGTTTGATATTGTTCTCTATTTACAACTGCCAGTTCATATTAATAAGATTTGTTAATAAAGTTAATAGTCCTCAACACTTCTGAAAGGGTTTCAAAATAATTTGAAATCTCTGATATTCAAGATCACTGCATTAAATTTTCTAATTTACTTACAATCACTCAGATATCAGAAAAAAACCAACCAGTATTGAAAATTTGAATATGCTTTGATAAAATATAAAGACTGCAATGTTACATCACATTTACACAATCATTCTCCCTATTTATACTAAATTTGTAATGATAACTGCTCCAATTTCAGATATCATAAAAGTTAAAAGTTGTCGGGAACTTGTGCTTGCTGTGGTTGGTACATAACACTTAGTCTGAACTTTAACCACGATATGTTGCCTTTGGACAATAAGATTGTTCGTTACTGAAGATCAGTAGCCACCTGGTTGGATGACCTCAATCAGGAAAGGTATGTTAAAATCAAAATCACTGCTGCTTCAAATGAGTTTAATCATCCTTGTATTGTTCACAAAATTTTACACAGTTACAACAATTGGTATCATCCTTCATTTCCATAATTTAAATGATTGCAGATACTGCAAAGTGAACTGAAGCCAGGTCAACCCACACAGCCCCTAACTGAATTTCAGTCACATGTGGCTCGCGCAACTAAAACACACATACCTCAAATTCCAAGATGGTTGCCAGAAGCACTCCTACATATTATCGTGTGCTGCATTCTTCCTACATCTTGCACCTGATCCACCGAACAAATGGGCATGTTCACTCCACAAACGACTGTTAACAACTGACCATGAGGGGCTCTACCGTAGTTCCATTTATAGAGGCAGTCTGTGAATCCAGTTCAGACCAGTTTCCCACGATTTACCTGACTATCTTGAAGATAAGATTAATTCCTATCAATCTGAAAATTTTACACTTGACAGCTTGCCTCCCAAACGTTAAAACCAATGCTAGTGAAAATTTCTGTAGCTATCATAGTTTTGCCATAAAATTTAATTTCCTAAAAATTCTAAAAATGTTTATAACACCTAAAGTTTAAGAGCTACAAAGTTCAAATGGTTTTGAAATGATTTATTTTCTCTCCTCTTTCATTTGACACTTAAATCCACTTTGTTACTATTTTCTAATAGGGGAAATAAAAAAAATCTTTTTTTATATGTAATTTTGATAATTGATAAGTCTTGAACTATTGAAACTGTTTTAAATGATTCTATATTAGCTTTTTGATAAGGCATCATCATTATCTAACAGTAATAACAGTTATTTAATAGCTTTTTGATCGTTTAACAAATTAAACCTCCTTTCTCAATAATTTGAATTTTTACAAAACTTCTACCAGAAGTCGTTCTACCTACGAGTTTGTAATTACTTACTTTTTCAGATATCAGCCATAATAATGCATATATTCAAAAATCAATTGATGTGTTATGCTCAGAAAAAATTCTACTTCCTTTGTCGAAAGTTTAAACTCACGGTATACCCAATTTTCAAAATCTAGTAGAATGAAGATAGTGACATTATAGGTAGAAGGTTTCCCTGAAGAGATATGAGACTTCAAAATTTAGAATTAGCAGGAAAGTTAGGCAAAAACGGAAAAATAGTCAAAACTATAGAAACATTAATTTAAATGAGACATGAGGTTTAAATTAAAGAAGAATTATTTCTACGAATGACACTACAATTGGTTTTTGAATTGGTGCAACATTTTGGCTGATATCTGAAATATAAAATTATGGATAAACGAATTAATATGGCTTCTTCCAGTAACAGTAATGTGAAAATTTAAATCTAAAAGAAAATTGTCTGCTCTAGTGAAATGATAATAAAAACATTTATTATTGCAATTTGAGAGTAATGATTTCTTACTAAAAAGGCAACACAGAATCATTTAAAACATGTTTCAGAGCTTTCAGTTAAATATTTCTAAAAAATATGCGGTTTCGAAGTTAACAATTTTGGTTCAGCCGGTTAGAAAACAGTAAGTAAGGCAGTTTTAGTACCAAATGAAACAGCAATAAATTAGAAGCAGATTAAAAGTTATTTCAGCTCTGTAGCTTTAAAACTGAGGAGCTATAAACATTGTTTAAAAATTTCAGAAAATAAGTTTTTACAATGAAAATATGAAAGCTACAAATTTTTTTGTAAGGATTGATTTAACATTCATAAACCTATCCAACTACTGTCAAAATTTCAGGCAGATAGAAATTTATTTATCCAAGTTGAGGAAATGAGATGCCGAAATCCACATGTGTGGAGGACTACACTTGACAAGGGACTGGGACATCTTTCATGTGAATAAGGAAAATGCAGCATTCCCATGTGTCTTCTATAAATAGCAGCCCTAGGCTCTTCCCCCCACAGTCTTTGAAAATCAATTGGAGCATGACCACGCTACTTGGTAGCGCAATCTGGGTGCAAAGCTAGGCGGATGTAGATGCCTGGCCAGGCATGTTGAACTTTGAGAATAGTGTGTGGTGAAATTAGCATACCTCATGTGACTGTTCATTCATTTAGGGCTTGTGAGGTTGGTCTGTCTCGAATGTGTTAATCGTACCTGCAATTAAAATTCTTTGGTGACTATTTCCGATGCTGTAAGTTTGTGACTTTATGATTTTCAGAAGAATATATTGTTTAACAGTTTCAATTGCAACAGTGACTTTCAATGATTACCTAACTTTCCTATGTTGGGGTTAGATTACTTTAGGTGGTGACCGAGTTTCAGTAAGCACGAACTGTATATCCAAAGCACCAGCACATGGTTGGAGTTGAGTTGAGCTGTTTATTATAACCCCCCTATAAATTTTTTGTCTTACTAAACATGATGTATAATGTTATTGGGTTGAACTCGATGCTCTGTAAACAAATTTGGTCATGAAATTACAAAATGTATGTTATCTTACAAAGTTTACCCCCCTTTTCTATTTTAACCTATTAAATCTTGCATCATCAACACCAACATGGCCTCTTAAAACTGAAATTCAACTACTATTGTCATAAACAATTGAGCTAAACTATTTCCCACTCAGGCATAGGTTTACGCTCCACTGTCTTACTGTGTAAATTCCTACGATGTGTCTTAGTTTGACCTACCAAATGTTTCCAAACATAGGTTTCTACCATTCATTTTTGCTGTTCTTAGAAACAGCACATTTATTCAAAAAATTACAAAAAAATTAACATTCATCATGAAATTAATCCCAAACATTGCCTCAATTTTTTTTATAACTATCATGCTATCAGATTCAATACTTTTCATTTACATTGAATTTAAAGTTAGCACATTTTTAGTCAATTTCATGATACTTTAAGCATTTAATTTCCTTAAAAGAAAGTCAACTCATCATAAACTACTACTACATTAGCAATAATAATTTGTTCTAGTTTTCTGAAATAACTTCTACTTCTTCACAACTATTCTTATTAAAAAATTTATACTTATTTTCAAAACTTTCTTAGTACATAAAATTCTTTCTATGTATAAAACTCTTAGTCTTTTTTTTGTAATCAATTATCAGATTAATGTTTCTTTATGTCTCCAATTTCTTAATTGTTTCTGTATTACCCTTTATCCAACTGAAATCTAAGTTTTATGCATTATTGTGTAACAGTGACATTGTTTGTGGTTGATGTTAAATTGAACCAAGTTGTATAAATTTCATAGAAAAATTCCTTTAATTGCTACACATGCGATTAAGAAGTATTAAAACATCAGGATATACATAAATGGTGGTTCATTTTCCTATCCTAAATTGTAATTAATTTTTTCTCCTGGAAGCCAAGTAGCATAGCTTGGATGTCAGTTGTGATGGTGGGATGTGGTGAAATGTGAGGAGGGGTGGAAGACAGTGCTGAATCAATGATTCTGGAGAGATACTATCATTGGAAGTAGGGGAACATCACATATTAACTAATGTGAAATGATATATGAGGTGATAAGAAGCCAAGGGGTGCAAGTGACATTAAAAAAAAAATGAGTTAAGTGCAATAACAGTTACCTAATATAATAATGTGTTTGGTGCACAAAGGATATAAGTGGGAGATTGTTAGGTGCTGATATCTAGTGGGGAAAAGAAAAACCACTGACCAAACTACTCCTAGAGTTTGGAGGACAAGGGGTACAAGTGCTGTGATTATTTGTGTTGGTGATCAAATGCATCTTGAGCTTCGAAATTATAGCAAGAATCTTACTGTGTGACTTAAAAATTATTGATTTAGTGCTCTGCAAGTTTGTATATATTATTTTGATGTGTCATTACTGACAGTTTAAGAAAATATGTCTGAAGCAGATGAAAATATTGAACCTAACCTCTACAATAGTGGTAAGTATTTTCCCAGATATTCTGTATAATATTACGAAACACTGCAAATATGGTCATTTTAGTGTCAGACAGTTGGAAATTAATTAGGAAGTATTATTTACATTCTTGTTATTTCTTCCTCTTTATAAAGTTTGTAATGTCCCAGATAAATCAGATGATGATGCAAATCAAGGCACAGAAGAATCTTCAAATTATAGGTACATACACATCATTACTAACCTGTAAATAATTATAGGTATATATTCCTATTGCCATTGACTTTTAAAGAAAAAAGAAAAAAAAAAGTAAAGTTTAGAATATTATTCTTTGTGAAATTTATTATATTTTCAGAGTCTAATAAAAATGATCCTAAAAAAGAAGCTGATGAAGCAGAACTTGTTGGGTCAGTTCAATGTGGCAAAAGGAAAATGAAGATATTAGACAGCTGGAAAAGAAACATGGCAAAGAAAGCAAGGAATAAAGGGGAACAGTACACAGATAGGATAAGAAATATGCATGAGAAGAAACAGGTGAGGGAGTGTTACCATAAATGCAGGTTTAAATGCAATCAGAATATTTCTGAAGTAAAGAGACAAGAGATCTTTAAACAGTACTGAAAATTGGGAGACTGGAATTTGCAAACAGCATTCTTAAATTCTTCAATAACCCCTCCAAGATCCAACAAGAAAGATGGCAAATGCAGCATGGGAGAGGCTTATTAGTTGTGAGTATAGCCTCATAGATTATAGGGTTTACAAGCATTTCTTCTTATAAACGCTGCACCTAAGCAACAAAAGATTATTTAATGTTATTGTAATAGGCTTTTTAATGGAATATGAATAAAGAAATAATCTTTAAATTTACGATTGTAAACGGCGGTTGTGGTAGTGCAGTGAAGCCAAGCGAAGCTGAAATGCTGACAGTGGTGTCAGCAGAATTGCACATCGGGGACACGCATGACAAGAGGGTATCGAACGAAGTAAGCATGACCAAGTGGAAAAGTGGGTTATCCTTCTAGAACATTCGGGAGGTCACCGACTCAAGTCATGTTCGAGAACCTTCGATGCAAAGACAGGAATCATGTGCACGGGTGTGGCTTATGCTATAAAAGTGAGGCAAGAGAGTGCCTTGACCTCAGCAGTCTGGGAAGATACCAACGCAGTCACTATGTCAGATTAGAGATCGACGTCGGGAAGCCAGCCGGGTCCACTCCTTGATGCCAAAGTTAATATGTAAGACTGCTCTACAGTTTGTTGGAACTAAGCATCTTGGATACTTTGCTGAGGGGAACCATTTAATATGTGTAACTATCCGATGGCATTGGCACAATAAATGGGTAACAGCATTTGAGACTTTGCCTATTTAGTACTTGGCTAGCCTATGCAGTGACCCGGTATTGCAGTCGATGGACGTAACCAGCCGGAGGACTACAGATCCAGCCAAGTAAGTGATTGGTAGAAGGAGTTGCCTTTGCCCAAGCCATCTTGGCAACCAATCGACCAAGCCCATAAAACGGTCGGTTACAAGTGGAGTCAGAAAAAAAAAGAGGCATTCAAAGGCACAAGTAAGGCACAAGTCGTGCCACAACAATCCAGTGGTTCCAGAAGAAAATAGTCAGCTACAGTTAGATGCAGATAAATAGAACTAAAAATAATTAAGGCAGATTCTAGGAGCAAAGGAGGGTACCCAGGCTGGCAGAAGAACATTATCGTCGAGTATCGCAACACCAGAGCGCGGGCTTCAAGCAGCGCGGCAGATCCGATCTTCAAACAGCGCGGAATTCGAGGCGGCCATTGACCAGAGCAGCAGCAGCGGGGTGGTGCGGCAGCTGAGGGAACTACGCGACCAGCCAGCCAGCACGCAGTAGCAGCTCGGCTCACATGCCTCCAGGGCGGCATTGGAGCAGGAGGTTACGCTGCGGCCGACAATCCAAAAAAAGGGGGCGTAACCTAACTCGTCGAACCATCGCGGTGAGTACAGTTTAGTTCAGTATCATGCCTAATACTAGCAAGGCACCTGAAGGGGGGCAGACAGTACAGGAAGCTGTCTCTGATTTGAATGAAAGAGAGTTGGAAATTTAGCCCTTCAGGCAAGCTTAGATAAGGAAAATGCAAGGAGCTTGCAACTGCTTAGTATGTTTCTCGGGCCAGGCATTAGTTTCAGCGGGGCTCCAGGGGAGAACTTAATGGAATTTTTAGATAAATTTGATAATGTGATCCAAATGTTTGATTTGCCCTCAGATATTAAGCTTAGAATTTTAAAATCCCGATTGACTGGTGCGGCCTTCTGGCATGTAATGGTCGATAGAATGTGTAGGATGTCAGAAAGTTATCAGGGGCTTCGCGAAGAGTTAATCAAAAGATTTTAGCCAAAGGAGAGTACAGTGTTCTATCGTGAGAAATTGCGAAGTACTAAGAGGATGCCAACAGAGGGGTTGGAGGAGTTTGCAGATCGTTTGAAGGCTATAAATGCCCATACAATTGAGCTGACAGGGGATGAAAAACAGTACGAAATCGTGCTCTTCGAAGCGGAACAACACTTAATGGAGGTTTTCTTAGCTGGAGTGAGCACAGAACTTTACGAAGCGATTTCTCTTCACCAGCCGAAATGTTTTTTTCCCAAGCACTAGAGTTTGCTGTTTTGTTTGAGCAAGTAAAAAATAGGTCATCAACAGAAGGCAAGTTTAAGCCCGCGAAGCAAGTATTTTATGCACAGAGAGTGATAAGGTGCTGGTCTTGTGGGGTGGAAGGTCATCGACAAAGAGACTGCTTTCGGAATTCTGGGAATAAGGGAGGAAATCATAATAAACCGCAACAAAACAGATTTATGAAACCTAGAAATAATAATAACACTCAGTGTTCACAGTGTCATCACAGAAATCAGGGCAGGTTTAACAATAATAACAGAAATCCCCAGGGGGGGGTAGTTTCAATACAAATAAAAACAAACCCAGAGCTTGGCAGAAAAATGGTAGCAGGGGTGGCCATTGTGCAGAGGATGTGAGGGATAAGGCTGATAGTCAAACAAGTAAGGAATCAGGTAAGTCAGTAAACTGTTAAAGGATAGCCGTGGGCTCAACGAGTTGCCCTTCATTAGCGTACCTGTTGCCAATAGCCAGGACAGTCAAGGGACCTCAACAACATTGACCTCACGGTGTCAGCAGTGTGTGACGGTAAGGCTTGTAAATTTCTGATTGACTCAGGAGCAAATTGTAACCTTCTGAGTGCAGAGATATGTGGTTCAGATGGCCTCAAACCTCCCAATTTTAAAATCACGGGTATAGATGCTTCTCAGGAAATCTCAGTGTTAGGCATCAAAGAGGTAAAATTTAGTATAAAGGGAGAGGAATTTTTTACGACGGTATATGTGGTTCCTACGATGGGTCCAAAATTTAAGGGGATCTTGGGAGTAACATTTCTGCAACAACATAAGGCGGTATTGGATTTCTCGAATTGTTCTATTAGTCTAAGGAATCGCCTAGGCGAAGGCCTTTTCTGATAGAGCTTCAAGGCTCTAGAACGTATCCAATGAAAGAGCCTGATATCACTCTTTCTGCAATATGGATACATCAGCCAACCCTGAAGTCTGATCTTGCATATGATGTGCCTGGATCCACAGGTAAAGTATTAATGATCCCATTACCTAAAGAATTGGAGGCCGAAGCAGGAGCAACTGTGCTCATAGATCCGTTACCGGTGAACGAGTTCCTAGACCAGAGGAAAATCTACGTATAAAGGTGCGTAACTAATATTTGTGTAAATGAGGAGAGGAGATGTGTTCCAGTTATAGTAGAGAATTTTAGCGAGTGCAAAGCAGAAATTCCGCGGTGTCAGATAATAGTAAATGTGTCTGTAGTAAGTGTAGATGATTTTTTTGCATACTGTAACTCATCCAGATGAGGGTGGTGATATTGGGGCACAACAGGTAAGATATGGTTGGCCGAACCAACGATTAATTTTGAGGAAAAGTTAGGACATTTGTCAGGAGCTCAACAGGAAAGTTTAAAAGCATTATTGGAAGAGTATTTAATTTTGTTTTCACAAAAGCAAGGCCTTACCAGCCACTAGTCTCGTTGAACATAGGATTTTGACGGGGGATGCCCCCCCCCCCCATACGTCATCGACCTTATCGCGTTCCGATCAATCAAAGACAGATTTTAGATGAACTAATTGATCAGCAATTATGAGAGGGAGTAATTAGACCATCAAATTCACCATGGAGTAGTCCCGTGGTTTTAATAAGAAAAAAAGCACCATAGGGCGAAATCAAGTACCTATTTTGTGTTGATTATCGACATTTAAATAAGGTGACAGGTACCGGACGTTTACCCCCTCCCATCGATTCGTGGAAACAGTAGATTACCTAGCAAATTGTCAGTATTTTTCCACCTTAGATCTAAAGTCAGGGTATCATCAGGTTAAGGTAGCAGAACAGGACAGGGAAAAAAACTGCATTTTGCGTCCCAAATGGTTTATATGAATATTGTAGAATCCCATTTGCTTTAAGGAATGCTCCAGCTTCCTTCCAAGCGCCTACTAGACACAATCTTACGTAATATAAAGCCGAAATTCAGTCAGGTGTATATCGATGACGTTATCATATTCTCCAAAAATTTTGAAGAACATCTATCACACCTTCGAGAAGTGTTTGAACTGGCTCAGGAAAGCCAACTTGACACTTTCCTATAAGAAATGCCACTTTGAATTGCCTCAAGTTGAATATCTTGGACATTTAATTTCGAAAGAAGGGATAAAACCTCACCCTAGATTAGTTTCCACAGTGAGAGATTTCCCTCCCCCTGCGAATGTTAAGGAATTACAGTCATTTTTGGGCTTGTCTAACTATTATAGGAAATTCATTAAGGGGTATGCCAACATTGCTAAACCACTAACTAGATTGTTGATAAAAGGAGCTAAGTTTGAATGGTCGGAGGAATGTCAAAAGGCTATGGACACGTTAAAAGAAATTTTGACTACACAGCCTTTGCTAGCTATACCAGAGCAGTCCAGGCTGTTTCGCTTGACGACAGGTGCTTCAGATTTTGCAGCGGGAGCCGTGCTATCGCAGGTCTTTGAGGATGGAGAGAAGTCGATATCTTTCGCTTCACGCCAATTCAATCCCGCAGAAAGACGTTATTCAGTCACAGAGAGAGAATCGGCAAGTCTTGTGTGGGGAATTAAATATTACCGTACATATCTATGGGGTAGAGAATTCACATCTATTACGGAACATAATACTTTTCGTTGGTTGTTAAACCTTAAAGATCCATCAAGTAGATAGATGTGATGGGCGCTGTTACTTTCCGAGTATGATTTCACGGTTGAAGTCAGACCTGGTTTGGAAATCGGGAATGCTGATAGACTGAGGAGGAAAATAAGGATGATAGAAGTGCAACAACCACTGACATTGGCACAGCTACCGTTGCACCAATCCGAAGACGAGCAATGTACATGTTGGCGTCAACACCCATGATTTGTGCTGCGTGATGAGGTGCTGTATCGACAAACCAGGCAGGGAGAGAGAGCGGTAATACCGGCATCCTTACTAGTGATGAAATTACACCATGATTTGTTCTATGGTTGCCATTCAGGATACAAAAATACGAACCGCTTAATAGCTAAATCGTAGTGGTGGCCGTCGCGCCAAAAGGACGTGAGAGTGTATGTGAGAAGCTGTCTCATCTGTAATAAACACACGGGCGAGACTAAAAATCGGGAGAAATTACAATCTTTGCCAGAGACCACAGCACCATTTCAAAGAATTCATTTAGATGTGGTTGGCCCGTTCCCCAGGACCAATCGTGGTCACGTGTTCATTCTGACCATCATAGACGCTTGTTCACGATATATCGTAATGGTACCTCTCACTAATCAGAGTACGGAGGAAGTTGCTAGGGCTTTTGTAGTGAATTGGGTGCTAGTTCATGGAAAATCGGATTTTCTCTTGACAGACAAGGGTTCGAATTTTCTATCTGAGCTGTTTACACAAGTATGTAGACTATTGGGGATAGAAAAATTAAAGACAACGGCATTAAATCCGGCTGGGAATGGAAGGGCAGAACAATTGTCACAGGACTATCATGAAAGCTCTAAGTTGTTACATGAATAGGTCACAACAAAATTGGGACTTAATTTTGCCTTTTATAGTGAGCGCATATAACACCAGAGTCCATACCTCCACAAACAGAACACCATATGAAATACTATATGGACGAGAGATGAACTCACCATTTTCAATTTTTCCAGTATCCAAAGAGATTACAAATCCGGAAGTAAGGAGTCTAGCTCATAAATTATGCAGGATATGGACCAGTGTGTGAAAGGCAAATTCGAAATCTTTCGCCAAGCAGGAAAAAGCTTATGACAAAAAAGCGAAACCACAGGTTATTCCGGTTGGTTCGTTTGTCTTATTGAATAGGCCTTATAGGAAGCCAGGATCATGCTCCAAATTTAATTTCTCATGGAGTGGACCATTCGAAGTACTGTCCATTTTGTCACCGGTCACCTTGAAAATCTAGTTACCTGACAGGGATCTTGTAGTACACAAAAATCGCGTCAAGCCCTATGTTTGGCGAAAAAGCAATCGGAGGCAGTGGAATTAAATTGCTAACACAATCCCTGGGTCATTGAGTCGAGACACAAATGCAGGACTCCCACTAGATGCCCCCCCTCCCCAACGATAGGAAACACAGTACAATTTGCGAAGCCGGCAAACAGAGGAACGAAAGGGAAGCTTAGCACAGCAACAAAAGGGGAACGATCAGAAGAAACCAGGTAAGAAACCAGAATCCGAAAAAAATAAAACACATCAGTATAGCCTAAGAAATAGGAACTGAGCGGGAAAAAATAAACAAGTAGGAAGTTGTTTGCAATAAGCCTTGGCAGTTACCCGTCTAGAAAAATGCTGGCGGACGTGATTAGATGTAAGTAAAATTTATGTTAAAAGAAAGGGAAAAACTAGTTTTGATTGTTGTTATAAATGTAGAAATGGACATTCACAATGTAAAATGTGCCAAAGATAACTGAGCTAAACTCTACTCTAAGCAGTGAAAAAAAAAAAAAAGATGCCTTGTGTAACGCCAATAGCAAAAGTACATTCGCTTTCGTGGAAATTATGTTCCACAGGCTACTCGGCAGGTGTCAAAGACCAGCTTATGAGAAGGCGATTCAGCGGTTGACGTGGCAAGGACACGAGAGCGTCGTAATCATCAAAAGCTGAGTGGAACGCCGCAGCAGGTCAACTTCACGTTCACGGACAGAAACTTAAGTAACAAAACGTTAGTTGTAGTGCATCATAAGATAGAGACTTTAGGTCAGTGTGCCAGTGATTAAACATAACATTTAGTAGGGACTCTAGGGAGTTAAAAGACCAAGTCAGTAGTGTGAAACAGTACAACTAAGTGGTTATGGGGTATCACATAAGAATGTATTACGCTAGTTTTATATTGTTAATGGTAAGCATATTGCAGGGAATAGAAATAGGCCAATGCTATAAGATAACACCTCTTATAAATGGAGTAATTTTTGTTAAGCAAGACGATGTGATAAATTCTCCATTCCAGTGGACCATTGTTGCACAAATTAGCTTTTTTGAGTTATGAAATCACAATTTGGAAATAAGCAAAATATTCAAGTTATTAGATGCTTCTTTTCAAAATTTACCCTCTTTTTGATGGCGAAATAACACATGCATTATTTGCTAACTTGAGAGTTTTGTACACATCATTGGTGGATGAATACCATAATTTAGTGGAACTTTTACCTACAGGAAGCCTTCACCTAAAGACCCACCTCTCCTTCCCCAACATGATCCCCTCCTCAAATTCCAGGAATACCTCACATCCAACCTGTACTCAACATCTTTCCTTACCTCCATTTCCCACACCAAGAATCAAACACATGCTATGAGAGAATAACACCATCATCCTTCCAGCTGACAAGGTCTCAATGATCAGTCATGGACAGCAGTAAGGCTCAGTCTTTGAGACAGCGCTCAGAAAACAGCAAGTACTGTCCACATCCTACAGATCAAATAATATGCAATTTCAGGGCCTCAGTGACATGGAACACTTCATGGAAATCAGATACACTGGCAGAATTCCAAGTACATTCTTCCTCATCCCCTTATTTTATCAAAGGTTTCCTCCATTCCCTGGACAATAGTCACTCAATCAACTTTATGTGGACTTAATCCCACACCCATGTTACCTTTCTTGATTTGGACATTTCCTTACAGAATAGGGACATTCTTTCCTCTGTTCACATCAAACCTACAAATCTAGAATATCACACATCTCCTAAATCTCCCACAGCAAACATTCATTTCTTTACAGCCCAGCCATCAGGGGCAGATGCATCTGTTCTGATGAACAATCACTCACCAGATACATCTGAAACCTGTCCCAAGCTCTCACCTCCTGTGACTACCCCCTGATCTGGTATATAAAAAAATCTACAACCCATCCTCCAAACAACTACCCCAATGTTGTACCTCTTAAAATCCACGACACCCTGAGTCGTGCCTAGAACAGTTCATATCTCCATCCCAAACGGACCCAACTCTCCTTCCCCAACACCATCCTATTCCATGTTCAAGGAATTTCCCAGATCAAACTTTTCCTCAATCTATTTCCTTGAATCCATTCCTCATTCCAAAAATCTTAGTTTGACTAAAATCTGAGCAATGAGAGAACTGTCTAAGAATAAGAACATCATCACTCTCCCAGTTGACAAGGGCTCAATGATAATAGTCATGGACCCCAGTGACTATGAGTCTGAGGCTTTGAAACAACTCTCTGACAACAACACATACAGTCCACATCCTACAGATCCTACAGTCTCAATTTTCCAAGATGTATGCACTTCCCACGAACTCCAGTGCAACTTCCAAAGCCTTTCAACCAAATCCTTATCATTCCTTACTCCACAGAATCTCCATTCCCCCACATTGTACCTTCTCCCCAAGATCCATGAGACTGGCAACCCTTGATAACCTATAGTTGCAGTGTATGGAATGCCCACTGAACAGATTTCTGCTCTTGTGTATCAGCATCTTTAAGCTTTAATATAGAACCTCCCTTCATTCAAAATATACGTCATACTACCTTGAAACTCCATCCACAGTTTGCACTACACTACCATTATGCTCCTTCTTCTTCTCCATATATGTCACTTTGTTGTACACTAATATCCCCACAGTCAGAGCCTGTGTTCCATGGAACACCTCCTGGAAATGAAGCACATCCTTCCTCATCTCCTTGACACTTTTCATTGTATCGAAAAACTTCATTTCCTCCAACTCTAAAGTTTACCACCAGATACATGGTATTGAAGTGGGTACCCACATGGCCCCATCGTATGCAAACCTATTACTGGGAAATTTGGAACAACAGTTCCTAAACAAAATACTCAATCATACCTCTTGTGGGTTTTTAATATGTAGACGATATTTTTCTGATCTAGACTCATAAAGAAAATCACATATTAGATCCCTCCAATCCCTAAACAATAGTCTCTCCATCAACCTTACCTGGACTTTAAACCCATGTGACATTTCTTGAAGTTGACATTCCATTACAGAATGAGAACCTTTATTCCTCTCTTCAAAGCAGACCTATAAATCTACAGCACCTTCACCTCAACAGCTGCCATCCTTTCCACACCAAACATTTCCTTCCCTACACCCTGGCCATCTAGGGCAGACGTATCTGTTCTGATGATGAATCTCTCTCCAGATACACCCAAAACTAATCCTAAGATCCCACAGTTACCCTCTGATCTGGTACAGAAAAAAATCTCTCATTAATACATTTAACTAGTTGATCTGACAGACATTGTCCTGTCCAGATTTCATTAAATTTTTTTTGTGAATTTGTGAAAAGTTGTTTAAAATATGTAACCAAGCAAAAATAATAAAACATATTTCTGAGAGATAATTGTATTTATTAGCAATTGTGTCTGTGGTTATTCAATTTGAGGATGATTACACTCAGAAATATGCCAATGGGAAATTTTATATGCGAGATGAATTCTAAGGCCCGTAAACTGCTGAAATGTTGGAAATGTGTGATGTGATTTAGAACCTTGTGGTTTTGTTCCAAAATTTATAACACAATTAAATTAAGTCAGAATTTCATGTTAACCAAATGATTTTTCCCCCTATTAAATTTGAGATCACAATGATCTTGATCAATGAATTTCTATCATTGCACCACCAAACTGGTTTTGATTGTTTTATAACACTTACATCCTTCAGTCTTGAGCCTCCACAGACTTTTTATGTGCTATCGTACATTCATCCCAAACAATCAATTTGTAATATGGCAGAACTGTGCAGTTCTTCAAAAGATTGTATGTTGGTGTTTCATTTATTTGCATATTCAACGGCAACTTGAACGAGCTGTTTGACTGCCTTCCAACAACATAGCTGGAATTCCTGTTAAAGCAAGTTCAAGTACAAACTCATGCTGCGATTGAATTGGAGCCAAAATCAATTAGATCCACTAGGTACATATAAGAAGAAAATCTCTCTAGTTTCATCATTCACATTTTTCATGAGCATATTTTTGTTGTCGATTCAACAGAAGAACATTCATTGGAAATGATTCTCTAAATGCATCATAATCATATTGCTTTCCGCATTTCAGCTCTTGATTAAATGTGTCATACTTTGGATGGCTGGGTGCTGTCATGACTGATTGAGGTAATACCTTTTTTGATGTCATCAAACATGTCCTCAATTAATTTCAATGGAATAGAAATGAAATAAATACATTTGTTGGACAGATCATGAAACAACCCAAAATAAAAACAAAGATACATTTATTTTAATTTACGCTGGAACACGTTTTTCCAAATTTTTCTCCAGATCTACCAGTTTTATTTTATTTTCTAATAGAAAACATTTAATTGAGTTATTTCCATCCCAGGAGCATAAGGAACAAAACTAAAAAGAATTACACATATCCATCATTCGAATCATGAGTTATGGTCTTGAGTTCATACAAAAATCCAATAGAAAAAAGAACTTTTAGTTTTTCCCAAATTTTCCAATATTTATTTCCCTATAAAACTTACTCAGACTTTTACAAACTTTATTTAAAAACAATAATACCCCAAATTAGTCCATAGGAACAGCACATTTAGTTTTTTTCCATTTTTTTCCAGCATTGCAGACAACCATTTTTTTCTCTTACCTAAATTGTTCCACAAAGAAAACTCAGTTTTTTCCCAAATTTTCTGTTCAAATTTTCCAAGATAAAAATAAAAAAAATCTAGCCATATCGGTCCAGCCGTTCTTAGGTGATGTGGTTACCAATGAACAGCATTTCATTTTTATTTATATAGATTATGTAATCTTCAAAGAATAATGAACAACTGTGGTCCAATGATACCAACATGTAACCTCTTTTAATATTGCATTTTCTAACCCTAAATTTTGTTTCCCTTTATCCAGCAAGTCATTTATGCTTTTAATTTATTTACCATCCTAAAGGATTCCTCTGGCACATGCCTTGTATAAATTCAGTTCTACACTGTCAACTTGGACTCTCAAGTCCATTTTGCCTGAAATATCTTACATATAGCCTGCTCAATGAGATTCACCTTAATTTTGCAAACAAGTTCATTTACACACATTCATCAACCTCTCTATCAGCTTCCCCCACTGATGTCAAACTAATCAACCTACCATTTTTATCCCTATTTGTCTCCCATCCTTTGTGAATTTCTCTTCAACAGTCCTCTCCAAATTCACTCCAAATATTTCATGGAATAGTGTTTTCAATACATCCTCATCCACACTGCCTCCATTGTACTGTTTTAAATTTTTTGTTTCCCTCACAGTATGATTTACTACCATACTCATATCCTCTGATTTCTTTCTGCCCTGAACGATTGTCTCATTCAACCAGTTACGTAATATCACTAACATTTTCAAATGCTTGGTATTTTCTTCTCCATCCTTATTCACAATTGTCTCATTACTTTCCCTTCCCCCTTATTTTTCTAACACAGCCGTAGAAAGTTCTAAAAATATCATTCACTGCTTCCCTTGCATTGACAATGTTAAACATAACCTCATAATTAGCCTTCAGTTTTGATGTTATTATTTCCTTATTTAATTTTTTCAAGTGTTCTCTACTGTCTTGCTGTCTCTTAACTCTATAGTGCTCTTTTCTTACTTACTCTTTAGCTTCTTCAGATCCCTATTATAGTATGTAAGTTCCACACGTTTCTTTATTGTCTGTTTTGGAATCAAAATTCCATGCACCATTTCTTTCCTAGAATTTGTTCCATTCCTCTCCACTGTACTGGAACTCCTCTTCCATATCCTGATCCTTTTCATGAAATATCTCTTCAATCCTGAAATATTTTTGTAATTGAAAACTTGCTCACATGGCTCTTTCTGCCTAAAGACCACATTTAAACATTGACATTTGTCACCCCTTCCAAATAACCATACTTTTTTATTATTTCCTAACCATCCACTGTGATTGTATCACTTCCAATAATCTCTCTCTCTCTCTAAGTTCTTCTACAACCTGTCAAAAGCCCTCATTTCTGACTGCTACTTTCCAGGTCTTATACACAGACGAATCTATATGTAGCATAGGCCATCCCTCTCACAAAAACTACAATCCTGTGACAACTGAAACTACTAAACCTTAATAGTCACCAACAGGGTATCCCTCAAAACCCTTGTTGTGGATATGACTACCTATGTTCCTTTTACAAAATGCACATCATTCTCACAAACATCCTACCAATTGCCCTAACGTGTGCTTCAGGATATAACCCAACGTTCAGCCACCACTACACACTTCAGTCCTACCATCAGGGAAATTTTCCTATTTATTGCAGTTGTGACACACAACATAGCATATGTCGTGTGTCAGCTCACCTTCCTTCTCTGCATAAAGACATGTATAGGTATCATCACCAGGATGAAAACCCAATGACGACCAGTTTACATCACTAAATAGCTCTCACTGCTGTTCCCACAACTCCAGCAACTGCTTCACTGTGATATCGATCAGTGTGTTTCCACTAAACACCAAATCCAGTTTGATGGGAGATAGTTTATCAGTCGCTGGTGACTAGTGATACAAGAGCACTGGTAAGCCAACTTTTGTTAATATTTAAATGGTCTAAATATTAAAGAATATTTGTTTAATACAAATAAATATCATTAATTTTTGTTCATTATTGCTTTCTGTGGCAATATTACATTTCCAATGCTATTCTTCCTTCTTTCACTTCAAACTTTTGCCTCACACCCCTACCTTATCTTCAGTAGTATGCATTAATTTTTATTCATTGATGATATATGATATGGCTCATGTACACCACTTAACCTCTTTGTTATATTTCCCTCATATATTACACTGGTGTTATTGAAAACATCATGAAATTGTGGGGTTTTTTTCTGTTATAAATATGAACTGCTGTTGCAGCTCTCCTGCCTCGGACATTCTTAAGTGATGGGTTTACTTTCCTCATCATGTTTCTTTTAATATTGCCTTACAAGCTGAGTGTAAATATTTATATAAATACAAAGTAGTTTGGTAGTGCTATCAGTGTGGATGTGGACCATTCCATTGAAAGAGGAATCTAAACACCAGATATGATGCACTGCTCAAGTGTAATGTGTGTGCCAAAGTAAAGTCAGGACACACTAGGCCGATACTGGTCTGCACTGTAACCGCACTGACACTCGGGCGAGTGTCAGCTCACCCCCCCCCCCCCCCCCTTGCATCAATATTTGTCTGTAGGTTGTCCATGTGACAGATGGATTCCTACTCTCTCTTCAGTCTCCTTTAATGTTTTCATGGGACTGTTTCATGGAATCAGTGTTAAAAATTTCTGTAAAAGTGAACTGGGGGTTGGCATCCATACTCTGTTATAGAGTACTGTACTTTATTTTGTGTAGGCATATTTTATAGTCTATGAAAATAATAAATTCACATTATTACCTCATTGATTGATCTTTTATGTCCAAAAATAGTATACCAATGCAGTCTCAACAAATCATCATCACACTGTATGGGAATCAAAGATTCTTCTCATAATCACAATGAAATGTTAACCATCACTCACTTCACATATGACATGTCAGATTATTTTGAGGTTCCTTTTAATTAAGTAAATATTTTTTTGTTAATAGTGAGATTATTATATATTTTAATTTATATATAGTGTAAGGAACAAAGGCTACTATACGGGGCTGAAGTATAGAGCTAGTACCTTAACTGAATGTCTCTTTTAAGTGAAATGTTCTTTAAATCTGCATTTATAATTCTAAATTGACCATGTGCCTGCCTGGAATATTTAACTGTAATGCAAGTGGGCCACCACTAAGTTTATTTGACCCAAAAGCTTAGAAAAGGGTTACTGTTCAAGGTTAACTCATTTGAAAAGTCCACTTGTTAAAAAATTTAAAGTTTATCCAAATCACATTTTGAAAAACAGCAATTACAGTCAAATAGGCTATTGAATCATACGTTTCCAAAAATTGCAAGGCTGTGGAGAGAAATAGAACCAACCAACCCCTTTAGAAAATTTAGAAGTTCATAATAGTTGTTAACACAATATTCTGGTAAAGAAAATCATCATGGCTGACAAACATTCTTAGTCTGGCTCACTGAGTTCCAGCTACACACCAAAACTACTGGCACAAATACATCATACACAACGTTCCCGGAGTAAAGACAAAAGACCAAAGAATAAAGACGAAACCATAAAGACAGTCAGAAGGTCTGAGCAGCGAGCTTTATACCCTCAGCCGCCTGCTTGATGTATACCAACGCTTATTCAAAATAGTAAAAAAATCATTGTGATAATAGAAAGTGTTCAAACTTTAACTACATGTAGTCTTGTCTTGAAGGTACATAAATTACTGAAAAGTGTCAGAATAAGTAAACTGAGAGTATATGAACTGAAGTGTATCCATCTGCCTAATGCATAGATTCTGTTATAGAATAACTGCTTTTTTTCTGAGTTTTGCTCACTTCAAAGACATTTAGTACAGTTTTAATAACAAGATTTAAGACTGAATTTAAAATTTAAATGACTTTTGACTAATTAGAGTCTTATATTAATCACATATAAACAAAGTATAACTATTTTGTGTTAATCTATTTTTGGTAGAATATAAATAACAGTTATTGTGGGTCTAATACGCTAATTTGTGAACACTAACTGGTAGTAAGTACAGTTATAACAAAATGGCTCAGAATATCGAACAAGGGTATTGGAATGCAGAGAGCTTAGCAGGTGATGAAATTTTTGAAAAAGAAATGAAATAGGAATAAATGACTATAGTATTTCTAGTTTAGAGGAAAGAAATTTATTGACAATGCCAGGTAAAGTAATGATTACCAAGGATAGAACAAGCGAATAGTTAACATATAGTGATAGCATGTTATCAGCACTGTACAGTCTGATGCAAGAAATTTTAGAATGGAATAATGATATGTGATTTAATATGAAGGAATTTCTCAAGACAGAAATTTGAACACTAGTAACAAATCATATATATTATTTCTATAAGGTGTTTTTCTGTCAGAAGCCATTATCTTCCGTCATACTTAACTGAAATCAATGAATGAGGTGTCATTTTGAAGCTTATGGTCTCCACTTTGATCATATCATATTTAAAGACAGGAATTTTTCTGAATTCGACCCTTAAAGGGCGAAAATGTCAATATTTCTAAAATTCTGTTTTTTTTTTTACAAGTCACTTATCTCCCTGGTGTGACGTACCTGTATATATGTTATGTATAGGTCTTTGTACAGTTATATGTATTATTATATTATATGAGGTTTCACGTTTGGAGTAATTTGTTTATTGTATGTGCTTTAATATTGTCTGTGCTAACCTCAGGCGGCATGCAGCAGAGTGGGCAGGGGCAGGTCACAAAAAATAACAGAGGGGTGTTGCAAAAGCTGTGAAAGCGACAATCGAGGTGTGGAGTCGGATTGGTCGAGAAAAATGTTAAGTGTGTGATATAATAACTGTATTTAACAATTTAAATGTGTGAACTAAATAAATGTCTTTTGAAGTATGAGTAATTGTTCTTCAATTGTTCGTGGCTGAGTTAATGAATTGGATTCGTCCAAAACATGAGAAACACCAAGGGCAACCATAAAATCAAACCAACAAACCCCTTACAATATGGCGACCATCCAGGACTACAAATAGCTACTGAAGGTGAAGTACGCTATTTTTTAACGAACCAGCAACTTCAGGAATTCAAGGCAGATCGACAAGTAATAAAAAAACACTTATTTTTTGGGGCATCTTTTCAAGATTTTCAACACATTCTTCACAGCAGTGATAGTTGGTCATTTACAGAACACTTTAAACTGAGAGTTAAATAAACAAATTATTGAATGTATATTTTATATATATAAAAAAAGAAACCTTTTGTGAGTAGCTTGTTTAAATCTAAAATTAGCCAACGTGAAACATCATAGTTAATTCAATAAAGTTTACCATAGTTGGAATTAAATGGGATATTGATGAATAGTTTGAAAACAAATTTTTATTATTTATGTGCTTTCAGTATGATCAAGTGCAGTTTTTTCTTATTGTTTGTTTCTGTCTTTTAAATTAAGTTTTACAGAAGGGCAGTTGATTTGGAGAATACGGTATTGTATTTTTGTCAGTGTATTTGAATGCATTCATTGCACGATTGTGGCTGTGTTGTGAAATTGCTTACCAGTGTTGAAAATCAATAATGGTGATCTTGTGTCATTGTTAATCTGACCAGTGTTTAAAATTGAAAAATTGAAAATTAGTTGCATAAAAAAGATGGAGAAAAGCGATAGGGAAGACCAAATTAAAGTTGAAGCTGATGGTAATTCAAATGGGGAGAATTCAAATGTTTTTAATGCTGGGAATAATGAGGCTAATGTTGGCAGTAGTTTTTGTCATAGCCCGACTGAAGACAAAAATAAGGATAATGAAGTTTTGCAAGCACCAGTCGAACCTATTAAGATGGTGGAATGGGAAAGCAATAAAGACCTAATTTTTATAATCCTGATACAAATGAGAGATGAATTCACTGAAGAATCTAGAAAAGCATGGGAAGAAAAGAAAAAAAAAAACAAAAAAAATGACAGCAGAAGTCAAACAAATTAAACAAATGATTATGAGCAATGAATAGATTATTACAGAAAATGTGAACATGCGAATAGCACTCTTTTATCAGAAAGTAGAAGAGCTGCAACAAGGTTTGCGAATGGAAGTAAATGAACTTCAGACAGATGTGGAAGTGAAGATAAATAATGTTTACCAGCATGTTGAAGAGAAGGAAATGGTTGCTAAACAAAAAATGATGAAGCAAAAAGAAAAAGTGATTAAAGCATGGAACAAATGGAGAAAAACCAGGAAATAACCAATAGGAATTTCAGTGTAGCCATGTACGCAAACCATGAAGAAAGTAAGAAAGGAATTGAAGCAATCGAACAAAGAGTATCAACAGTGGATGAAAGAATAGCTATTGTGGAGGGAAGTGTATTTACCGTCGATTCTGCAGTGACTATGGTGGCGGACAAAGTCAAAGACATCGAACAGAAGCATGTTGCTGCTATTGGTTGCCCCAGTATATTGTACAGCCAACTTAAACTACCTGAAATCAAGTTTACACCTGGAGGTAGTATGCATCCAGTGATATTTGTAAAAGCTTACAAAAAGGATTTACCAGTAGAATGGTCTGATGAGGAAAAAATAAAACATGTAAGGTATATGTTGCGTGGTGATGCATATTCTTGGGGCTGTGATGTCGCCAAAGTATGTGGTGATTTTGAAGAATTTCTGAGAATATTTTTAGAGAAGTATTGGTCGCAGATAAAGCAACATAAAGTGAAAAGTGATTTCCGAAATGGACGAAACTATAGTAGGCGTGACGGGAATGTCAGAGAGTATTGCGAAATTATGATAAAAGACCTGGAGTATTTTCAAGACAGGGTCAGCACTGATGAAAAAAGAGGGGTTTTAATATAGAAGCTACCAAGGTCAATGCAAGACAGACTGATAGTTAACCAATGGGATGGCACTGAAGAATTTTTGGATGCAGTGGAAAGATTTGACAAGTGGATTATGTCATCAGAATGGTACTTGACAGATAAAGAAAAATTTAGTAATAGAAATGGAAGGGAAAACAATGATGGGAATTGCAGGTGAGTGGTTTTTTTCAGCTATAAGAGAGAATCTGGGGTATGCAAGTGAACGAAGTCCAGACGCCGTTCGTTTTAATAATAAAAATCAAGTGGAAAATAGAAATGGAAGAGTGTTTGAAATGAGGGTTAGCGGCCCTGAGATGCATTCCATTTAGAAGGCATGAAGAGGAGGTAAGAAGGGGAGAAGAAAGAATATTGGAAAATTCAGCACCATAACTGTAAAGGTCCTGGCACTAGTGGAAAATGGAAACATAGGACCAAATCATGTAAAAAAGAGAAACGATAATAATTGTAACACAACCGAGACAGAAGGAGAGAATAAACAAAAAGAATATCGAACTGTTGAAGCAAATGAAGATGAACATCTACAATGGTGGAAGTGCTTGGAGCTAATTGAAGATAATGAACATCTGAACATTAATACCGATTCCAAATACAGTTGGAGTGAAAGGGAAATATCGGAGTTATCAAACATCAGTGAATGGGAAAATGATGGTGAAGAGAGGCCTCTAAAAAGGAAATTAATTAGTGCATTAAATGAAGATACTTTCACAGAAGCAGATGGGGTATTGGAAGTAGTGATTGATATAGACGACAGAATGTCAATGAGCAGCAGCGCGAGTGAACAAGAAGAGAATACAGAGTTAAGTAGCGATGAAGAAAGTAATGAAGATGAGAATGAACCAAGTGATGAAGAGGAAGAAGACATTAGGTATTTTATGAAAAAGAAGAGTGAAGAAGAGGAAATATTATCAATGCAAGTAACGGAAGAATTAAAAGAAGTCAGCAAAGACAAAAATGTTTCTGCACAAAGTATCAAAGTAGATGATAGTGCCTACCTACCTGAAAATGAAGAGAATGAGGAAGTATTTAAGGAAGAAAGTTGTTTGCTAACTGATGGTGAAAGTAGCCAACTTCAATTTCATCAAAAAAGAAAGAGAAGTTTTAATATGTATAAGAAGACTATGAAAGCGTAAGAGATTCTGCAAATAAATGTTTCAAAATGCATGGGTTACTAGAAGAAGATCTGAAGAACTGAAAGAGAGGAAAAAAGGGGGCAAGTAATGAAGAATGAAGAGATATAACAGGGGGCTTAAACCCACCAATTTTAATGTGGTGGGACCTGGTGCTTGTAAGGTCACAAGGAATCCTATGTGATAGTGATGCAGAGATAAATAAATACCTTCACTCAAAGAAAAGTTTTGGGCTGAGAAACGTAGTATATCTAAAAATGTATAAAGTTGAGGGATAATTATAAGATTTACTTTACTGAGCATTAGACTAAAGTAAAAATTTGTGTGTAATCTCTTGGTGTGTAGTGCAGTGAACTTCAGTGAACTATTCTGAACTGCCTAAGTGCCGTAACGGTTGTGTTTTTTAAGCGAATATTGACTGAAGAATGTGAATACTGAAGACAGTGAATGATTTCGCTACATCATTGTAAATGGAACATTCCGTTCAACCTATCCAAATTCTACGAACTTGTTTTATTTGGAACGGAATGGGGGGTGTATCTGTATACCTATATGTTATGTATAGGTCTTTGTAAAGTTATATGTATTATTATATTATATTGCAAGAGGTTTCACGTTTGGAGTAATTTGTTTAGATTGTATGTGCTTTAATATTGTCGATATTGGTGACATCTTATATTCAGACAGGAATTTTTCGGAATTCGACCCTTAAAGGGCTAAAGTATCAATATTTCTGCAATGCGTTTTTTTGTCACGAGACATTTATCTCCCTTCATATCTAACCGACATAAATCAATGGGGTATCATATTAAAGTTTAAGGTCTCTGCCGTGGTGACATTACATTTTGAGAAAGGAATTACTCGCAATTCGACCCTTGAAGGTCAAATATCTCAATATGTTTAAAATGTGTTTTTTATGTCTGGAGCCATTTATCTCCATGGATATTTAACTGAAATCGATAAATGAAGTAGGATTATTAAGAATAATTTTTAAGCTTTGGTGACATCATATATTAAGAAAGAATTTTTTTGGAATTCAACCCTAAAAGGGAAAAGGAATCAATGGTTTTACAACGCATTTTTGTGTCATGAGCCATTTATATCCATTAATATCCAATCGAAATAGATAAATGAGGTATCATTCTAAAGATTAAGATCTTCACTGTGGTCACATAATAGTTTAAGAAAGTGATTTTCTCAATTGTACCCTTAAAGGGCAAAAGTATCAGTATTTCTAAAATGTGTTTTTTTGTGTGTGTGTGTCTCGAGCCAAATATCTTCCTCGATACCTAACTGAAATCAATAAATGAAGTAGGATTATGTCTCCGCTTTGGTGACATCATGTATAAGAAAGAAATTTTTTGAAATTCAACCCTTAAAGGGAAAAAGTGTCAATGTTTCTTCAATGTATTTGTGTGTTATGAGCCATTTATCTCCATTTATATCTAACAAAAATAGATAAATGAGGTATCATTTTAAAGATTATAATCTCATCATATTTTAAGAACAGATTTTTTCTGAAATGAGCCTTTAAAGGGCAAAAATATCATTATTTCTAAAATGCTTTTCTAGTATCTCGAGTCATTTATCTCCTTGCTTCATGAACAAAATCGATCAATGAGGTATCATTTTAAAGATTAAAGTATCCGCTATGGTTAAAATCACATTTCTCGAAATTCAACCTTTAAGGGGCAAAAAGGTCACCATTTCTTAAAAAAAAAAAAAAAAAAAAAAAAAAAAAAAAAAAAAAAAAAAAATATTACCCCTCGCTTGATGCCTAACCAAGTTCGTTAAATGAGGTATCATTTTAAAGACCAAGGTTTCTGCTTTGGTCACACCATACTTTACAAAAGGATTTTTTTTTTTTAAATTGACCCTTGAAGGGCAAAAGTATCAATATTATTTCTACAAAGTTTTTTTTTGTTGTTGTTATTACCAGCCTTTTATCTCCTGCCATACCTAACCGAAATCAATAAATGACATATCGTTTTAATTATTCAATAAAATTAGGTAAAATCATAAATTAAGAAAGAATTTTTTGGAATTTGATGCTTAAAGATGTCGTCCGTATGAGACAGTTCAGATTCAAGTCCCTAGATAGCAGCAACAGATATCACAGTTATATACTTTTTTTAATACAATAAGTAGCTTTTTTCTGTTACGGAAATATTTTTGTTTCGCAATAAAATTCCAATGTAAAATTTGATTCACACAGCAATACATATCACAGAGATGCTGATATGCTGTGCGCATTTTTTTCAGATTGGTTGCATTCTGTTAAGGTCAGTTAAAGTTTGTTGTACATACAGTGTGTTTTAAATTTCCCTAACTGTTCCGTAATATTTTGTAAATATTTTGATGCATACCTATTACATTAAACAAATAAATATTTGGTACAAAAGTATGGTTCTACTTTTCATTGTATTACAAGCCTTCAACCTCACTATTCATTGTCTTTTATTCACAAAATTTTCGCACGGGTCATCTAGTTTAGATAAATAAGTAAAAGAATTGGATAGTATTAATACTAGGGAGTATGAAATCAAGGCAGATATGCTTAAGTGTATTGATAGTAAGTTAAGAGACCTGGAAATAAAATTCCTATGTTAGCCAAGTGGCAGGAAGCCACATATCACAATTTACAAGATGAAATGGAACAAAGCAATAAATTTGGGGAAGAACAATTAGATGAAATACAAAGAGAGACGAGGGGAATAAAACAGGAAATGATTAAATTAAGTAATGAAACTAAGGAACATCGTAATAGATTAAAGGAGTACCAGATTAAATGGAAATCATTTGACTATGGAAGAGGAACCACTATGCCTTTTCGTAGAATGAAATGGGGATTGCGGAATTTTAAATTGTAGGTTTAGGCTAACGGACGTAAGGTTTGTGACAGACAGTAAGGTAAATCTGGCTTTGTTCACAAGAGAGTATGGTACTGCCCTACTTACTGACTAGAGCAATTTGGAAAAATTCAGATACATCTGGAATATGATGATTGGTAAAGCATTCAAATGAGGAGCAGAAACAGGAACGAAGTGCGAAACATTTCACAAATATGAGACCTGTTTTCTGGAAAAATTTTGGTACAAACAAATACAATGCAGCGTGAAAAATGAATCTAGAAATTGTAGACCAAACGGTAGAAGAGATGGGAGTCGGCGTAGGTTTTGTGAAAACAAACTTAAGGCGCTAAAATATTTGGATGAATATTTCAATAATGTAACGAAGCTGTTATGGACATTCTTAAACAAAAGTTGCTGAGAGATTTGCAAGGAAAATTGATAATATAACAATGGCAAGATATCAAGGATTTTCTGTGGCTTTGGAACATACGTGGGAAAGTATAATTTAATAGCAATGGAGCAAAGGCTCCGGTGGCAATTTCCCTACACACCCATCTCCCCCACCTACATTTGCCCTCTACAAATTTAATTTGTAAATTCTTTCAATGTTTTCAGGTAAATTATTCATCATTTCTATTCGTAACTCACTCCAATCCATGACACCCTTACATAAAAAAGAGAATCTTCCCACACCCTTGTGCCTGAAATCAAGTGCCAGCTTGTGGTCATGGTCATCTTTTCCCTTCCATGCACTACTTTTCATACCTACTCCACTATCTTTCCATGCCCCATTGCCAGTATACGCCCTGTACACCCCTAAGACCCTCCTCATCCTCCTCCTGTCTTGCAATGAATCCCATTCCAGCTCCTTTATCATATCCGTCACTGATTGAATTCTGTGATAATTTCCAGAAACAAATCTAGCTGCCCTATTTTGCACCCTCTCCAACTCCTGTATTTGATACGAAACTACACTATCATATTCGAGCAATGGTCTGACCAAAGTTTTGTAAACCAATTCCTTTACTTCTCTCATATATCCCCTCATCACTCTCTCAACAAGTGCAGAATTTGGAAACCTTTTCGTACAACCTGTCCAATATGTCCTGCCCAGTTAAGCTTGTTATCAAATGTAATGCCAAGATATTTACATTTCAAGTCTTCAGCAAGCAATTCTTTCCCCACCTTATATTCATAATTAACCTTATGTTTTTTTATTTGTGTATCTAATAATCTGACTCTTCTTTGTATTTATCTTCATCCTATGTTTACCAACCGAACTAGATATCCTGTCCAGATCACCCTGCAACTGTTTACAATCCTCTATTCTTTTGATTGTTTTATATGGCATTATGCCATCTGCAAATAATCTAATTTTAGATAGTAAACAATCAACACAAGTTATTCATTAGAATAATGTAACGCCAATGGTCCCAATAAACCACCCTGCGGCACTCCCATTTTTACTTCCACTTCTTTAAGCCGCGATAAATCTAACGTACTAAATACTGTATTCAAAAATTCATTTATTTATGAAAATAAGAATAGTATTCGCGTTTTTCTACGCCGTGCTGAGTTGGTGATGGATTCATTACGAATAGATACTAAAGGTATCATAAAGCAATTAGAGCTACTGAAGTGGGGGAAAGCACCGGGCCCGGATGGAATTCCAGTAAGAGTATTTTCAGAGTATGCGGTGGAAATCGGGCCATTTCGTCTGATATATTCAATAAATCCTTAGAAGAGCGAAAGGTACCTTCAGACTAGAAAATCGCGCAAGTAACTCAGATTTTTAAGATAGGTAATCGAAGTGATCCTGGAAACTACCGTTCCATATCTATAACATCTGTTTGAAGTAGAGTTATTAAGCATATTATATGCTCAAACATTATGAATTTTCTAGATGAAAATAATTTGCTTACAACAAATCAATACGGATTTCGGAAGATTGATGCAGGTTCACAAGTAGATGCAATTTTTTTAGATTTTCAGAAAGCATTTGACTCTGTGCCACACAACCTCCTTTTAGCGAAGCTTCCAGCGTACGGTATATTGGATCAGCTTGGTAAATGGATAAAGGATTTTCTAACTGGTCGGTCACAGTACGTCGTCGTTGAAGGATAAAGTTCTTCTAAACTAGATGTTACATCTGGTGACCTCAAGGAAGTGTAATAGGACCACTTCTTTTCTTAATTTTTATAAACGATCTCGGAGACAAAGTGAAAAGCATTTTTAGATTGTTTGCTGATGATGCGGTTATTTATAGGGAAGTAAGGAATTTGGCCGATTGTTTAGAAATTCAGCTTGATCTGGATGTTATTTTGGCATGGTGCACTGAGTGGCAACAATGAGCATAACTAACAAAAAGAATCCGATTATTCAGAATTACGAGGTAAACAGTTCAGTTATTTATATGGTCGATTCTATGAAATATTTGGGAGTAACAGTACAAAGGAACATGAAATGGGACTTACACATTAATTCGTTAGTAGGCAGAGCTAATTCTAGGCTGCGATCCCTAGGTCTTGAAAAATTGTAATGAACAAACAAAGGAGATGGCGTACAAATCTCTTGTGCGTCCACATTTGGATTAGTGTTGTGCCGTTTGGGATCCGTTTCGTAAAGGGTTTGATCGACAGTACAGAGAAGAGTCGCTCGATTCATATCCGCTTGCTACAGTCCTTATGAAAGCGTCAAAGAACTAATTAGTAGACTAGGCTGGGAGTCTCTGGTAGATAGACGACGCACAGTGGGGTATTTGACCTAAAAAGCTGGCCAAAAATATTTACCTAATCTACCGTACTTTAAATGTACTTCTAAACATAAAGTTAGTTTAAAATGACAATTTAGATTTAATTTAAAGTAATGAAACACATAGGTAGAAAATACACACGTAGTTAAACATTTATTTTTGTTAAAAACTAAATTTATATATGAAAGTTTGATTTTCATAGTAACATAAATAAAAATAGAACCACAAAATAACAAAGAAAGTGCATGAAAATTATGTACACAATTGATTGCGTATTGTAGACAAATTTTGTATGAAAATTTTAATTAGCACTGGGAGAATTAACTATGAGAATAAGCTTTACTCTCATTGATAACCATCAAACTCCTTTCCAATTCGTCCTCATCACTAATCTCTGAGTCGTCTTCCGGTGCTTTCGTATGATAATTCTCCTATGAGCAGAAGTTGTTGAGCTTCTTCAGAAAAAGGTCTCGTTTTCTTTTGAGCCGAGAATATGAAATGAATGGTTCAGAACTAAGTAAAAGCCTGTTCAAGACATCCCATTGCAAGATTCCCTTGAAAAATTCTGCCTATACAGCCGGAAATGTTAATTTCGTGCTTCAGCAGCCTGTTCGGATAGCTGTCCAATCTGGAGTAATGCATGTGAAATAACTGAAGCACCATGCATTAAGATTTTGTGTATGTTTGGAGACATAGGGTGCCAGTTGTATAGCTTTACGTATAGTTTGGCTGTTTCCAGTGTATACTTAGAGAATTTGTCGATGTGATGGCCGCTTGTAATTACTTCTAAAATAACTTTCAACTTGGAAATGAGGTTAACGTCAAGCCCTGTTATTTCCGCAGATTTAACTGGGTCCTCGAAAAACCTTCTAGACGTGTTCCTATCATTAGTGTTGCCGAATCCTGCTTTGAATATCAACCACAAGGACCATTACTTCTTTAAAAGAGTTTTGTATTTTTGTTTTGTGGTAGATACAACTTCTTTGTTCTAGCCTGCCATTTATTGATTCGTATCTTGTATGACAAGTGAAGTAATGATTCAAAAAATCTGATTCTTGTATGGAGAATCGAGAGTCCAAACTTAAACGTTTCAGGATCTTCTTCTATTTTTTTTTTTTTTGTCAAAATTTTAACAACAATTTTTGGACGTGTCTTTGCATATGTAACATCGCATTGTAGAAGTTGTATTTTCCACGTAAATTAATCTATTATCTATCAACTCTTCACTACATTCTTTCATTATTTAAAACAAATGTTCCCTGAATACAATCTTCACAGAAGCAGCCTCGTCAGGTTCAGCAAACATGGACAAACCCACACTTTCAGAAACACGTAGATGAGAAAGGGGCATACATGTGCACGTTTTTTCTTTTCCATTAGTTAGTGAACAAGCTATACTTTATTTTTGCGCATGAAACGGAATCCGACAAGCCCCGACAAACAAACAAAAACTCTACGCAACAATTATAAACATCACTTTTAAGTTACATTTTTACGTTGTGAAACATACACCAACAGCACACACTAACAACAACTGAAATTTAAATTAATGGGCCTAAACTACAGTAAACACCTTTACGTTCATCCTCCATTTTCGATTTATGTACATTTATGTCACTTAACGTCCAGCACAGGAATAAAGTCTGCTCTCGCATCGGAGGTTATTTGTAAGCGACGCACAGTGTAAATAAATTAGGGTTACCAGACGTCCCCGTTTGCCGGGGACAGTCCCCGTATTTACCTCTCTGTCCCCGGACAGATTTCGTCCCCGTAATGTCCCCGGATTTTTACTGTTGACCCCAGAATTTTTTTTAATCTAACGATACTTTTTTAAAAGCCCTGATTTTCTAATTCATTCGTTTAAAGAAATCAATGAAATTTCTTCTTTAAAGGAATTTGTGTCAAAAGATAAAGTAGATGCATAAAATGAATCCAGTGTTGGTGTTTGCTCAAGATGGAATGAAGTTTATTCACATTTTTCTAACAAAATGGTCCCACATGTTCAGCTTTGCAAATTAGTAGAACTCTCTTTGTGTCTTCCTGGGAGTAACACATCTGTAGAGAGAGTTTTCTCCTCAGTGAACATGATGGAGACATCACAGAGCGTCAGAATGAGTACAGAAACAGTTCAAGCTACGCTAACTATATTAACAAACGTTTCCATGAAGTGCCAAGAATTTTCGGGCAGACAAGATTTTATCAAGAAGGTTCTTTCTTCTGAGAAATACCAATGACAACAAGTTGGAGGTAAAATCAGGTACCATATCTTTTAAAATACAAAAACATAACAATGATAAATATGTTTCTTTTAAGTTAACCTTTAATCATGTAACTTACAAAAGTGCACCGCATCATTAGGACAAATGCAGAAAGCGTCCCCGGATTTTGGTGAAAAAGTGCTGAAGTGTCCCCGGATTCTGAGAAAAAATTCTGGTAACCCTAAAATAAATGCTACTTTCGGAATGGCCCTGTTACTCGGAGAGATACGTGGCACCATCTATTCTACCGTTAATGACTGAAACCTTTATTTAGGTATAAGAACATATGATACTTATTCAATTATAGTGAATTTTAAAATTTCGACTTTTGGCCAGCTTTTAAGATCAAATACCCCACTGTGCGACGCACGTTTTGTATAAACTTATTGGTAACATGTGTACTCCCACTTTCACTTACGAGTGTAGTGAAATACGTCGTCCACCAACCTATTTGAGTCGGAATGACAGGAAAGATAAAGTGGGTGCGCAGACTTCCGCGGTCGTTGTCAATGTAATCTTGGTTATCCGGGTTGAGGTGCCGCACTGATTCTTATTTTAATTTTTTTTCCCTCGTACCATTAGGGATTGGAATGCACAACAAACAGATTTGCTTTGGTGAGGAACACCCTCTGCCAACCCACAATTTTGTGAATTGCAGAGTATATATGTAGATGAATAATAATTAAAAAACTTGCATAAACTGTTAATCGTAAGGTGCGAACGAGACATCACGCCCTCTTTAAACGATTCTTCCGTAATTGCAACTACATGTTTACTAGCTGAAAACGTGTAAGGCAAATAATGCTAGACTTGTCATTAGCAGCGAATGGAGACAGATGCGGCTGACCTGTTCGGAATGTGGCAAGCCGACGGCGGGTCTACATTCCTACAACTCCTCACTACAAGGCTCAACGAACGCAAGACAGATATACATTTGTCATAGACATGGGCATTTCTAGTCAATGTTATTCCGCTTTTAAAAATGAAAAGACGATTATTCTCGTGTATACAGAGCGTAAAATCAATAATAATAATTAAAAAATCGATAAAAAAGGGGTTAAGGAATATTGTTAGGTGCATTTCTTGCCCAGTACCCTGTTGAGCTTTATATTAGAATTTTTTAAACTTCTTAAGCATGAATTCTACACCAAAAGTTCCACTGTGGTTTACCGGAACAATATAACTTGTTTAATACAATATTCCATAAAAGAATTCTGATGTAGTATTCAATTTATGTTGTCTTTTATGTGTGTAACTACTATTAGAATGCTATGTGTGTAACTAGTTTTAGAATGATATATAATGTGAAATGTAATTTAGAGGTAGTAATGATGTTAATCGTAAAAAAAAATAATAATAATAAAAAAATTGTATAGTTATATACTTTGAATTGTCCAATTCTTTACAAACTACAGGCACTGGAAATAAACCAATCAATCAATCAATCATACGTACATAAATGATGGCCCAGGTGTGGACAAATCAGCAGGTAACAACATTACGTATTGTGAGTTTAACCAGGATGGTAAATTACAGATACAATTTTTCCGCAATAATGACGTCTTGACCACTGAAAACAATCAGTTCCTTATAGGACTTCGGTCTAAAAGTAAGACTGAAATAAGAAAACTACTAAACCGGAAAACCGGATCGCATGATCATTCTACATTCTTTTTTGGTGATAAAAAGTGTTTGTATAAGCAATTCTTATTGGATTCAAACGCTGAATGTAATACAGAATTACCCATCATATTATTATTATTCTACTCAAATTGCATTTCTTTGAACTTAAAAAGAAATGCAGTAAAAGGAAATCTGAGTTATTTACACAGGAATATATATATAACCTATTTCATCACTATCAACTAACATGTAAAATATAATTTGGCAGGCACCATTTTTCCGGTCTGTATGTAACAGAAAAGGCAGGATAAGTTGAGAATAGAACCCAAATTCCTATCTACGAGATATTTTCTGGCAATAATATGATGCCAAAAAAGAAACCTACTGAATCCTCAGAGAAAGGATTAAAGCATTGTGACCTACATGTTGCTATGACTCAGCTTACAAGGCTGATTCTGCCTTGTCCTTGATACAAAACTAATGTATGATATTCACAGCAAAAATTAAAAATTTGATACAAAATCATATTTTGACATTTTAATTTCTTTGAAGGTTTTAGGAAAATTGTTCTTCATTTCCTTTGGTAATTTATTCCAATCCCTGCCCCCCTTACCAACAAAATAAAATTCTCCCACATACTTTTGTCTGAAATTGAGTACCACCTTGCAGTTGTGGTATTCTTTTTCCTTCCATGCATCACTCTTAATTCTTACACCAATTTCTTTCCACACCTCATCACCATCGTATGGGAGGGTTAGTGTTTTCCTATCTCTGCATGTCCTGTTCACTTCTGAAGTACATTCTAAGGCTTGTATGACCTGTCATTTTTCACACAGTTGCTTTAGAGAATGATTGTTAATTTTTTTATGCTGCGCATGATTTCGCTACTGAGCATCATTCACTTTCTTTATAATCACTTACATGAATCTGAATTTTTAAGGTCTGTTTTGGATACAATTACAAAGTGTATAAAATGTTCTCAGTTTTCCCACCATGGAAGTGCATTTAGTAGATGTTACTTTTTGTAACTGAGGTGGCCACCAGGAATCTGCACTTCATCGGAAGTCAGAAGCTGGCTTTGAAATGTCACATCTATTTCAAACAATCTGTCAGTGGGACTTTCAAAAAAACATTTTACACAGTTTAAACACGAGGAAAGCCTCTGTTTATTCATCACAATACTTTTTCTTGATGTCGATGTCATTAGAGATGGGAAAGGACTGGAGTCAAGGAACATGAAGGAATTTAGCCATAGCCTTTTGAAGGAATCATCCTGGCATTCCCCTGGAGTGATCTGGGAAAACCATAGAAAACCCAGATGGGGATCCAAACCCTCATTTTCCCCGAATGTGAGGCCATTCACCATGCTTGTATCAGGCTTCTAACTGTTGGTTGAATACTGCTCTGCATTCTAAGAATATATGGACAAATTAAGGCTTCTGTACTGGGCTATCTGATAAAAAAATCTTACGACAAATCAATATCAGTAATGTTCCATTACCAGAATTTCTATTTGAATAGCCAGTTAACAGTTCTATGAAATGGAATGGAAAATGTAGGAAATTCAACAGCAAGATTTTACCATGTCTGTTGGTAGGAACTGATTTACAATATAACAAAATGGCGTTAGGAAAGGACATTCATGTAAAGCTCAGTTAGTGGGCTACATACAAGATATTGCTTGCGGAATGTACAAGGAACGCCAAACTATTAGTGTAGCACCAGATTTCTCAAATGTATTTGACCATAAAATGGTGATAAACAAAAAAAAAAAAACATTGTAGCTGATTTAAATAAATTGTTTTCTGCATGGAGGAATTCTTAAAAGGTAGAAACCAATGAGTTAGGAAGAGTAGTATAAAAATATGGAAGTTAAAAGGACAGTGTCACAGTGCAGAGTTTTTAGACCATTCCTGTTCATTATTCTAATGAACGAAGAAGATTCAGCTTGCTAGGTACACAGAAAAAAAAAAAAATTACATTAAGCTTATAGAGTGGTGGTGGAATATCTAATTAAACCTTAAGTGTAATTATCTTGGCAAAACATTTGATAGTAAACTTAATTGGGCAGGTGGGGGGGGGGGAAGGGGTTACAGAATTCTTCATTTATGGGAGATAGTAATGAGGCGATATATCAGGGAATTCAAGGAACTGAGTTACAAAACCTTGCTTGAATATTGTGGTGCAGCATGTGATCCACATTATGGCTTTCAAATTCAAGAGTTGAAATGGAGGGCAGCTATATCTTTTTTTGTGGAAATAATCACAAAATGTATTTTTTTTTTTTACTGCTTTACGTCTCTTTTTAACATCGAGGTCTTTAGAGACGGAAAGGATGGGGGGCAAGGATAGGGGCAAGGAATGGGAAGGAATTCGGCCATGGCCTTTTGAAGGAAGCATCCCGGCATTTACCTGGAGTGATTTGGGAAACCATGGAAAACCCAAATCTGGATGCCCGGACGGGGATTCGAACCGCCGTCCTCCCGAATGCGAGGCGAGAACGCTAACCGTTACACCGCCCCGCTCGGTCACAAAATGTAATCAGTTAGTGATGCAATAAAGAAGTTCAGTTGAGAGTCACTGGAAGATAAGAGGTGAATAAAGAAAGGCTCCCAAATTCCACCTCATATGCTACAATTTTCACAAACCAAAATACACTATCACAAATCACAGACAGAAGGCATTCACTTAACCTTCCCCCGTTAGAATAGGTTCCTTTCAGCAAGTGGGAGGGTCCCCAATCTGCCATTGAAGAAAACGTGGTAACTAGTCTTCACATTCTTAGAAGTTCATGATGATCAGTACTTATAACACTAACAGGTCTCATCAGTTCTTGATTGAAAATGGCTGACAAATAATAAGGCTGCCAGATATGTGTTAACCAACATATCTCTCATGAGGGCGGGTTGGTGTAACTGACACATGGTGCAGCTTTCTTAGTGTGGTCTGTTATAGAGATGATTTCCTGGAAAGCAAGTGTTGGAATTTAAGTACTTATGGATTTACTGAGATTTGGGATGGAAGTATGTTTCAACTTATTTTGGGGGAAGACTAATTCTATAAAAAGACTGGAAAGAATCACTGCTTTTCTTGAAATTCTGCCTTATGAATAATATGGATTACAGTTCAGGGATGGAGCATGCTACTAAATAGAAGGTATTTGAGCCACGTAAGTGATGGTATTGCTGTAGGTCAATAAGTTCAATGCAATCAAAGGTATAGTACAAGCCACTGGATGATAATACATCAATAAAGCAAGTTTTCAAGGAGTGAGATAGTTAAGGATATGTTAGAAACTAAAAGATTCAAGTAGGTAATTTGAGGAAATGCTTTTCCCTAACTTTTTATAGCTTTACAGCTTGCTTACATGATAGTGGTGAAGGTATGCAGCAGGCAGAAATTTGACCAATGCCTTTTGAAGCAATCATCCTGGCATTTGGCTAGAGTATTTTGGGAAACTGTGGAAAACTGAAATCAGAATGCGGGTTTAATTCGGGAATTAAACCCACATCCCCATGACCTTGAATGCCAGGATCACACGTTAGTCGCTTAACTAATAGGCCTGACATGGGAAGTAGAAGGCTCTGGGGTAGTGACATCCAGATGGGAGGTTCAAACTATAGGAAGTCAGATGCTATTTTTTTTCTGCACATCATTATGACAGCTCTTTCTTTGCCGATAAAAGGACTTGCAAGAAAATTTTACTTTATTTGTGTCAGCACGTTAACTGCTACCATACCAACTGCTATCCTCAACTTGAAGTTAATGTATCAAGTATTGATAGAATAAATCTGGATGCAAGGAAGTGGATAATGACTAGGAAGAGGACAGATGTAACATTTTGGGGACATTTAATATAGAAGCTTGTGGAAATATAAGGATCAGGAGTGATACACAAAGGAAGACTAAACAATAAATAAAAGACAGAAGTGAACATTTGCAAGCACCTCAGAATACAAACAGTTAAGATATTCCTAAACCTGAAATTAACATGATATTTGTAATCAGCTGATCATGCTTCACCTTATATCTCACAATACCGTTGACAAATTATCTAAGGAGTTAATGAACAACATAGGCCTACCTCAGAGTGTGAGGGATTTTAAGGTAAAAATCATAATTAGGTATGTAGGGAAATTGTCACCCTGGCCTTGGAAAAGTTACAAAACACCAATACATTCTTTGTTTAACAGATTAGTTCTTATAACCTACTTCAATCAGGTCTATAGGAGTATACAATACCTGCCAAACTACTTTATGCTGTGAAAAGGAATGATGCTATAATACTGCAGTAGTTAAGGGTGATATAATTACATTTTAGTATTCCTGGAAATACTTTCTGAAGTAGTTCTAGCGATGTCATGCTAGTCCTGGATGTATTCCAAATGCTGCAATTCAAATTTTTAAATGAAGGGGAATACAATATTGCATAAATATTATTATTACTAATTCTGAATTAACATTACTGGTCCAGGAATAAGATCAGTCTGTCCTCCATTAGACTAGTTTGTATACCAATCTAAGAGAAACACTTTGGGCCTATCTTACAAACCCAATATCTCACCGTCTACAAGGAAGAAAGAACTAAGGCTAATCTATTCTGTAAATACAACTTAGTATATGTTATTCCCAACGACTTACCATAAGTTCTGGAACTGGTGATGCTTCAAAACAATTAGCTACAAAGCTTCGAAGTTCCTGCAGGCTGCCCCACTGTTGAGATCTTGTTCCACATGGTGAAAGAGCTGCTGCTCCATCTGAAGGATCTTCCAATCCAGTTGGTTCTGGAACTTTAAGATCTTCTAAGCTGTGGGTAACTGGGCGTGACAACCCAAAACTTTTGGACTAAGCTTATATGACAAAAGTGGATCTTGAGATTGTGAACTACCAACACTCATAGCCTCTGTTGATCTTACAATTTTTTCACTCAGACCACTGAAACCAGGCACAGAATAACATTCTGGGTTAACTTTTTCTGAAAAATGAGGGTGAAATCCTGCAACTATCTCAAAGGCATCTGGTTTGTATGGGAAAGCTAAATGACCTTGACTTCTGTTGGTTCCACTACTAAACTCATATCATCATCATGAGACCTGTTAATAGGAAAGCTATAGGCTGGGATACTTGAAACACAGTCTGCAAACATTTGACGAGTACCATCTTCCCCAGAACTGCTGCTGAGTGGTGATCGACTGCGGTTACTTGCAGCCACCATGCCAGTGTTCACTGTAGGGTCTGGCATTGCACGAACCGTGAGCCTTGCACTTGCATTGTCCTTCAGTCTCCCCGAAAGCTCATACACACGTGGTGTTGGAGCCTGCACCTCTCCTACTTGTTGAATATGGAGCCTCTGGTTTTGAATATCCACCATGAGTATTCTATCTGATTGGTTACCACAGTCATCTCTAAAACCAATGCCAGAATCACTATTACTGGAAGCAGTAGTGTTAGTGCTACTGGCATTACTTGGTTGAGGAGAGTTGGCAAGCAATGGTTCTTCATTCTCAACATTTCCCCTTTCATACTTATTACAGTAAAGAACTTTAATGGCTGCAATTATTGGATCCGATGATGCTGGGAATTCACTACAAACTCCAGTTGCATGGTCTGTATTACAGTTCAGCTTGAAAGCTTCAGCTTTTGCAGCATGGATGGCATGAACTCCATGCAATCTTAACTCTACTGCAAAAACATGACACGAACTAGAAGCAACAGTCTCGCCACTGTCATTTTCATCATCCACACATCTAACAGCTGTAGTGACTAATCCAAAAAAGCGGTGTTCATCATCTGAACTTGATCCACAAAATGTAACACGCTCAGCAGGATATTCAGCAATCGTGGCTTGATGACAGTTCTTTAATGTAAGGCTGTGAGTGTGAACACTCATAAGCACAAGGGTATGAGCTCGCTTCTCTGCACGTAGCCTTCTGATGCATCCACGGACAACTTGGAGTCTAGATCCTGGCTGAAGTTCCTTTGGCATTTCAATTGTGCCCAAGTAGCCAACAAGTGCTTGAAACTCTGTTCGCTCCAATTCTCTCGGTTTCTCTACTTGAGGATGTGGGTATGGGCGCAAAGGTGGAAGTGGTAAAGGAACAGGAGGTTCCCATCTTTGTACAGGAGGGACAACAGATTTACTAACTGGACGGATAAGGGCATTTGATGGTACATTAACTACTTCCAATTGCTGGTGTTCTTCAAACATTGCTCCTGTGCGTAAATCCCGTACTACTTTTGCAGCTCGGTTCTGCTGAGGAGCTGCACTAACTGGACGATGATGCTGCCCCCCCACTACGTGGTTTATGCAGATATTTAGGTTTGGGTCTTGCAGGTGAAATAATATCTTCATCAGAACTGTCAGAATAATAATTCTCTGCTATCTGAAGTTTAAGAATACCAGAAGAACAACCAATCAGCCTTACCACGTCATCATGAGGTACTTTGCTCACACTCTGACCATTAACAGCAACCAAGTAATCACCAGGTCGCAGCCCTGCCTTTTCTGCAGGACTGCCAGTAACAATGCAACTAAGTATGCATGGCTGCTGGCCGGATATAGTAAAACCGAAGCCATTTTTACCCCTGCAAACTTCAACCGAACGGACTCCATAATTTGGCCGTTTCTTACGGCGCCTTATGGGATGCATGTTGTATGAAGGTTATGTCAACTGCATTTCAGTTTATAAAAGTTGATCATTCGTTTCAGTTTTCTAGCACCGATTGGATTTAACTGCTGCACCATAGCTGAAATCACTTCCGGACGAAACTATTCACACTAACTCTTAAAACTTGTAGCGTTGTAATTAAATGTCAACAAATCCTAGAAAAACTTGAGCACAATACATATTGTTTCTACAGTAGTTTTTAATAAGATGTGATGATCACTAAATGGTTGCTAACGCCAACAATAAAACTGAGTTTTCACTATTGTTCTGTCACATAATCTACTGAAACACTATATGTCAACAAAAAACTCTTTGAAGACCCATGTCACAACATAAACCGTAGCCATTTTGAACTTAACATGCCTAAGGCGATCAACAACAAAAGAACACTACTGCCATCTACAGCAGAATATTTGACATTTCTTATGTTGAAACGAAAAATGAAAAACTTTTCTAGTTTATTGGTGTTCATCTGCTAATGGATTTAGCACTAATATCGTAATCGGGAGTAATCAGATGGTTAAGAGAAACCGAAATAGAGGTTTGTTTCTGAAATGTTTGTATTTCCAATTTTCACTACATATAAATTTTACATCATAGTCATACTCGGTAAATATTTCAGTGAAGAAACTGTGTTTGAAGTTTAGATCGCTTTATAACGAGTGTATTAATTTGCTTGTGATAGAACTATAGAAGCTTAAGTTCTCGAGCGGCAATATTAGTAGATGTTGTGTTAAGGTGGAAAAGCATCCTGGGCCAGAATACAATACATTCAATTTTCGGGTCTACTGGAGATCGCGATTCCGCTACAACAAAATTCAGTAATATCATTGGAATACTGCTGTAGTCAGTCGCAAGACATATTATTATAACGCAGTAATTCCGTTATAATACACCCTGGACCATTATTTTTAAGCAGAAATTAGGTTGAAATACAGCCTGGACAAGCATGAAACCGTTAAATGTATTTCGGAAAGAATTTCGAGTGGAGTCTTGCGTTTGAAGACTCTAGTATAATGATGACAACAACTGGCGGAATCGCGATTTCCAGTAATCCCAATGTATACTCCAGCTGATGCCCTGACACAGAGTAATATGTACATTAGTTAAATCAACTACATTTATGCAAGGCACTGGCAATTATTTTGTTAATAATCATACCTTTGACAGAAATTCTTCTATGCAATAGGAGTGTAAATTAAGATTTCTCTCTACCTCTCTCTTTTTTTTAATGAATTCAATCTTATCCAAGTGTCAGAAATTTAAGATGTGTTTGGACCTTATTGAAGATACCTGTCCCCTTTTTGTTAATTGATGACTTTTAGTCCTCGTGAAATTCTACATTCTAGTGTCATAATTGTTTATTTTACTATTTGCTTCAAATTGAGTATAATTGATGACTACAAAGGAGGTTATTGTAATATATACTCAGCCACCAATGTTAACATTCCGGGATTACTGGAGATCACGATTCTGCCAGGAATTGGAGTCGTAATACTGCTGCACTGGTCAAATGTAAGACACCACTAAAAACACTTTTGGAAGTACATTTAACAGTTTCTTGCTGGTCCAGGCTGTATTACAACCTAATTTCTGTTGAAAATAATGGATCGAGTTGTATTACAACGGAATTACTGCTTGGAAATAATAAGTCTTGCAGTGGACTATAGTAATATTCTGACATTATTGAATGTTGTTGTAGCGGAATTGCTATCTCCAATAGATCCCAAAATTTCTAATTTCTTGAACAACTCTCTCCAAAGATGTATCCTCCAAAATAAATTATGATCAATATGCTAACCCAGATATTTTACACACTCTACCTCTTGAATGGATTGGCATCCAGATTTTGCATGTGCTAAATTGTTTAAAGTGCAGAACTGCATATAGACCCTACTGAGTTTTATCAAAGTTTAAAGATTAGCCATTAGCTATGAATCAGTGATTAATATGTGGAGAGACATAATTTGAGGTATGTTCAATAGAGAAAACTGTAGTATTTTTTATTTCTGTGCTGCTGTCATCTGTAAAAAGAGTTTTCAGCTGTAACAGAGTGTAGATGTTTATATATACCAACCACAGTAGTGGACCCAATATAGAACTGTTAGGAACTCCACATCTAATGAACTACCACTCAGTAATGATGCAGATTTAAAGTGTTCTAGTAACACTATCTTTTTTACGTTAAAAAGCCAATTATTTACAATGCAATCTGTGCCACAATACTTTAATTTTTGTATCAGAATTGCATGATCAACACAGTCAAATGTCTTAGGCAAGTCGCAAAAAATACCTGTAAACAGTAATTTATCACTTATTCATCATAAAATATTATCAGTGAACATAACTATATCTTGTTCCATTCATGGCACTTTTGAAAACCAAATTGTGATTTAGTTACAATATTTTTATTTCTAAGGTGCTGGTAAACTCGGTTTCAAATATTTTGGGGCGGGCTAATAATAATGAAATAGGATGGTGATTTGATAAATCTGATTTATCCTCTTTTGAGAGATTTAACTGCAGCATACTCACTTTAGTCTATCTGGGAAGGTACAATAGAGATGTATTCAATAGATAACTTAACATCTACATTACTTAATTATGTGGAGCATAGTTTAATTAACCTATTGCAAATGCTGTCATAACCAGTTGAGCATATGTTCTTCAAAGACATGATAACTTTTCTTATTTCTTCTGAAGTCTCTCAATTTACATACATAGTGTCAAAATTTTCTTGGAAACTTATGTCAATTAAATCCATGCTGTCATTTACTGGGCTATGGATTGTCAACTTATCAGCAGCAAATCATAAAACAATGTTTATTAAATATTATCAGCAATTGAACTTGCAAGTGTGCTGAAGAGCTGCACACTGAATGTGGGGGTGTACTGGAGATCGCGATTCCGGTACAATAACATTGTGTCTGCGCGGAGTGCTGACGTCACAGCTAGCTATACGTCACGCAAGTATTCAGCGCGCAGCTTTGAACGGCTTTTCCTGTTGTTGTTGTGGGAGGTACAATGGGATGATGCACGGGCACAGGCCCTGCATCTGCTCTCCTGAATGTGGTTCTTAGGTGGTTTCCTACTATGGCCTAATGCTGGGACAAATCTCTGCCTCGTAAACTACAAATTTCACAAACATAAAATACACTTACCATAAAGGACACACAAAGGTACAGTTTTCGCAGACAGATAAAAACACAAGACTTTCCTCCAATAGATAAGGTTCACCAGACCTAACAGGCCCTGTTAGACTTCAGGCGGAACTCAGTTCCTCTCCCTCTAATGCTCCCGTGGAAAATTGCCTACCTACTTAGCTAATATTCTTTCACTTTTACCTTAAAATCCTTCAGTATATGGTCCATTAACTCCTTATGTAATTTGTTCCAGTCCCTTACTTCCCCACCTAAAGATGAAAACCTTTGCACTTCCTTATAGAGCACATGCACTGGTGGAAATTTCCCTACACACCAAAATCTTTCCCCTTCCTTTCTTATACCTCACTATTTTTGCTATCTGTGAATGTTAATTTTAAATTCTTTTTAGTGTTTTTGGTAAATTATACATCAACTCCAGTGGCAATTTATTCCATTGCCTGACCCTCTTATCTATGAAGAAAAGTTTTCCTACACCCTTATGTCTGAAATTGAGTCCCTTCCATACACCTCTCTTAATTCTTCCAACAATATATCCTCTGTAAACAACTCCTTTCTTCCAATAAATATCATTCGAGCTGCTTTAATGTATCAGTTACTAATTGTGTTCTGCAGTAATTTCCAGAGACAAATTTATCATCCTTTCTTTGTACCCCTCCAACATTCCTGCATTTAATAACTAAAATGTGATACCATACTACATCTCCATGTTCAAGCAATGGTCTGACCAAATTTTTGTAACTCAATTCTCTCACTTCTCTGGTATGTCCCCTCGTCACTCTTTTCCAACCCTCGGTGTGTGCACACCTCCCGAGCCTCATGACTCATTTTCTTGATTGTGAATAAGGTTGAATAACCGAAATATTGTGTTTATTTGTGTGTTCGTTATACAGTCCCTGGCCAATTTATTAGACGCACTACAGTTTTTATGCAAATTTTGATTTGTGTCTAACTAAATAAGTTTTTCAATACATAAATTGCAATAAAATTATTATGTGTAGTCTGCTTCATGACACAGGCGATATAACAAATAAATAAAACACGGTATTTGTTGAAAATATTTTATTTCA